>CM035413.1:87002618-87315118 GCA_020310875.1 Ceratopteris richardii | reverse complement strand
ATGTATATGTATATGTATATGTATGTGTATATGTATATGTATATGTATATGTATATGTATATGTATGTGTATATGTGTATGTATATGTATATGTATATGTATATGTATATGTATATGTATATGTATGTGTATATGTCTATGTATATGTATATGTATATGTGTATGTATATGTGTATGTGTATGTATATGTATATGTATATGTATATGTGTATGTATATGTGTATGTGTATGAAATGTGTATGTATATGTATATGTGTATGTGTATGTCTATGTATATGTATATGTATATGTGTATGTCTATGTATATGTATATGTATATGTGTATGTTTATGTGTATGTATTATATGTATATGTATTTGTATATGTATATGCATGTTGAGTGTGCATCTTTCCTTCCATACCTTCAATAGCGCTTCCAATCTGATGGCATTCCACAACACAAATAAAATGGAATTTATAAGAATGACCTAAAAACAAGAATACAACAAGTGCAATATATAAAGATCACTACATAAGGAATATACTAATGTCCACGAGTGAGTGAGTTGGCAAGAAACAAATGTGCCATCACTCTGGGTAGATAAATCTAATAAAGCTTAATGAAGTATCCCTGACATATATTGGCTTGACCACTATACATGTGAGAGAACCGAAAAACTGGTACGTGTCATCCTGGATCATCACATGTTGAGCTTGATATCTCAACACTCTCCCTCAAGCTGAACACCATATCCTGTAATCCAAGCATCTCCCAAAACTTCTTCAACTTCTCAACTCCAAGTGCTTTGGTGAAAATATCAGCAACCTATTCATCTGTTCTCACATAAACAAGATCAATATCATCTGCTAATACCTTCTCTCTGATGAAGTGATAATGTATCTCGATATGCTTTGTTTTGGCATGAAAAATAGGGTTCATACTAGCTGTATGGTGCTAAAATTATCACAATAGATAGTGATAGGCTTTTGCACTTCCACACCTAAATCTGCAAGTAGCATCTCCAACCATGATGCCTCACATGTTGCCATTGCAACACGTCTATACAGCCTCTGTACTCGACAAAGCAACAACAGTGGGTCGCTTCTTGCTGCTCCATGTAATAGCTGCACCTCCAAGTGAGAATAGAAAGCCACTAGTAGATCTTCTATCTGGAGTACTACCAGCCCATTCTGCATCGGTATATCCATGAACTTGCAAATCTACACCAGCTTCATAATACAATGCATAATCCAAAGTAGCACTCACATAACATAGATTGCGCCTCAAAGCATCCAAATGTGGCTTCCTGGGAACCTGCATAAACTGACTTTCAAGTCCAATAGTATAGCTTAGATCAGGCCTTGTAATTTTGAGATATATAAAACTTCCCATAATTTTCCTGTACATAGTAGCATTTTCCAATGCTTCACCTGACGTAGCATCTAACTTCAAATTCTGATCTAATGGCATAGAAATTGGCTTACAATAAGCCATACCATACTTTTGCAACATATTCAAGGCATATTGCCTTTGCACCATCCATATACCTGTTTCTGTATGTATAAACTCAATGCCCAAGAAATATCACAACACACCAAGATCCGTCATGTCAAATTCGTGCATAAGAAGTTGCTTTACCTCTTTGATGCTTCCTTCATTATCACCACCTACAATCAGGTCATCACCATAAATAGCCACAATAGTGATGCCATCATCAGCCTTCCTCGCATATAGTTAGTGATCTGCATTACACATAGAAAACCCACTGTTGGTTAGGTAATCAGCAATCCTTGCATGCCATGCACGAGGAGCTTGCTTCAGGCCATACAAAGCCTTTTGCAACCTGCAAACATATTCTAGATGTTTTGAATCTTCATATCCTTGTGGCTGGTCCATATATACTTCTTCCTGTAAATCACCATGTAGGAAAGCATTCTTCACACCCATCTGATGCAAAGTCCATCCTTTTGTTGTAGCTAATGCAACAAGTGTTCTGACAGTAGACATTTTAGCTACAAGGCTGAATGTTTCCTCATAATCAATGCCATATGTTTGTGCATATCCTTTAGCTACCAATCGTGCTTTATACCTGCTTATGCTACCATCAGCATTATGCTTTACCTTGTAAACCCATTTGCAACCTATGGGTTTCTTTCCTTGTGGCAATGGAACCAGCTTCCATGTACCATTTCCATAAAGTGCAGTCATCTCCTCATCCATAGCTTTTTCCCAATCTACATTACCAATTGCATCTTCAAAATAAGAAGGTTCAGCATCTTGTATTACCTTTGTCATGTAGGCACAATGGGGAGCCATGTAACTATCATATGTCAATCGTTGCACTAAATTACGCATCCTCCCAGATCTTCTAGGTCCTAGGTCACTTCTTCTTGTAGCATCTGCATGTGCCCTTCTTACTCTTGGAGTCTTCACAGAGGGCAATCCAAGTTCCTCATCAAGACTCTTTTCTGAACCACTTGAATCTCCATCAACATCTTCAAAACCTACACATGTTTTACTACCAGCAGAAAGCTTTTTTTTACCTTTCTTGGATGTATTTGATGAATTTGCTGGACTGAAATTTCCACACAATCTCCCACTCCATGGATTTGAGTTGAAACTATTGCTTGGTCGATCATCCGGTGCACTCAAAACTTGAGATTCTGCACTTGATTTTTTAGCATTTTCTTTGTCATTTGGTTAAAGATTCAGTCCTTCTTTGGAATCTGCATAGTAGCTTGACATTTCATCAAATACCATATCTTTGCTCACTTTCACGTGTCCTGTGAGTGGGTTATAACATTTGTACCCTTTTTGCTCAAGGGAGTATCCAATGAAGACACATTTTTCTGCTTTCGGATCAAGCTTCGTCCTCAACTCATCTAGAACATGTACATATGCACTACAATAAAAAACTTTCAGATGTGATAAGTTTGGCTTTTTACCTGTAAACTTCTCTTCAGGTGTAACTTGATGTACAACAGCAGGTGGTGTTCTGTTCATGATGTATACAACAATATGCACAACTTCTGCCAAATAAGAATGAGGCATATTCTTCTCAGCCATCAAGGCTCTGGCTATGTCTTCAATATGTCTATTTTTTCATTCAGCAATGCCATTTTGTTGTGGTGTGTACCTGCATGAAAACTGATGCCAAATTCCATGATTTTTTAGAAAAGTGTTGAACTCATTTGATATGTATTCACCTCCTCCATCATATCTTAATGTCTGAATGTACTTCCCTGTTTGCTTTTCCACCAAAACTTTAAAATTCTGGAAGTGAGTGAACACCTCGCTCTTCTCTTTCATGAAATATACCCATACTTTATGTGTATGGTCATCAATGAAAGTAACATAAAACCTGCAACCGCACATAGATGTGATCTTTGCTAGACCCAAACATCTGTATGTACTACTTCTAGTACACTCTCACTAACATGCTTGTCATGTGGAAATGAAGCTTTGAAATTTGGTAGTCCATGGACAATCTCCTTTGAGTGCATTAGTTTCAGCCTTTGCAGATTTGCATGTCCAATTTGTTTGTGCCAGATCTCTATATCAGCAATAACTCTTGCATCTTTCGCAAACATGGCTGCATTCATTTTAGGAATCTTCACATTTAAGGTGAACATCCTACCCACTTTGTTTCCTTTGGAAACTAATCGTCCATCCTGCTTGTACTCCTCCACATATAATCCATCAGCATTGAACCTGACTTGTAATCCTTGGTCAACTATTTGTCCAGCAGAAAGCAGATTCTTTCTTATGTTTGGAACATGCAGCACATCAGCAAGATGTTTTACCTTTCCATCATCCATAGATAGTGCTATGTTTCTTGTTGCTCAATAGGATGTGATCTGGCATCACTTGTTTCAAAATATTCACGAAGTGGCAATTTTTGCAAAGTACTAAACCATTCCACATGACTTGTCATGTGATTTCAAGCACCTGAATCAACATACTAGACATTATTATTCGATTTTGAAACACCATCAGACATCCTATTCATCATGTGATGTTGAACCATGAAAACCTTCTCAGAATCATATGTACCTGTGGATGCATAGTTATTTTTTTTGCCTTCTATTATTTTGATTCTTCAATCTGCAATAACGTTCAAAGTGTCGAGGTTTACCACAATTCCAACATCCTTTACTATCATTAGCTGAATCATTTCTTTGGAAATTTCTATGACCTCTTTGGCTCCCCCTGCCTCGAAACTGTCTTCTTCCTCGTGCATGATTCTGTTGTTGACCTTGGTCTTGGTTACTATTTCCTCTTCCATTTCCAAAACCTCTACCTCTTCCTCTTCCTCGCCATAGTAGAATACCTGCTCAAAACTAGGCTTTCCTTGGGAGTTTGAATCCTCACCAAGATTATTTTCTTCAATAATCAACATAGATACCAGATCAGCAAAATTTGGAATATTTTCCCTGGTTTGTATACAAGTTCTGAAATGCTTATATGCAACTCCTAAACCACAAAGGAACACCTCCACCTTCTCATTGTCATCTACATTCATGCCAATAGATGCAAGTGATTCACATATGCTTTTCATTTTATGAATGTAGTCACATACCGACATGCTCTTTCTCTCCAATGTATGCATCTCGTTCTTGAGTTGCAATTTCCGTGCCTTTGTATTGGTCTCGTACAATGTGACCGAACTGTTCCAAGCCTCTTTCGAAGTCTTGGCATCCTATATGTGCCCAACCATGCTATCTTGTATGCTAACAAATAGCCAATACATTACCTTTCGTGCTCCTTGATTCCATTCCTCATCTTCTCTTATCTGTTCTGCAGTCCGACTCCTCTCTCGTAACTGCGGAGCATTTTTGTTCTCTCCTTCAATGTACTTCCAGTAGCCCTTTCCTATCAAGAAATTCGTTATTCTGAATCTCCAGGCATGGAAGTTGTTCTTGTCCAGCTTATCACTCATAAGCTAACTCATTCCATTTGCATTTGCCATTTCTGTAGCAATACACAACACTACAAACCACGAAAAGCAGCACTTCTACTTGAACACTGTCGCACTATGACGTGACAATTTGATCTTAGAAAAACACAGTTATTGTGTATCAATAGTACACGGAACCACTTGAAATTCTGGATCTGGAATATATGAATGTTTTCAAACACAACGCAAGTTACAGTCTCTAAAACTGACCTGGTTTTTCTATAAGCCCTACCTTGCGGGCTCGAAACAGAGATCGAGGTGGCTCCAAAACTTCGATCTGACAAAAACGAGTGATCCTAAAGGGATGGCTCAAAAAAATATTTTGAGGTCTTCTACCTTCACACCAATTTTCGTAGCAAACGGAGGTCGTTTGTGAATCACATTTTCTCCATGCCTTGCTCCGTACTCTTCACCGTTGCCTTCTCCATGAGCTCTCTACAGCCACGCTGGCTTTGATACCATGTCACGAGGAAGGAGATAAGCAAAAGAGCTCACATACACACTCTCACAATCAAAGAGAAGCACACACTCAGATTGAGGCAAGGAAGAATGATCTTCTTCTTCTTCTTCTATTACATAAAAATGGAATGTACAAGAATGACCTTAAAACAAGAATACAACAAGTGCAATATATAAAGATCAAGTACATAAGGAAAACACTAATGTCCACGAGTGAGTGAGCTAGCAAGAAACAAGTGTGCCATCACTCTCAATAGATAAATCTAAAAGCTCAATGCAGTATCCCTGACATATATCGGCGTGACCACTATACATGTCAGAGAACCAAAAAACTGGTACGTGTCATCCTGAATCATCACATGTTGAGCTTGATATCTCAACATAGAATTGAGATTTAGGAAAAATTGGATGGATCATCTAATTGTCCTATGTGGAGTTTCATGATGATGAATTTATTAGTGACAAAGGATTGATGGAGTATCATCAATGGATCCTTATCAAGACTAAGACGAGAAGGTGAAGAAGAGGATACAACAACTTCAAGAGGAACTAGTGTTGCAATCACATAACCAACTAAAGAAGTGGTAACCACTTCTACATCGAGACCCACAGGTAGATCCTTACCCATAGTTCCTCCTAGTGAAGAAGAAGCAAGATGGGATTCTAGAGATGTTTTAGCTCTCTCATTCATAGCAATAAGTGTTAAAAAGCATATTCTACCACAGATCAGATCTTGTAGAAGTTCTAGAAAAGCTTGGTTAAAGCTTGAGAATCCTTTTTAAAGCAGAAATCCTACTAGGAAAGCTCACTTGAGGAGACAACTAGCAAACACAAGAATGAAGGCTGGTGAGTCAATTCAAACCCACATTACAAACCTTGTTGACTTGAGACATCAACTTCTAAATGTAGGAGTTGAGATATCACATGAAGAAGTGGTAAATACGCTGGTTAATTGAGTTCCTATCTCATATCGGTCTTTTATAACCACTCTTACTCTTACAACAAGAGATAGAGAGGTTACATTTGAAGAGTTAGAGTTCTTCTTACTTCAAGATGAAGATTCCTTGAAGGGAATGGAAGAGAATGAAGAAGCACTTTTATCTTCATCAAAGGGTAAAAAGAAGAAGAAGGATAAGAAGGAAAAGCAATCCAAGAAGGAAAGTAAGTCCCTTTCACCTTTTACTTCAGATTATGTTTCTACTACATCTAAACACAATGCATATATTGCTAAAAATCAGATATATGATAAAGAAGCAAAAATCCCAGAGTTCATTAGTGAAAATGACTATGGATTTTTTAGAAGGAATTTGGATGTACATGCTCAACCATATCAAGAGGGAATTAAAATTCTTAGGATTGAAGAAAGAGGAATTTCACAACATTCTACAAAGTCAGCTCCACATGAGACTTTAGTTATAGAACGGAAGAAAGTACTAGAGTTCCAGAAAGTCATAGTACCTCACAGGGACACATTCCAGAACTAGTGGAGGTTGAATAGTCAGAAAGAGTATCACCACTATTTAAGGACACACCTACTTGGTTATATCAGACATGGAAAGTTAGTGGTATAAAGACTTGTACAGGAAGAACAAGGAGTTAGACTAGACAACAACAAAAAGATCATGTAAGTTTTGCTGAAGACTTTGAGATTCATGATATTTTAGCACTCACAATAGTTGAAGATGTACCTGCATGTGTTAAAGATGCACTTAACATTCCTATTCGGAGAAAAGATATGCAAGAAGACATTGATTCTATTCATAAGAATCAAACTTGGCAGCTATATGAGTTACCAAAGGGAAAGAAAGTTATAGGTGTAAAGTGGATCTTCAAAATCAAACGGAAAGCAGATGGAACTATTGACAAGTACAAAGCCAGATTAGTTATCAAAGGATATGCACAACAAAAAGGTATTGATTATGATGAGACATTCTCTCCTACGTCTAGGGTGAGAGTTATTAGGTCAATACTTGCTTTAGCAGCACATTTTGGTTGCAATGTATATCAACTTGACATAAAGAGTGCTTTTCTAAATGGGGATTTACATGACGATGTAGATGTTCAAAAGATAGAAGGTTATGAAGAAACAGGTAAAGAACACCTAGTGTGTAAGCTTATAAAAGCTTTGTATGGATTAAAATAGGCACCTAGAGCATGGTATGAAAAGATACACACCTATCTTTTATCCATTGTGTCACATGATACTTCTATTGGGTGTGAATCTACTTTGAGATGGATGCCACATGGCACGATATGGGATTATACACCATATAGTAGTAGAAGAGTAAGGAGGTTATGGGTCGAGAGACTCTCATAAGAAAAGAAGACGCTCGGGCGATGGCTGGGAGGAGAGAACAACAGACTTCTCTGTGTGTGTACGCGCGAACAACCATGGCTGGACCTTCGTTCGGGCAGCAGTAGCAAAAGAGTAGTTTATTACACTGGTATCAGAGCCACATACGATGGCGTTTCTGCGTGCGTGCTGAGGCGGGATTTGAACCTGCGACGCCAGCTTGAGAGACTATTCAGCTATCCAATTTGCCATCAGCTCATTCGATGTACATCTTTCCCATGAACGCACGTTGAGCTCCTCTCGTCACGCACGTCTGATGGATACTCCGCAATGAGTATGCACACATATGCGTGCGATTTGATAAGGGCCGCCTAGCAGGTCAAGTTCCCGACTCCTTGAGCTAGTTGTACATGACAGCAGCCACTTGTTGGACGGGCTAATGCTCCTTGTACAGGGGAGGGATCACGCGACGTTCTTTTGCCTTCTTCAACAAAGAAGAAAGGACTCTCACATCCGCGAGTCATGTATGAACCATCGTAGAACTCGAATTCAAATCGAGACTCGCAAATTCAAGACCTCAAATGGAGATGACTTCAAATGGAGATGAAGTTCAAGAGTTGTGCTGGTGCCGTAACAAGCAAGAGAGAGAGATGGGATGCACCTGCTGCATATGAAGAGTCTACGAATGAAGAGTATATACTCCAGGACTTGTCCAAGGTCTTGATTTCAAATTTACAGGCATGGAGCTTCATGTTAATCACAGGTATTATTATTTCAATTTTGAGAGGTTTGCATTTTCGAGAAGCACCATGAACTGTTAGGAGGCCAAGATCCGGGAGGGAAATCACATGTACGGAGAGTATGAGGTATATATATTCTCATCTAGGATCAAAGATTCCTTCCAAATACAAGAAGGCCAAGTTTAGAGTATCTCTAAAATACTCTACTTTTATGATTTTCACATAAATTTCAGGAGCTATTTTCATAAATAGCCATTTTGAGAAGGGGAAAAGAGGAGGTATTTTTCATAGTTTTATGGAAAAAATCATACACACATATAGTATAGTGTATTGACTTCCATGTAAGATCATGAAATCCAAAAGATATCTCAGTTGATGGGAGTTTGAAGCTCCACAAAACCCCCTTCCATCACAGTTTGACAAAAATTTCAGCACCTAAATTTGAGAAATTCCCATTTGGGAAGAGGGAAAAATAGGTGCGATACTTATGGATGGATAGGGAAAGGTATGTATACTGAGAGTATGGTGTATGGACTTTGTAGGCGAATCATTAGATTCATTAAAATGATAAGTGAAGGAGGAATTTTAGTTCCTCAAAGACCCCCTTCCCGCACTTTTTGGAAAAATTCAGAAATTAATCTTTTGCCAAACTCCACTTCTTGGAGTAAGAAAAAGATAATTTAGAGGCTTCCCATGGATTATTGTATATAATCCAAGAGAAATCCACATTTAGAGTGGATTAAAAGCTTGCTAAGAGCTCCCATTTAAGTTTTTGCATAAAAGCAAAATCTTGATTTAGGCCTCTTTTGGGGAGCAAATTAGCATGCATGAAGGGAGGATTTGGAAAGGTAAAAAATGGCTCAAGCATCTTCATATACCACTCTCTGAGGTTATGGAGAGAATTTTAGGATTTGCATGATGGAAGAATGCTTTTGGGCACCCCAAAAATCACATTTTTACACTTTTTCCAGCCCCTCCAACAGTCCACTAGTTTGGCATGTCCCACTTGGAATGGCCATATCTTGGGCTAGAAAACTCCAAATTGGACGTGCTATGGCTCGTTTCGAAGAGCACAAGATCTACTTTCATTTTATGAAAAGAAATTTTGGAAAATAAAAATTTTTGCAGGTCTGAACAGGTCTGCAAAGTCTGAACAGTTTTTGGCAACTACCTTCCGGGAGCCATATCTTTCAAACCGGGAAGGCGATTTGAGTAATTTCACTTCGACCTATTTGCACATGCTTTATATTTCAGTTTATGAACGTTTGCAGGTCCTAAAGTGGTTTTTGCAGGTCTAAAGAAGGATTACTAATGCATTTTTGAGCTAAATTTGCATTATTTTTGTAATCACCTGACCATGCTTTATGTTTTGAGGAGTGCTCCGATATTTTCGGACACTTCAAAGTGTATGTTAGGACCTGAGGAGGAAGGTGCAGAGGTCTCGAAGCTTGTCGAGAGCGATTGGATGCATGCAATTCCAAAATCAGACTACTCAGGGATGTATATTCTATGCCTTCTGGCATTTTATTTATGTTATGGCATGTTCTGTATCTACATGCATGAATGGGATTGCATACATCAAGTGTTGATCATTGTTTAAGCTCTTAAAGGTATGGATCAACATGCAGGAAGTATACTTTTTGATTGTTTGCAGGAAAGAAGATTACAGAAACCATATGGCTATGCAACACCGGGAATGGTTGCTAGCAAATACTTTTGTGTTTTTGCAGGTCATGGAATCCATATATAAGTTTATGGCGTGCATGCCATGGGCCTCTCAAGCCCTATGTTTTTGGGTGGCCTGAGCGCCACTGAGTTATGGTTTAAATTTTTTTGGGGATTCCATTTCCTGGGGAAATGCTGTCGAAATTTTTCCTACCGCATGGCGTTATATACGCACTTGCCTTTAGGTAGGAATGTTATGGCATCGTAACATGCCATTTCTGCAAACATCAATAAGTTTTAGGCATGCTTATAAGCATGTATTTGATGGACTTAGGACCATCAGAATATTATATATAAGGCAACTTCGGTAGTAGTAGGATCCCTATATATAATCCTTATGGATTTAGACCATAGGATTGCTAACGGAAGGAGCTACACCTTCACCATTAGTAGTGTGCACAAGCAATCCTATAAGTTTAGGAAGTTGCATAGAGGCACGGGAGATACAGCTTGATAATCTCCAAGGTAGTGAAGGTTAACTTATCTTCACAAGAGTCTCACATGAGGATTAGGAGACTATGGGGTATCATGATGAATACCCAAAGAGTGACTAGTTTCACTCATGCACATCACTTGACCAAGTAGTGAAACATTTTTGCTACACTACTAAGGAAACCAAATGGATGGGATCATAAAGATGGGTTTCATGAGTTAGCATCGACGGATGCTTATGTGATCCGAGTGATGGTTAGGAAGGTCATAGGCATGGCACTAGCTCTATGGTATAGAGCATAGATCCTTTACTCAGGAATAATTGGGGTACCCAATACATATATATGTATATCAGGATCTACAGAGAGGTACTTAGACTTAGTCTTTGTACCTAGGAACAACTTGGTTTGGAACAGAAAGGGATATCCATTGTCACACATTGACTAGAACCAAACTAACTAGTTTGAGGACATGGGACTCATTTCAGTCCACTGATATGATTTTAGTATATGGGATTCATTGAAGTCCACCTATATATTCCATTATATGGAATAGATATTTGGTTTAGTGTAGGTATGACACCGTGAATTGGAAGAAGTTTTCACTGGTATGGGACGGTGGAAACGACTTCCCTTTGAGCACTCTTCTTCTATGGCCAGGAAGAAAAGGACTCATCATTCATGGCATCATGTCTCACTAGATCAGAGGAGAGATCTTAGTAGACATCTCCTTAGGATTGGGAGTTATCCTTCATAGTAGGGAAGATTTATCCTTCCAGAAGAGAATGTGATAGGTGATTTTATCACCATTGGTATCACATACTCATTTTTCACTTTTTCAGGAAGGATAATTCCATGAGCTGGATTGGATCGTACAGATCCATGCACAGAGTATGGTTGGCAGAGACAGTTCTTCACTATGGATACACATATGTTTACGGTATCATGTCACATCATTGCTAACCATTTTTAGAGGGCTTTGGCCCTTATTAGGAATTTATTTTCTCCACTCTTCACTACATACGCCTTCATTAGTTAGCGGAGATCTGTTCTCCATCTTCATTAGTTATGGAAGAGAGGACTAAATAAATTCATGAGTTTCTCTTTTAAGGAAAGGAGAAAGTGGGAATCAGCTTAGAGATCCATGAGAGATCTCACTTTAGCTCAGAATGATCTCACTTTAGCTCCCGCTCTTTGAGAGAGAAAGAAGGAAAGGAAAACATGATTTCTTCATAGGAGAAGAACAGAGTATGTTTTCCTTTAGATAGAAGAGGTGTTTAGAAAACATCTCTTAGTTTATATTTTAGAAGGAATTCACTTCCTCTACTTTTCCATCTAATTTTCCTTCATATGGGAGTATGATTCTCCACTATTTTGGAAGGAAAAGTATGGAGCACTTATGTGCATGTTCTCACCTATGGATGAGTAGAGAAAATGGATTCAACACAATCTCTTTCAAAGGGAAAGGGAAAGTGGAATAGTTTCCACTGCTAGAGTTTTTCTCCTTAGAAGAGATTACAGAGATAGACATGGAGAGAGTTTCACTTTCTCATTTAGATTGTCTTGATAGGAGTGGCACTCTTCTATCAAAGACAAGAGGGAGATCAGTTAATCATGATGGTTAGATTGAGTCTCATATGGAGACTCTAGAGAGAAGTAGTTATGCTATTTTCAGTGATGGTCTTTGACTAGATGAGATAATCTAGTTATTCACATTAGTTAGACTGGGAGTAGAGTTATGACTCTTCTCTTTTGAGTTTCTACGAGATAGGGAGGTATCTAACCTATTATAGTACCAAACTCTTAATTGGTGTTACATCATGAGTATGATGGGTAAACATCAATTAGGAGGATGGGTACTTAGGGATTATCTGAATCTCAAAGGGAATGCTTTTTGCATTCATATGGCAAACTACAGGGAAGAGAAATATTAGAGTTTGCACAAGTTCCAATACATGCTCTTCCAATAGAATCTAGTCCAATGGTAAAGTATGACAAACCACAGATTTCTCGGTTGGAGAAATGTAGAGATTGCATTTTACTACCAAGAAATTCTTATGTATGAGCTAGATGATGGATTTGCATAGTTCACAAGGTAGTTTAGACAAAACTATTACTTGTGATTACACTCAAGGTTAGGAAGACCTAGAGTGGTATGAGGGCAATCTATCATTTAGTCTTAGATGGGTTTGATGTCACTTGATATGGGACTTTGTTCTATACTTCAGAGGATTCTATGGTTTATTATCTCCATTATGGTATGGTCAAGCTTATAAGCTTGGCACTTTACACTTCCTTTTCATATTATTACTCCATAGACTATACATCATATGGACTTAGGTCATTTGGATGATGTAGTATATCATGGAAGTGGTAGTATGGAAGTTGAGCGTATATGGGAGATAGTAGGCACCACTTAGACGATTTCCCACCTTTGAGATGATCTCATATGAGACTTCTTAAGGGGAAGGATACGGGGAAACAACAACACACAGAGATGACCATGTACATAGAGTACATGGGGTTCAGGGGAGTCCGAGCACTTTCTTCTACTATTATGGACATTTCATTTACATTTTCAAGGACGAAAATGTTTTAAAGGGGAAGGAAATGTCACATGATACTTCTATTGGGTGTGAATCTACTTTGAGATGGATGCCACATGGCACGATATGGGATTATACACCATATAGTAGTAGAAGAGTAAGGAGGTTATGGGTCGAGAGACTCTCATAAGAAAAGAAGACGCTCGGGCGATGGCTGGGAGGAGAGAACAACAGACTTCTCTGTGTGTGTACGCGCGAACAACCATGGCTGGACCTTCGTTCGGGCAGCAGTAGCAAAAGAGTAGTTTATTACACATTGGTTTCCATAACTCACATGCAACTCCAAGTATTTATGTCAAAGTTGAAATAGGATTTATGATTATAGCAATTATTTATGTGTATGATATTATAGTCACAAGTCCAAGAGATGAAGATTTGCAGATGTTCAAAGAACAGTTGAAGCAAACATTTGATGTGAATGATTTAGGAATCTTGCATTATTATCTTGGGATTCAATTTCTATTTAAGGATGAGTGTATCTATATGACACATTAGAAATACATTGAGAAACTATTAGAAAGGTTTCAAATGAATGATTCTAAACATATGCAAACATCTATGGATCACAACACGTCTTTACAAATAGTAGGAGATGAAGAGTCATTTGATGCTACTTTATATTTTCAAGTAGTTGGATGCTTGATATATCTTTGTAATACACGTCTAGATATACAGTTAGCAGTTTCTCAAGTATCAAGGTTCATGCAAAATCCAACGAAGGTACATTGGAAGGCAGTAAAGCGGATCTTCAAATATTTGAAGGGAACTTCAAATTATGCTATGGTATTCTCAAATCTACACATTTGTTACTAAAAGGATTTTCAGATTCTGATTGGGCAGGAGATAGAGACACTAGAAGAAGTACTAGTGGATTTTATTTTTATCTTGGAGATTGTCTTATCTCATGGCTTTCAAAGAGAGAACCCACTATTGCAACTTCATCGTGTGAAGCTGAATATTGTGCAACATTTATAGCTACTTTGGAGTCAGCATGGTTGCAAAAGATTTTCAGTTATCTAAATGTAAGAGTACATGAACCCATTCAGATATTTTCAGATAACCAGAGTGCAATAGCTATAAAAAAGAATCCAGTGCATCATGCAAGGGCAAAACATATATAGGTTCACTACCACTATATTCAAGAATAAATAGCAAAGAAGCACATTGAGCTGGTTTATGTTCCTTCTAGTGAGAATGTTGCACATATATTTACCAAAGCATTGACTAGAGATAGTCATGAGAAGATGTGCATGTTACTGAAGCTTGTACCAGTATGACATTGAAGGAGGGATTGTTGGAAATCAATGTATATATGGTCCATTTCCAGCAAATCCTACTTAGGACTTAGCCGTTTTTTGTACATTTCAGGTAAAACGTTTTTAGGCTAAGATAGATAGAGCTTTATGAGTGCTATCTAGTGATATGCTTCATTCTATCATCACAGTCATAGTTAGGAGAAAAGTCAAACCCTAATTCCTGCCCTAAAATGGTGGATGCATATTTCTGAGGTTCTTGAAGTACAAAACACAAAAAAATGCTAGGCTATAAGTTAAGAGATGGCAAAAGCACGAAAGTTGGGCAATAAAAAATAAAGCACACTTAAATTAGCGATAGTTTTTTTTTAACCCATCAAAAGCAAAGTATTGCGTTAAAAAAAACGATGGTAGCTTTTGGACCAGCGGTCAGATTTGTCCGTAAAAAAATTTACTTAGCTTTATTTTGGAGACACAAACCTATATAAGAACATGATGGGTTCACTTTTGGATAATTCAAACAAGAATCGATGCTCATATAGTGTCAATTTTGAAGTTTTGAAGCTTTGGCGGCTAAGGAGAGGTGAAGGAGAGGCTACTCTCTTGCAGCAAGGAGTCTTCTACAAGTTTGTGGCAGCTATCTTTGTAAGTTAATCCTATTTTTTTAGGGTTTCTCAAACCCTAATTTCAGAATTAGGGTTTGTTGATTTTCAGATTTGTTGCACTATCTTCAGAGGTTAGGTTCAGTCCATTGCTCATTTGCTTCACACATACTCAGATTATAACAGCATAATCTCAATTTTATAATTCATCTTCTTGTCTATTTTTCCATCTAGTGAGTGCACCATCAGATGGTTGACTAGTACTCCCATTTTGTAATTTCGCCATCTATTTTAGTGAGTAAGAAATTTGCTTACATTACTTATTCTTGTCTTAAGTTTCTCTCTATCTCTCACTTATCATCTTGTTTCATTAAGTGTGTATGCTCAAAGGTTTTTAGTATTGGAAGATCATGGGGCCCCAAATTCCAAGAATTTTCTTTCCGAGAATCTGCCAGAGCCTCTTGGAGTTGGGGCAAGTAAAGAAGATGTGAGAAACATCTTCAATGGACTTGCAGAAAGGCTTGCACGAGATAGGCACCCCACAAATTTTGCTAGCCTTTAGGTTGGTCAAAATTCCGCAATGAAGAATTTGCCATAGTAGGACATACTTTTTTATTTCTATGAGAGGGTGCCAAATAGCCATGAACTTCATGTCCCATCGCAATCGCATCCACGACAAGCACTACTTCTTGTTGAGGTTGACCTAATAATTAGTGGTATCTTTGATGTTCAGGAACTTTAGAGTGGTCCTAGGCAAGATGTCTGCTTTGCAAAGTATTCCATTCTTCATAGGTAATGTTGAGGCTAGGCTCAACATCCTCGAAGTTGATCCATTGGTTGGTGTATTGTTTCTAGAGATATTTCCATTTTTTGAAGCCTTTGTTCCATAATCTCTTGGTGTTTCGAATGTTCCGAGATTCCATGTTCCAGATGCCCTCGATCGAAAACCAGATGGAGTCATTGTGTCTCATATCGGCCACCCACTTCCAATCTTCACTGATTCTTGTGAAGCTTTTGACTTTATTCCAACTCTTCCACAGGAAGCACACCAGATTCGAGCCTTTCAGGAAAATTGGGATCAAGGAAAACAAAAGGGTTAGAATGTCAAGATTCTTCCAATTCAGGAATCCCAAGAAAGTCAATGCATTCTTGTTTCTTAATATCAACTTGGCCCACGAGGTCTCCCCATCGCACCACACCTTAATCATCCATTTTGCCATACGTTTGTTAGCCATGCACCCAATGTCTAGGATGCCAAGGCCCCCACTATCTCTTTGGCTAGTGCAGATGGACCACTTGATTTTAGGCACCCCCTCCTATTGTGGTCGCCCGCCCAAAGGATGTTTCTACAAATACTTTCCAGTTTGGAAAAATCTTGCTCTTTTGGTCTGCAATAAGAGAGGATGTATATGGTCGATGAAACGAGCAATGTGTGGATAACAATTGCACGACCAACCAGATTGATTTGCATACCTCTCCAATATAGCCATGACCAAAGAGAAGATTGGATTGGATTCTAACAATAGCTCAAAAAGCGGTCTTTGAGTGGCTGATTTCGGATCCAAAGGCTTCACAGAAGGTATACAGGAACCTCCAAAATGTCTCCAAGATGGTACTATCATTGTGGAAAAACGAATTCATAGCATTGGCAAAAAGTCTCATGGTGATCGGGCCATGATCCCGGGGCAATCCAAGGCCTTTGATATTACCTCCTTCCACCTGTTGTTCCACCAGCTGGCTAAGCCCTTCCATGGTAATGGCAAAGAAATGTGGAGCCAACGGGCACCCTTGTCTAATCAAATTTTTTAGTTTGATCACCTTTGAAAGTTGACCATTGACAATAATTTGAGTTGATGGGTTACCTAGAAGGGTTGAGATCATCTTGGTGAATTTCTGATTGCATCCGAGATCTTTAAGTGACTGCAAAATATAGTCCCATTCCAGCCTATCGTAAGCTTTGTCAAAGTCGATCTTGAGGAAAACCAAATCTTTTCTTGACTCATTCGCAAAGTCGACACCTTCCCAAATATTTATAATGGCTTCCAATATTGACCTTCCTTTGATGAAACCTTTTTGGTCATCGCTTAACCACACTCTTAGATGGTTGGAAATCCTATTGGCTATTACTTTGGCAATGATCTTATATCCTATTTGAAGCATCGTAATCCGATGCCAGTTCTCAATTCTATTATTTTCCCCTTTTTTGTGGATTAACTTGATGATGCCAATGTTGAGGAAAGTCAGAAGTGTGCCAAACTCAAGTGCCTCTTGCTAGACCAAATGAAGAGGGGTGGCAACCACCAACTTCAAGGACTTAAAGAACTCATTAGTGAGCCCATCCGGCCCCGGGCTTTTACCACTACGGAGGACTTCAATGATTTCTTCTTTTGAGATAGGGGCATCACGCAGGGAACAAAGGTTGTGTGGGATCCTATGAGAGGATACCCTAGATATGGTTGTCATGCAGTTCCATGTATGGTGGGAGAGGGGGATCGAGATCTCCAGGAGTCTCGTAAAGTGCTCTTCAATGATTCTGAAATTTTCTTCTTCCATATTGCATACATCACCATTTGAGTCTAGCAATAGGGGGATCGATTCTCTAGTTTGTTCCCTTTTAAGGATGTTGCAAATCTCTTTGATGAGTATGTCGGCTTTGCCAACCCACCACATAATATTTGCAAATTTTCCTTTGTACTTCTTCCTCATATCTCAGCATCACTCTAATTGTTCATAGCCCCTTTTGGGATTGAGCCTTTCCTTTGTTCACTTCCTCCTCAAGTCTCCAGAGTCTATGATATAGGTTTTCTCTACGTGCCCACCACATAGTTTGAAGCATCTTCCTGGTTCTTATCATGATCTACCACGAATTCTCAATTGCACATCTCTAGCCCTTGGCTGGGGATGACCACAAGGTGAACACCTCCTTCCACACTTACGGAGGGGAGAGAGAAGGAAGTCGAGCAGGCATGAAACCAAGGAGCCTTATGGATTTTTGTGAGAGGTTGGAAAGCGATAATGATCAGGTAGTGATCAAAGATGGTAAGGTCTGTGCATTGCGAGAGGGAAGGGCAGCCCCACTAATGAATAATGTTTTGAGAAATGTAGCTTTCATGGAGTGGAAGATTGCATGGAAATTTGAGTCCAGAAAATTCATCAACTACATTGAAGAAAGGTAAAGAAAAGCTTTCAGTTGGTAGTAAAACATCTACAAGCCTTCAAGACATTGATGGAGATTCAAGCAGTTCAGCAAAGAGCCTTGATGAGGAACTTGGATTGCCCCCTATGAAGACTCCACAGAAAGGCTTATGCAGATGATACAAGGAGGTGACCCAATAGATGCAAAATTCAGTGCAATGATTGATGTATGACAGCTATATGACTCCTCATTGTGCCTACATGACCAAGGTAATACAAGATGTTGAAGCTTCTTGTTTTGAAGATGCAATTGGAAATACAGATTGGGAAAAGGCTATGGATGAGGAGATGGATGCACTTTATGGAAACAAAACATGGAAGTTGGTTCCATTGCCGCAAGGAAAGAAACCCATAGGCTGCAAGTGGTTTTACAAGGTAAAGCACAATGCTGATGGTAGCATAAGCAGGTACAAAGCACGATTGGTAGCAAAAGGATATGCACAGACATATGGCATTGATTATGAGGAAACGTTCAGCTCTTTAGCTAAAATGTCTATTGTCAAAACACTTGTTGCATTGCCGATAGCAAAAGGATGGACTTTGCACCAGATTGATGTCAAGAATGCTTTCCTACATGGTGAGTTACAAGAAGAAGTATATATGGACCAGCCACAAGGATATGAAGATTCAAAGCACCCAGAATATGTGTACAAGTTGCAAAAGAGTTTGTATGGACTTAAATAAGCCCCCATGCTTGACATGCAAGGATTGATGATTATTTCACCACCATTGGATTTTCTATGTGTGATACAAATCATTCATTATATGCAAGGAAGGGTGATGATGGCATCACAATTGTGGCAATTTACGTTGATGAATTGATTGTAGAAGGTTGCAATGAAGCAAGCATTAAAGAGGTAAAGCAACCTCTTATGTAGGAATTTGAAATGAAAGATCTTGGTGTGTTGTGCTACTTTTTTGGGCATTGAGTTTATACATATAGAAATAGGTATATGGATGTCCCAAAGGCAATATGCCTTGAATATGATGCAAAAGTATGGTATGGCTGATTGTGAGCCAATTTCTATGCCATTAGATCAGGATCTGAAGTTGGATACTACATGAAGTGGAGCATTGGAAAATGCTACTATGCATAGGAAAATTGTGGGAGGTTTGATATATCTCATAATGAAAAGGCTTGATCTAAGCTACAATGTTGGAGTTGAAATTCAATTTATGCAGGTTCTGAAGAAGCGACATTTAGATGCTCTGAGGTGCAATCTACATTATGTGAGTGATACTTTGGATTATGCATTGTTTTATGAAGTTGGTGTAGATTTGTAGGTTCATGGATACATTGATGCAGATTGGGTTGGTCACATTCTAGATAGAAGATCTACTAGTGGCTTTCTATTCTCTTGGGCAGCTATTAGAGAGTTGAGACACTGGATTTATAGGTAGCATGCTCTACAACCAAGGAAAGGATAAATTTCTATGCCCCTATGTTCATGAATATGATTATTTGCCACTTTTGTAAGCTATGCACTTAATTGTTGCAAGTGGATTTTTTTTTTTTTAAATGAGACAATTTAGATCATTTTTTTTGTTGGTTTCTGATGGCCCACCTTATGCATAGATGCTCAAAACTTTCTGAGTAGATGTGACACATGCAAAAGAGAAAAGTATTCATTTGATCGAGATGAAATGGCTCTAAGGCCATTGATGGTAGGACCCACATTTGCTAAATGGATAATATACTTTATTCGTCCTATGAGCTCACCTGCCAAAGGATATCATGTTGAGTTCATAATAATAGCCTAGTATCTCACCAAATGCATCGAGGCATGTGCTATAGCTAAATTCCATGCTCAAACAATCACAATATTTTTATTTAAGAAACTTTTCTCAAGGTTTGGCCTCCCCATTAGATAATCAATGATAAAGATACTGAATTTTTCAGTGAATTCATAAAGGCTTTAGTGAACGAATTTTTTATTTTCCACAAAATATTAGCTTCATATCATCGACAAGCAAATGGTCAAGGCAAGATTTCCAACAAAGTGCTCTAAACAATTTTGATAAAATCCATAATTTTTGGATGCTCAAGGGGATAAGCAACTACACCACACTATTCGGGATTATCATGTGGCTTACAAGACCATAGTAGAAGCTAAACCATCCAATCTGATGTATGCACAAGATTATCTTGCTATTGACTTTTTGGTTCAAACTCTCAAATCAGTCAAAGATTATGAGTGGAATGGTTATGAGTTATTTGCATCAGTGGATAGACTTGATTCAGTTTAAGAAATGCAGCTCAAGGCTACGTAGGGAATCTATGATGATAACAAGAGATATTAAAGCTTATTTTGATGCCCACATAACGAATAAGAAGTCAAAGCCAAGAGATATGGTACTTTTCTACACTTTGAGAAACACAAAGAAGATTCCAAAACGAGGCCATGAAACCTACATGATACATTTTATATCATATAGTGGTGCCATCCAGTCAATAATACTTGAAGATGATATTTCTCCAAATTATATGAGTGGCTATAGAGACAAACTCTACTAAAAACCGCTCACTGCACATATCTTAAGATGATTACAAAGGGCTACGATCACACTATAAGAAGAAGGACACATCAGAGCCCAAGCTCAACAAGAAGCCTTAGAGCATATATGTAAGAAATAGCTACCCGAAGTAGTCTCCATTGCCATCGAGGAAGGCAATAATGCATACTATATGGATCTTGAGGAGATGCTCCATTCATCTTGTGGCCCTCATAGTCACCTCCTTACTAGTTGCACAAGATCGGGCTCCACTCTCCATGAAGGAGCATGCAAACTAGCTAAAAGCATTTGTTTTCAAAATGACAAGATAAACATGCACCTCACTCTATTGAAATGTATGCATATTCTTTGTCAATGAAAGAGAACACATATTTGTATATATGTTCATACATGTGACTTGTTTTATATATATTCAAAACTAACTTTTTCCACGGTGCTTCAAGTTTATGTTACAAGAAAGAGGGCATACAATGCGGACTTACCAAGAACCTTCTTCATGTGAAAACAATGTGCTTAATGCACAATCCTATCTCTTGCATCATTTTGTAAATTGCACTTAAAGTCTGCATCATATATAGGGACACATTACATGGCCTTGCATGAGACACTATTGTTCAAAATCTATGAACAAGAGTGAACCCTTATATGTGAGGATATAACACATGTATATCTTGCTCCTGTATTCACGTATTCATTTCATGGAAATATCACCAATAGATTTTTCCAACAGAGGTTGACTATCTTCATCTGCACTCACATGCTAATTAAATATAAACCATCAAGCCAACGAGATTGGCTAAAGTAAGTCATCTTGATTGACGAGCAAATACAATAGATGAGACCATGCCATTACAAGGTCTCCAAAATACGTTAATATCTCAACCCTTATCTACCTAGAGATGGGCCATGTGAATACAAGGTCTCCATAAGTAGTTGGATGTTCGATCTTAAAGTGTAATTTAGTAGAGGGGATGCATGCTACCCAAACTTATCTCCTCTATATAGATTTGGGTTAGCTCTCATGAATGCCATGAAATATCATATTCAGCATGAAGTTTCCTTCTTGCCATATCACAAAAACGTCTTCTTGCCATGTGAATACAAGGTCTCCATAAGTAGTTGGATGTTCGATCTTAAACTGTAATTTAGTAGAGGGGATGCATGCTACCCAAACTTATCTCCTCTATATAGATTTGGGTTAGCTTTCATGAATGCCATGAACTATCATATTCAGCATGAAGTTTCCTTCTTTCCATATCACAAAAAAGTCTTCAAGGAACTAATTATCAAATTTTGATAGGTTCTAGCTCAATCATAGAAATTTTGACGAGACACAGGTAAGGCGACATTCGTAGGCAACACAGGTTCTAGCTGAGTAATAGATGGGAGGACTTTGACCCAAGTCTTAAATTGGAGTATGATGAATAGTGTCTCTTTAGACAACATATTTGTGCTTGTGATTAGTTGAATGTTCACCTATTTCTAGGTAGGAAAGTTTCACATTTGAAGGGAATGAAGTGGAGCAATGACATCAAACTAGAGCACATACTAGGTCTCAAGAGAAAACTAGAGATTTATTGAAATTTCAATAAAATTTTGTGCACCTCTTGGTTGTGGATTATATAGGATTTCGATTTGGAAGAGCTTTGACATCTACTAGTCTAGCATAAGAAAGTTGTTCTTTTTTGGAAATTTCTTCATTATAGTAAGTGGACCAATGTTAAAGCCGACACAATCTTAGTGTCCCTCTATGGCGTAAAATATGTTTTAATGGAAAGGAAGACATGGAGCATCTCTTTTTCTCTTATGTGAAGATTACCTTTTTTTGGAGGCGCATTCAAAGATCATTCAAGCTCGATCAACCGATCAACTAGAAGCAAGCTCTACTTATAGATACTATAGGTTGCTCATTTGCTCCTTAGAACTTGATCAAAGATTAGCATAAGAAAAATGTTATTTTGAGGCAAATTCTCGATCATTGGAATTAGACCAATGTTAGAGACAATATAATCTTAGTGCATATGAAGGCATCAAACATCTTTTTTTCTCTTGTTTGAAGATTACCTTTGTTTAGAAGAGCATCCAAAGATCACTCAAGCTTGATCAACCTCATAAAAGATTGCCATATTAGGTAGCTTCGTGGGTATGAGAAGAAGAGATGGCCAAGGTCCTCTGTACCCCATAGACAATGCTTACACCATTGAAGGGCCCCACATATATTATTAGCTTTGCCATGGGTCAAGATACCACGATGGGGGATTTTCCACACAAGAATTGATTTTTTGTTCTAAATGAGAGGATGCCATAGGTCTACTCACATAAGTTGCCATATGATGCTAGAACAGTTCAGAAACCATCTTTTGTTAAGGGAGATATGTAAGTCAAGCTGCTTATGGATCCTCAAAGTTTTATCCAATTTATTACCGTTGGTTCATCTCAAGCCTTCAATATAGGTTGGGTCATTTGCGAGAATGAGATGAATCTTTGAGTTATCCAAAGACTTGATTTTGTGTCTAAGAAGCACCAATCACCATAGTCAACTCTCCTAATAGGGTCTACGTCCTCAAATCTTATCCCATGACATGTCTCATGGTTCTAAAGACATTTCCACTTACTAAATCCTCTATTCCATAGCTTCTTTGGTCTTTGGATGTTCTTCGAGTCAACTTATTTGATTCTCTTTGGACACTGCTCGTTGTAATACTAACAAAACCCAAGTAATAGGTTCGGGAACACGGATTCATGAATATTACTATTCCTAAACATGCATTTTTTTTCCATACTTCAATATGATTTAGCGTAGATAGAGAATTCATAAAGAGTTTGGAATCTTAACTACACAGAACAATAGATATCTGATTCAGAAATAGATATGGTATTTTCATTATAGCATTGTAGTTACAAATATTCTCTGCTCTGTATATCCCACTTCCTTCACTACTTGTGTATCATCATTTTCATAATCGTCACATCTGGAATCCAGAAGAACCCGTAGTAACTTGTCTCCCGGGTCGTAAGAAAAGGGTAAGGATGAACTTCACATTGTTTCAAACCTCCATTATTCTAGAAACTCTTGGCATATCCATTATTACGAAAGTGGAAATTACAAATAATAGCCAGACCACACCGGCTACTAACATTGGCATGCACGGTGGATCCGAACCGACTAAGTACAAAATTACACAGAATTTACAGATCATCATCTTGATTCTGTAATTTCGGAAACATTATTCTCTCTATATCATAGCGTATCTCATTGAACATCTCCCTAAGATTTTCTTCGGCTAAGAGCATTTCTGCTTCAAAAAACTTCTTAGGTTCTAAGGCTTGTTGACTAAGGCTTTTATAACTAACCGCAGCAACTTCTAATTCTGAAAATTTTTGTTGAAATCCTTCTATTAGTTTATCAAAAGCTAATGTAGCATCCTTTAGTTTAGTCTGTATGTCTGCGGCATCCTTCGTTACTTCCTCTACTCTATCTTGACAAGAAATTTCCAAAATTTTGGCCTCCTTCCGGAGCTTGTCCGCCTCCGCTTCCTTGTCTGCCAGCACTAAGTTAGCATCCGCACAGTGCTGCTTCCATTGTGCTACCTGCTTTTCTAATTCGGCAATTCCCACAATTTGGGCATGTACAATATCCAAAGCCTCTTGAACTGTTGGTAATTTTTCTTCCAATGTTCTAAACTCGAAATTCTGTATTGCCAATCTTTCCTCCACTTTTGCAGTCAAAATGCTCTACCTTTTCATTTAACCACTCTTTCTTTAACTTTGGTTTTTAACCTTTGTACTTCTTGCTCATCTTTTTGCAACTTCATATTTAGTTCTTTAATACCTTTCTTTAAATTCTGGTTTGATTTCTGCACTTGACTGATTTTTGCTTGCAATCAAGCTATGATTTTGGTTTTCTCCTCCACAGTAACTTTCAAAGTATTATTTTTTGTCAAAGTATTGTTTAATTCTTCAACTAACTATTCATTAACACGACTCTCATTACCCCTGTTCTCAGCTCTTACTGTTTCTATCTCTTCTTACAGCCGACTGATCCGAGCTACCATTTGCTCCTTTTCTACAAACTAGCTATCCTTTTCCATTATCATGGCATTATGCTTAGTTTGAAAATCTTCCAGTTTCACCGAACTCCAGGCTAATCCATGAGCCAAATCTCCAAGTAGTTCTAGTCGAATAATCTCCTTATTATACATCCATGGATATATTACATCTATGGATTTGAGTGCGGGTAACTTCACTCTACCCTCAAAAGTTTTCCATTTGTTGACTAGGCCACATTCTGAAAATGTATGTAAGATGGGTATTCTGTGGGAGGTCTCCCCAGAACGTCCTCCTTGATCCTGTTGCTACTTCTGGGACTGCTCTTCTTCAGCCATTTTTTGTGTTGTCTCTTCCTGGTTTTGCGGTACCCCTTCGTCATTCCGCGCTGCCTCTTCCTCATCTTCCCTAACCTTCCTCTCTACTTCTTCCCTCGCCTTCCTCTTAGCTTCTTCCTTGGCCTTCCTCTTGACTTCTGCCTGGGCTCTCCTCTCTTCAACCTGGCACCTTCTAGATTCCTCCTCTTTGTCAATCATAGTATCCACCTAATAATGAGAAGTGTTACCTCCCGACTACCGCTCTACCACTTGTTTCTTCAAAAGTTGTAAGAACTCTTTACTCGAGCATAGTGTGTATTCTCGAGGTAAATACTCCGGGATCAAAAAAGGTAATGGGAAAATCACCCCCACCTTGCAGTCTAGTATTGCGTAAAGTGTCCGTCCGGTCCATCGAAATAATCTCTAGACCTCTTTGTTTAATTTTTGAAAATTATTTCCGCCCAGTTTACCTAGGTCTTTGCCGCTTCCTTGACCAACGCAAAGAGCTGCTGGGATACTCCATAGCACTTAGCCTGCAAATTAATCACCATGGTCATAAGTAACATACCCCACGTCAGTGGGTTGTCGTAAGCAGCTTTGCAAAATGGTATTCACCCAAGCAGGGTTTGCCAAGCAATGCACATATTTTTACAACATCCACAGCCTCTGTACTCGTCGTGATACCCTCCTTGGCCACATGGAACCGTTCTGCAATCAAATCCACTATTAAATGTACTTCTTCCTCTCCTATTTGGATATTGATATCTTGAACGTTAATGTCGTTTCCCTCTGTCTTTCGAACTATCTCTATTCCTATCTCTAATGCTTGCGGGTGAGGCTTTATGGTTCGCCAATCTATCATAGCACCTTGTAGGAGTCCTCTACACTTGAACCACTCCTTCTGCTCGTGTGCGATCTTCTCTAGGATGTACAGAAGGTGGCAATGAGAGAATGTCACTGTCATCTTGTCGCGACTTTCTTGTTTCTTTGCTCTCGTGCACGACACTCGCTGTATTCGCTCTGCTCTCAAACTCATCAAATAAGCCGAATTCAATAGAGTTCACAGCCTTTTATGCCTCGCCTTCTTGTGTAACAAATTGCGAGTCTTCGTCATGATGGGAGATCAAGGAATCATAACTCCTAAATCTGCACTGATTACTAGCTCTCGAATTAAGAAACGCATCCTGATTTGAAACATTGGCACTACCCTTTAATGGTTATGAGTTTGCATGCAAAATAGTTACTACGCATCCTGCATGAGATCCCGATCTCATGGATTATTGTTTATTAATTTATTAATTTATTTTGTTTTTTTAGTATTTTTTTATCGTGAGCATTGATAGGGCCGAAGCTTGGACCCATTGACGATTGTCGGCAAAATGTCCCTCGTGAGTGTAGCAACCCGAAATGTACCCGATCCGCACATTTCATGAATCCGGAATGGACCACTCCATCGTAATCTCAACTTGCCCATCTTTCGTTTCATCTTAGAATGAAAATACAAAACTAAATCTCCAGGGAAAAAAATCTAGGTCCGTAAATTTTGGTCATGCCAACGCTTCTGCCACTGTTGGACTTCCTGAAGCAAGAGAAAACTGTGATAGCAGACTTCATCTAACTGGCACAGCTGATCCATGCGATACCCAAAAGATTCATCTGGAATCAAACGCTTATGTACTACAATCCGGAAACTTGGTACCGCAAGTTCAAATGGAAGAATAGCCTCCTGCCCATACAACACCTTCAAGGCTGTGATTCCCACCGAAACTTTGTAAGAAGTGCGATAGGCCCAGAGCACCATGGGAAGAATAATCTCCCATTGATCAGTATTATCCAAGATCATTTTCTGGAGCATCTATAGGAGCACCTTGTTCGTGCTTTCGGCTAAACCATTAGCTCGAGGGTAATATGGGGAACTAAACCGATGTTTAATATGAAATCATGTTGTGAGCTTCGCAACCAATTGATTCAGAAAATGCATGCCACGGTCCGAAACTAATTCCAACGGAAGAACATCTTGAGGAAATATATCATTTTGGAGCTTCTTAGCCACAACGGCTGCAGTGGCTTGTTTAGTGGCCCACGCTTCTGCCCATCTAGTGCAGTAGTTAGTATAGGTAAGAATATAAAGGGCACCCGTATTTGCTGTAGGAGGTTTACTTGGTCCAATGAAATCTAGTCCCCACTTTTGAAAAGGTTCCAACGGCACAATAGGTTGGAGAGGAAAGTGATGAGCATCCCTAGGTTCACCGGTTCGTTGACAAGGATCACAATTCTGAACGGCCACTTGCATGGCAGCACACATAGTGGGCCACCAGAGTCCAAACTATTGAATTTTTTTGACCGTAATAAGATGACCGAAATGTCCACCGGCATCACCTGCATGTGCTTCCGAAATAACAGTCTGTACTTCATGCGGGGGTACACAACAAGCCAAATGCCTGTTGGTGTGATAAAGTTGCCCCATGATCATGGAAAAATGCCAACTGCATAACCCAAGTTTTTTTGGGCTACGGACCGTAAATGAGATGGCGCAACACCATTTGTTAGAAAGCTCACTATTTCTTCGTACCAAGTTGGAGTAGTCTGCGGAACATCTTCCGATTCGGCACCCGTGAAAACTTCATCATTCGAAAGAGAATCATTATGCCATCCGAAGGTTCACCACGATCTATTTTGGATAGAAAATCTGCAGTTGCATGAGTGGCTCTAGGGTGATGGAACACATCATATTCAAATTCCTTTAATAGCAACACCCATCGAGCGAGACATCCAAATAAATTTTGTTGTTTCACGAGGTAAAGTGAGCACTATGGTCCATCTAAAATGTGAACGATCGGCTCAGGAGATAGTCACAAAACTTCTTAATAGAATAAATGAGACCTAAGAACTCATGCTCCATACTCAAATAGTTCTGCTCGGTGGAATTGAGTCTTCTACTAGCATAGTACACCGGTCCAAACCACTTCGGATCTTCCTTCTGCATGAGAACACTGCCGATTGCACGATCTGAGGCATCCATGAAAACATGAAAGGGAAATTGCCAATCCGGAGCTTTTAAGATTGGAGCACTTATGAGCATTTTTTGGAGTCGCTCAAATGCCAGCTATGCTTCATCAGTCCAGTGAAAATCCTTCGGTGGTACATGTGCTAACTTATTGAGCGGGATAGCAGTATGCACAAGTCCTCTCAAATGTCTGCCATGCCAATGGATGTGCCCGAGGAATTTGAGAACTTCTTTTGGACTCTTTGGAGCTCGTGTATCTCGGATAACTTTAACTTTATCTAGATCAACCACAATTCTTTTTTCCAAAATAATGTGTCCAAGCAATTTGCCACATTTCATCACGAAAGTTGACTTTAAAGGATTTAAGTATAGCCATACATTTAGACAGGATTCGAGACATAAACATAAATGTTCCTAATGCAACACCATCCTGTCAGAGACAGAGAAATCATCTAAGAATATACGCATAAAAGATGTTAAGTATGGCGCGAAGATTTGCAGCATACAGCGCTGAAAGGTACTTGGAGCGTTCTAGAGTCCGAACCACATGACTGTATAGGCAAAGATGCCCCAATTGGTAATAAACGCTGTTTTAGGTATATCTGCCTAAACCATGCACACCTGATTATAGCCACTAAATCCATCCAGAAAAGAATAGATTTCCCACCCTGCGACTTCATCCCGCATATTGTCCAAAAAGGGTAATTGAAATGGATCTGGAACTATGGCAGCATTCAATTTTCGGTAATCCACACTGATTCGCAGTTGTTTATTTTTCTTCGGGACGATGACTATTGGTGATAACCATTCTAGATTTTCAAAAGGAATAATATACCCAACCTTTAGTAGATGATCCAATTAGAGTTTAACCTATACTGCGAAATGGCGATTCATCGGATAACGCTGCTGCATTACGAGAGTGGCATCTGGTTTGAGTAAAATGCGGTGATGATATAATTTTGGATCAAGTCCCTACATATCTGAATATGACCAGGCAAAAACATCATGATACTGCTTTAACAATGCAATCAGGACTGACCAAAATTTTGGAGGTAATTCTGAGTAGATTCGAATTGGCTTCGGGTCCTCCTCGCTTCCCAAATTGATCACTTCAAGGGCATCTTCCTCAATGCAAAAGCTGCTCATCTCCAAAGGATCCTTCATAGAAAATTCTAGTAATTGAGTCTCAGTATTGTCAACACTTTGGGGTCTACTGTAGTTGTCAAACTATCTACTTCCATGCTAAAAACTGAGTTAACATTGACCAGTACCATAGACAAAAAGTCTTTATTAGCCTCCAAAAACTTAGTTTCCTCATCCTCTTTTAAGCCTTCTAGCATATGGGGTGGTTCCGCCTAGATTGCTTTCTTCTATGGGAGGAAGTACTATTCGTCATCCAACAAAACCGTAAATTTGGAATGTCCCTTCCAAAAAGTGATAGTCTTCTCATCCCAATTCTGTCAAACTTTGGCATTTCGGAGCCATGGTCATCCCAAAAGTAGATTGTAATCTAAATTCCACCCCTTTAATCCCAGGATGATAAAGGTAATTTTAAATAATACCTACACAATCCGGATCAGAATATCCTTAATCAATCACACCGGTTGAACGTGGGATTGATCTGCCATTCAGACAAAAAATGGGGTTGGCTCAAACTAGTGCCACCCCATCTACCTGCATGTTGGTGTAGAAGCTATGTTGATACTCGATCCTCCATCGATTAATACCTTCGAAATGGCACAATTACGATGGTAAACTATAATGGTAGGTACGACATAGTCTACAAACTTTTATGGAGTGTCCTTTACCATTGAGACTGTGGGGTCCAGAGTTTCTGCTGTAAAGTGGGTCGACTCTAGTTGTTGTAGCAACTGTTTCTGAAAAGTGGGCACTAGCTCTAGCAAAGCTCCCAATGATAATTTCATATGCAAGTTCTGCAATAATCCACCAGTCTTTGCCTAAGGTGTTTTGTCGTTATCAATCTGTATATCAGAGTTAACCTGCATTCTATTTCTATTCTAACTATGTATCCTTTCATGAAAATCCACAATTTTGGAGTCCACAACTTGCACAAAATTATCAAAAGACTCCACAATAGAAGTGCTCGAAGACTCCGCTGCTTGACATCCTCGAGACTGCTAAATTCGATCATCTACTGTCGAAGGAATTGTTTTTGGATTAACAAAATGGGGAGCAAACTCTAAGCCCATCGTACAATTGTTTTTAGATGTTTCTTCTGTTTTTTCAAAATTGATATACAACGTTCTGCTATGGTGGAATATTCATTCTACGAGCGAGTGACGACTACAATTTCTGGTTCACCGTATTTTATGGAGACCATGCTAGCCATTGGGGCTTTTAGTTTTGCCTCCTGCTTCCTTTGATCGTATTCTTTGGCTTCTTTGCATTCCCACCTACGATGGCCAACCTGTAAATAGAACTGACATTGGATGGGGTGATTACCAAAATTGTTGAGACTACACTGATGGAATCGTCTTCCTTTACCAAAATCATTAAAATTCCTTTACCGCCCGCATTCTTTTGTAGTTCGGAGTACAGTGAGGTTCGAGTATTGCATACATCTTGGCTATCTTGCCACGGTCTGGGCTGAACAGAATGTTTAAAATCTCTTATGTACCCTTTCCACTTCTGGGTCTCGACTTGTGTAGAAGCTACCAATGTACTCTTTGAATTGAATATGCAATTATCCAAACTATGATTATGCATATTGCAGATTGGAAAATATACCTGATTTAGGGCACAATCCACTGTGATATGTCCTGGATTTCAACAGCGCAAGCAGTATAGTTATTGAATCGAGTTCAGAGGTTGTTTCCCTTCGATTTCAGTTCTGACCATCCCCATGTTTTCCACTCGCATTTTTCTATCCATACGAGTGGCTAATTCAATAACCTGATCTAGCGTATGGCTCTGATCCAGTGTAAAGACATACATCTTTTCCTTTATCAGTGGTTATAAACCATCCACAAAAAATTCCAGAAGCAATTCTTCCGAGGGACACCTGCCATCTAGAAATTGCCTCATAATAGATCAAAATTCTTCTGCATAGAGGTCTACCAAACTCTTCTTGACCATATATTGCAGAGTGTTGTATAATTCGGAAATACTTTTGGCCATCCGAAATCGCGCTAGGAATGCTTCTTGAAAGAACTTGGAGGAGCTTGTCGAAGGTAGAAAAGTGCGTTTCGAAGCGATGAATTTTGCTCAAGCCAACCGGCACAAGACCAGCCCTTGAGCTTATGGAGACTCAAATAGACCTTATAGGCATGCTATAAGTGTAAAGAAACACACTATGTACCTTGGAGCATCAAGGAGAATGAGTCGATACAAAACAGATAGGTTCGCGGGTCGACTAGCTCAAAAAACTTACCTATCTATGGAAGAGACAATGAACTTCAAATGCCCATAGCGACCAGCGTGATTACAATTAGAAAAAATCCTTTTATGGGAGTGATACACATAGGGTTGAGTGTATGGAATGCACAAAAGTATAAGGAATAAGCAAAATATGCTATAGGAATGAATGCAACATTCACCGGTGGTACTTCCTATTTTTTAGGAATACGTAGAGATTGACCCCGAGGCAGAAGCACTAAGATTTCTCCAAATCTGCTGAACCAAATACTTTGAAAATTTACAGGCATAAACTAGACACCTATACCTTTCCAATGAGTCTTCTTGCACTCAATTTGGAGCTCTGAGGAGAGAGCAGCAGCCTCTGCACGATTACTGTTGGCGAAGAAGATGATGCAGAAAATTGAAGGAGCAAGACAATGATGGTCACAAGTGTATGTATATTGCTTCCATGTAATGTACAAGTGATTTCAACTCCTTATATAGCCTTTAGGAGTGTTCCACGACTTTTACAACTTGAATTTGAATTCAAATGAAGGTGGGAATGGTTGTTGGAGGGAATCAATTCACTTCCCTACAATCTAGGAAAAGTGAAGATCTTGATTGATCTACTTTTAGGTGACTTGATTTGCTTGATTGAATGCAACTTCAACCACCAAAATTTCGTGGGATTTTGGCTCTATATTTCTACCTTTACATGTGTCAAGCTCAAGGCTTTTACAACGGTAAATGAGCCATCAAAAATTTCTCAAAAAAATACAATACATGAGCATATGAAAAAGAACTCTCCAACGAATATTCTTTCGACGCGATAGCCTTTGATGTAGATCAAATCCACCTCAAGCATAGTGTAAGCTTGATGTTCCAACAGCTCCCCCTCAAGCTAAAGTATGCTTGAGTCTTCATTCTCTGATAGGTTGAATACCTGCCATAGCTTTGAATCTACAAAGCTTTATTCCATCAAGTGCCTTCGTCATCATATCTGCTACTTGCTTTTCAGTCAGAACAAAAGAAATGTCGATCTCCTTTGCCATGAGCTTCTCCCTGATGAAGTGGTAATGGACTTCTATGTGCTTGGTTCTCGCATGGAAAATAGGATTTGCCGCTAGATGCATGGAACTTACATTATCTCCAAATATGTGAGGTTTGGAACTCACAAGTCCCAAATCTGTATACAATGTTTTTAACCATATTGCCTCTTGAGTTGCTATGGTCAAGCCTCTGTACTCTGCTTCAGTTGAGGATAAAGCAACTGTTGGTTGCTTCTTGGAACTCCATGACACTAGCTTTGAACCTGCAAATGCTAAGTAACCAGATGTACTTTTTCTATCATCCTTAGCTCCTGCCCAATCTGCATCTGAGTAGATTTTGATATCCAAATCGGAAGAGTAAGGATAGAATATACCTTCGTTGATTGTACCTTTGAGATACTTAAGTACTCTCTTAGCCGCATCCATGTGTGGTCTTCTTGGTGAGTGCATGAACTGACTAAGCACTCCCACACTATATGAGATGTCTGCCCTTGTATGAGTAGCATATATCAAGCTACTTACCAAGCTTTGATACTCTTTAATGTCTTCAATTTTCTCACCTTCATAAACACTAAGTTTATGATTCATCTCCAAAGGTGTACCTACAGGTTTAGTGTTCTCCATTTTGAACTTGAGAAGAAGATCCTGAATGTATCTTCTTTGAGTCAAATACATTCCTTCATCTGTGTATATCACATGCATACCTAGGAAATATGTGAGCTCACCTAGGTCACTAATTTTGAACTCCTCTTGCATGTGTCTCTTGATCCTTTGAATGCCATTTAGATCATCACCTGTCACAATAATATCATCTACATATACACATAGATAGATAACCTCATTGTGATCCCTTTTGATGAATAGAGAAGGATCTGAGCTGCTAGCTTTGAACCCTTGATCTTGAAGATATGTAACCAACCTGTAATTCCAAGCTCTTGGAGCTTGTTTCAATGCATACAATGCTTTCTTAAGTCTGCAAACATAAGATGGATGATTAGGGTTTTCAAAACCTGGTGGTTGTGACATGTATACCTCTTCACTTATTCAACCATTTAAGAATGCATTTTTCACATCAAGTTGGAGGAGTCTCCAATTCCCTGCAGCAGCTACACTTATCAATGTCCTGATTGTAGTCATCTTTGCGACTGGTGAGAATGTTTCCTCATAGTCTATACCATGAGTTTGTGAGCATCCTTTGGCAACTAATCTTGCCTTGTACCTGCAAACTGATCCATCTGAATTTCTTTTAACTTTATATACCCATTTGCAACCAATTACCTTTTGATTCGGCGACATTGGAACCAAATCCCAAGTGTCCATTTCCTTCAATGCATCTATCTCTTCGTTCATGGCCTTTTCCCAATTAGGGTTTCCCTTTGCCTCTTCATAGGTTGAGGGTTCCTCTGAAATAGAGTCTTTTGCCAAGTAGATTGAATGCTTTGTAACAAATGTGGAATCACATCCATACCTTTATGGTTGTTTCTTCTCTCTTGCTGATCTTCTAGGTGCTTGTTTGGAGCATTCTCCAACCTCTTGCATCTTTGCTTTGCCTCTTGACTTCCATAGCTTGTAATCCCTTTCTCTTTCATCTTGGTCATCGTCTGTATCACTTCTTGGATCCTGGACCTGTGTATCATGCTTGCTTCCTAATTGATGAGAGTCATAATGAAGATCATATGGTAGTGTTACCTTTTGTTTATCTTCATCATACCAAGACCTGTGTTCTTCAAACACAACATCTCTACTTGTAGTGAATTGCTTGGTTGAAGGATTCAAGAACCTGTAACCCATCTAAGTTGAATCATATCCAATAAACACTGCCTTTGTTGCCCTTTCATCTAGCTTACCTCTTATTTGTGATGGTACATGAACATAAGCTAAACAACCAAAAACCTTGCAATGTCCAAGACTAGGTTTTCTTCCATGCCATGCTTCATAAGGAGTCATACCTTGAAGTGATTTGGATGGTAGTCAATTGACAAGGTACACTGCAGTTGAAATAGCTTCTGCCCAAAGATAATGTGGCAACTTCTTCTCTTCAAGCATTGTTCGGGCTGATCCAACCAATGTCTTGTTTCTCCTCTCTGCAATTCCATTTAGTTGAGGAGAGTACCTAGTAGTCACTTCCCTTTGGATACCTTTGTCCTGCAAGAACTCATCAAACTCTTTGGAGAAGTATTCTCCCCCTCCATCAGATCTGAGCTTCTTTAGTGATCTACCTGTATGATTCTCTACATGTGCAAGATACTTCTTGAAGCAATCAAATACTTCATTCTTACTCTTGATAAAGTATAGAAAAGTCCATCTACTATGGTCGTCAATAAATGAGACATAATACCTTGATCCTGCCAATGAAGGTTCTTGACTTGGTCCCCATACATCTGTATGTACTAAGTCCAATAAGTTGTTGTGGATGTAGCCTTTGTGGTTGAATGGTTGTCTTTGTGCCTTCCCAATCTGACATGCATCACACCTGTTGATCATGTGTTGCTTTGATATGTTCGGCAGTCCTAGAACACTTTGATCCCTGCATATATCCTTCAAGGTTCTTTCATTCACATGAGCAAGTCTCTTATGCCACACTTCAAGCTCACTTAGGGTTTGAGACCCAAAGTTGAATAGAGCTATGTTCCTGGTATCTCCTACTTCAAAAGTAAAGAGCCTACCATGCTTCTCACCTCGGGCTATCTTCTTGAAGCCTTGACATGGATCTTCCACAAAAGCTCCATGTTGGGTGAACCTAACTTGCAAGCCTTTTTCAACTATTTGGCCTACACTTATTAGGTTTTTAGTGATAGTGGGTACATAGAGAACCTTACTCAGAATGTTTGTCCTGCCATTGGAAGCTTTGACATTACCAATCTTCTCCACATTGTGCTTTGTGTCATCCCCTGTTTGCACTTCATGTCTATGCTTTGGACTTTCCAAATCAGATAGAAGAGCAATGTTGCCTGCAACATGATTCGAACATCCTGAATCTATGTAGAACAAATAATCGTCTTCTTTACCTTCTTTGTGGCTTAGGTTCATAAGAAGTAATGAGTCTTCATGTGGTTGATCTTCTGAATAATTGTTGTAGTCCCTTCTATTATAGCTTCTATTGTTGTTGTTGAAGTTGTGTCCACCTCTGCCTCTATTGCTGCCATATCCACCTCTTCCACTTCCTTTCTGGGTCTTCCCATTGAACCAGCAATTCTGAGTGGTGTGGTTGGTCTTATCACATATGACACAAGGTTGAACATTCTGACCTTTGGCTTTGTCTTGCTTTGGTCCTTTCTTCTTCCCTTTCCACTTGCTCTTGCTTGCAAAGTTGGCTTGGGAAGTCTCTTCTTCATCTTCTTCCTTCTTCTTGCCTTTTTGCTTCTTATCCTTCTTATCTACATATAGAGCACTAGTTGAACTACCATGATAAGAGCTACCTTCCTTTATGCTATTATTGGCTTCTTGATTGAAGAGTTGTCCAAGAAAGATGTTGAAGTCTGGAGTTTGCACATCCATGATGAGATCGTAAGCCGTCGTGAAGGATTGCCATTGCTTATCACTTCGAATGCCGTTGAGAATTTGCCTCATGATGACCTCTTCTTCAATTAGCTCTCCAATGGATGCTAACTGATCCGCAACCTCCTTGACCTTGGTAACAATCTCTGTGATGGTTTGTTTAGGTGTCTTCTTCATTTGGTTGAACTCGTTCCAAAGGTGATTCTTTCTTGCTTTGGTACTAGCAGAAAAGAAAGTCTCCAAGGCATCCCAAGTCTCTTGAGATGTCTTGCATCCTCTAATATGTGGTAATAGAAAGTCAGAGATAGAGTTTAGTATGTACGACCTTGCTTGAGCATCCCTTGCGCACCAAAGTGTGAGCTTATCTGTCTCCTCTTGTGTAGGTCCTCCTTTGGATCTTGGAATAGGCATAGCTTCATCACCTGCTACAATTCCATAAAGATTTCTACCTTGCAAATAGGCCTCCATTCTGATTTGCCAAGCCGTGTAGTTGTGTCGATCAAGCTTCTCGATCATTGAGGGAAAGCCGTCACCCATCTTGAACTAGCTCTAATACCACTGAAAGAACTTGGAGGAGCTTGTCGAAGGTAGAAAAGTGCGTTTCCAAGCGATGAAGTTTGGTCAAGCCAATCGGCACAAGACCAGCCCTTGAGCTTATGGAGACTCAAATAGACCTTATAGGCATGCTATAAGTGTAAAGAAACACACTATGTACCTTGGAGCATCAAGGAGAATGAGTCGATACAAAACAGATAGGTTCGCGGGTCGACTAGCTCAAAAAACTTACTATCTATGGAAGAGACAATGAACTTCAAATGCCCATAGCGACCAGCGTGATTACAATTAGAAAAAGTCCTTTTATGGGAGTGATACACATAAGGTTGAGTGTATGGAATGCACAAAAGTATAAGGAATAAGCAAAATATGCTATAGGAATGAATGCGACATTCACCGGTGGTACTTCCTATTTTTCAGGAATACGCAGAGATTGACCCCGAGGCAGAAACACTGAGATTTCTCCAAATCTGCTGAATCAAATGCTTTGAAAATTTACAGGCATAAACTAGACACTAATACCTTTCCAATGAGTCCTCTTTCACTCAATTTGGAGCTCTGAGAAGAGAGCAGCAGCCTCTGCAAGATTACTGTTGGCGAAGAAGATGATGCAGAAAATTGAAGGAGCAAGACAATGATGGTCACAAGTGTATGTATATTGCTTCCATGTAATGTACAAGTGATTTCAACTCCTTATATAGCCTCTAAGAGTGTTCCACGACTTTTACAACTTGAATTTGAATTCAAATGAAGGTGGGAATGGTTGTTGGAGGGAATCAATTCACTTCCCTACAATCTAGGAAAAGTGAAGATCTTGATTGATCTACTTTTAGGTGACTTGATTTTCTTGATTGAATGCAACTTCAACCACCAAAATTTCGTGGGATTTTGGCTCTATATTTCTACCTTTACATGTGTCAAGCTCAAGGCTTTTACAACGGTAAATGAGCCATCAAAAATTTCTCAAAAAAATACAATAAATGAGCATATGAAAAAGAACTCTCCAACGAATATTCTTTCGACGCGATAGCCTTTGATGTAGATCAAATCCACCTCAAGCATAGTGTAAGCTTCATGTTCCAACACTTCTTTCAATGCATCATATGTAATAAAATGATCGGAAGGGAACTCAATGAGCCATTTAACTACATGTCTAGCCAATGTGGTTTGAAATACCTGTAATTTATGATCCTCATCCTAAAAATGCATGTGGTTGCAATTGTACTGGTTTTCGAACGTTCGTATATGCACATCGGGATCTTCCCCTACTTTACTGTAAAAATATGTGTAATTCAATCGTGGTAGTTGATATCAATGAGCTATCAGATCCCACAATTCATAGTACGACACTCGAATGAGGGCTAGATCCAAGCCTGGGGGTGGGAATGACGTTCACCACTAGAACCTTCTTCCTTAGGGTATTTTTCTTCCCATGGGAGGTGTTGTTGGTTGGGTTTTTCACCTTCTCTGTGCCCCGCTATTTTTGCTAGCTTCTCCTCCTTCCACTGAGCTACCCAATCCTGTAGTAATCGAGTGGGGATGACTCCTTGTTCTACCTAGTATGTCAATTGCTCTGGGATGTTCACTGCCTCTGAAAGAGGAAGATCCTTTAAACCTTCTACAATCTGTTGAACAAATTCCTCTAAATGTTCATGATGATAATTTGTTGCGTGATACTCCCTTTTGCTCCGCAACGACATGAAACTTGTGATAGCGCTTCCTTAGCTAGAACCCCATCCCATCGTGGTTGCCAAATGTTTGGACACTGCTCGCCGTAATACTAACAGCACCCAAGTAATAGGTTCGGGAACGGGGATTCATGAATATCACTATTTGTAAACATGCATTTTTGTTCCATGCTTCAATATGATTTAGCGCAGATAGACAATTCATAAACAGTTTGGAATCTTAACTACACAGAACAATAGATATCTGATTTAGAAATAGATATGGTATTTTCATTATAGCATTGCAGTTACAATTATTATCCACCCTATATATCCCACTTCCTTCACTACTCTCTATATCATCATTTTCATAATCATCACGTCCAAAATCTGGAAGAACCCATTGTAACTTGTCTCCGCGGGTCGTAAGAAAAGGCTAAGGATGAACTTCACACCATTTCAAACCTCTCTTATTCCGGAAACTCTTGGCATCTCCATTATCACAAAAATGGAAATTACAAAGAATAGCCCGACCACACCGGCTGCTAACAATTCCCTTAATAGGGAACCAAAGAGAATAATTTTGCTTAATCTCGACTTCCCACTTCCAATCTTCATCAACCTTGACATATGGTATCATCTTGTTCCAACTCTTCCATATGGAGCAAACTAGGTCTCAACCTTCTCGAGTCAATGGATGTTGCCAAACCTCCCACATCCAGGATACCTAACCCAAGGCCCACAAGGTCGATTTGATTTTGGGCATGCCCCTCTTGTTGGGATCACAAGTCAAGAGGAAATTTCTACAAGTACTTTCAAGCTTCACTATTTCTTTGTCTTTTGGTCTCGAACATGCAAGAAAATAGACAATAGATGAAATGAGGAAGGTTTTGGTCACCATTGCATGCCCTGTCAGGTTGTGTTGCATGCCCTTCTAGTTGGCTAATTTAGTATTCCGTGTGCCCAACACCCAGTTCCAATGCTCGTCCATAGAAACTTCAAAGCCCATCATGATACCAAGAAACCAATGGCAAAAAGAAGTGGTGCAAGACATCAGCCCTGTCTAATCGAGCATTTTGACCTCATTTTTTGAGAGAGTTGACCATTGATAAGAATTTGAGATGAGGCATTCTCCATAAGTGTAGATATCATATTGATGAATTTAGAGCCACAACCAATATCTTTCAAGGATTGTAGAATGAAGTGCCACTCCAAGCGATCGTATGCTTTGTCAAAATTGATCTTGATGAAGAGGACATCTTTCAAAGATTCCTTAGCACATTCCAAGCCTTCCCACACATCATCCCATTAAATTTTAGAGGGTGGTTTCTTTTGAGAAAGGAAATATGAAAGCTAAATGGATTCTTCATGAAGGGGATGGGATGCTAAAGAGACTTCTTTGTATCACTCTTGAAATTTCTTTTATTTCTGTCACTTAAACATAAACAAGAGAGAAAAGTCCATCGTTTCATGGAAGAACATCTTGAACCATTTATGGGATCACTTAAAGTCTCCACCAAGCTACCTTCTCGTGCTGAACATCCACTTTGGGTAGCAGTACAGACATTGGAGAAGCGTTAGAAGTACTAGTCTCAAGATTCATCAAGACATCTTGGGCCTATACAATGGCAACTAGAACTGCTTCTGCCTTACGAGAACCCTTGCAAGAAGACCTTGAAGAAGCTCCATCCTAGGGTTCGACTTCCACGACTAAACATATCACTAAAGCCTCCTTGTAGGACACTTCAAGGTGATCAAAGGATTGTCGCAAAAACATCTACTGACAAAGATTTCAACTTCTCTACAACACACCCAAAAATAAATGCTGGTATATAGCTAAACGTGATAATCTAAGGGAAAATTAGCTATCCTTGTTTCTTCACCTCCAACTTGCACTTCTAAGCCTAACTCAAAGCCTTGGCTGAAACCTACCAAAACATGCTCCAACGCAACAGAGGAGAAAGATAAAAATGCACGGATTTTTAGGTAATCAATCTTGAATTAACTAGAAACTTCTTTTTCAAATAAGCACGCTATATTTATACTTTTTGGGGTGCACAAGTTGTTATTCTAATGATAATCCTAGTTTGAAATTTATGTTTTGGGATCAAAAACAATCCAAAGCAAGCTTCAAAAATTTAAGGAAAATCTAAGATGTTTACATCCTTCCCATACTTGAGAAATCTTTTGAAAGATGAAGTCCAAACCTTTTCTAAAAATTATAAAAGTAAGGTGCTCTTCAGTAGTTTCTATATAAAAGAAGGAGAGTCCTCTACTACATGGGAAAATATTATGCGTGACTCTATAGTTGGATCTTCATCCGCATGATAGAATGCATAAATTACAATAAGATATTAAATCCATAAAAAATATATGTAGCCTAATAATAAAGCTATGGAAATAAAGGTAGGTAATGGCTTGGAAGAATTCTATGCCTTTGCATGCATCTTCAATACTGTCTAGGATCAACATTCTACACATTTTTATCAACACTCTACACGTGTATGCCTTTGCATGTTCAATATTAATGTGAAATTGACAGTATTTGTGCCTTTGGTTCATGCTCAATGGAGGATGGAACAAAACTAAAATCATTACCCATGTTTTTTAATTTTTGATTGAGAAGCGTGTAGAAGGTCTTTGCCTTCCTATAGAACCTAAAAAAATGATCATTTCACCAATACCAAACGTAACCTTTATACAGGTGGAATATTGAAATGTATATAAAAAACAAGAAATGGAAAATCGAAGAGACTTTTATGAACCCGAATCAAGTGTTTTTTTTGTCCTCAACGGGTTGACATTGTACTTGAAAGCTGAGGATGGGTAGTTTGAGGGCCCTTCTTATTTGACTTTTGGTATGATACAAAACAAACAAACAAATAAATAAATAAATCTAAACTAGTCATTTTTATCTGTTTTTTATTAATTATTGAGCCATGTTATGTCCTTTTTTGAATGTTGTTATAAATCAGACTTGAATTAGGCTGCTCTCCTTAAAATACTCTAGAAAATAAATTAATGCACGACATGAGTACTAAAAAAATAACCCACACACAAATACTCATGCATGTCAATGAGAAAAAATGTTCCCTCCTGAATTAATGTTCATTCGTTTCTTTTCTCTCTCTTTTTCTTAAATTTTAGTTCCATCAAAATAAGCGTTTTCCACTTCTTTACTCTCACCTATTTTCAATATTATTATCTACCCTTGGCTCCACAATTGGACTTCATTGTATTATAGTCATAGGAGCTTGAATAGATCTAAATGGGTTTATGCCTATGATCAATGCTTTGGTCAAGCCTTGAATACCAATTTTCACATCCAAACAAAGTAATTGTAATTTTCATAACCCCATAAGTGGAGTTTCACTTTCAAGCAATTCTCCTTATTCCACGCATAATTTAGGGCTTGCACTTTGGATGAGTAGTTCTACTTTTTCATGTTTTAAAACTCCTTGATCTATCTTAATTAATTGATTTAAAGGCTTACAACATTTTCCTCAAAGAAAAGTAATAACATTCAGTGAGGCTACATAAAAGTTAAACCATTGGACTCTGATTCTGAGGTTTGAGGTTCAAATTCGAGGTGTAGCTTGAACTTTACCCCTCGAAAATGGAGGATCAAAAGATCTCTAGTGTGTTTGTGTTGTTATTTCAATCTTTCAAGCATAATTGGAAGAGTAAATTGATGATCTAAGCTGCGATTCTAAGATCTATCTTCTCTGTAAATGCTCCTAGATTTGTTTTTTCTTTACTTTTTGCCTCGTTTTGCTCAGCCTTTCCTTTATGTGTAATATTTGTTTTCTTTTTATTTACTGTATAAGTTTTCTCAAGCTTTTTATTTTTTTTAGTGTTTTTAGATTTTGAAGGTTTTCCAAAATTAATTCAAATCTACATGCACAAGCATTAGTAATTCTTTTTTCACAAGCTCGCATTTGTGTCAAGAAAATAATGTGTGCGGTGATATCTTTTCTAAGACAAATGTGTTTGTACACATTCAAAGACTCCTATTGCTTTCATTTTGGGTCTAAGATTTTGTCAAGAAAGAATTTTCATGCTGTAAGGGATTGAACTCACAACCTCTTGGTTAGGAATGTGATGGGCTAACCACTTGCCCCAAAAGCCATGGTTGAGGATTACTTCCTAATCCTCTCTCTTAGGGTGTAGTTCAACCATCTCCTACCAGGATTATGTTACATTCTTCCCCCCTTGAACTCCCTCGGGAATGTACCCTGACCAGCTATGGGACTGGTAGGATGTACCCTGGATGTACCCTGGCAGGATGTACCCTGACCAGCTATGGGACTGGCAGGATGTACTCAATCAAGTTCCATCCAAGGATTCCCAAGGAATTCACACATTGCAAGCTAGCTCATTGGAAAGTTCGTTCCGAGAGCTTTCCAACGGTATATTACACGCCTCAATCCCACCTACGGATTGGTAGATACACCCCAATCATTGTAAGGTCCATCATTGAAATCGACGCGCGCCTTCCACAAATCCTACCCTTTCACATGGAGGATGCCCAAGCGCCTTTTTTAGAGGCCATTGGATCATTCCACTTTGCCCAAGCCTACTTCCTAGGCTCTGATACCAATGTAAGGGATTGAACTCACAACCTCTTGGTTAGGAATGTGATGGGCTAACCACTTGCCCCAAAAGCCATGGTTGAGGATTACTTCCTAATCCTCTCTCTTAGGGTGTAGTTCAACCATCTCCTACCAGGATTATGTTACACATGCTAACTTTCGTGTGACAAATATGGAAACACACAAAAAGTAGGGTTAGAATTTACTTGTATTAAGTTGATGGAGAGATGTGCGGGAGAAATGTGATTATGTGAGTGATCGAACATGTTTACAATTAATTCCAAATCCTAAATCCGTGAGTAAATACAAGTGTGTCATTTCGAGATGTGAGTGAATTGCTCTTTGATGCTCTTCATTCCTATAATTTGTTTTTCTTTCCATTTCCTTCAATCTATTTTTTTTCATAACAAGGTTTATAACATTTTACTCAAACAAAATTAATAACATTCTGTGATGTTGGTGTAGTGGTTAAGCAATTGGACTCTTCCAAGGTGTGGCTTGATGTTTTATCCCTTGAAAATGAAGGATAAGGGGATCTCTAGTGTGTTTGTGTTGTTGTTTCAATCTTTCAAGCATAATTGGAAGAGCACGTTGATGATCTTTCAAGCTTATCTTTTTCTTTTGGAAAAGATCCTTATAACCATTCTTTTGAGCCTTTTCATAATCCCACCATTGCATCAGATATGTGCATGTCTTCGTCACCTCATTTCTTGCTTTCATCACTTCTTGAAGTCAACCCAAGATCCATGGTGATGAGTGAAGCCAACTGATATCAAAATCCAACTACAATGGAGTGCCATGGAACGATGCGCTTTTCAGATTGTTCGCAAGTCCACTATAGCAAAGTTTGACTGTCTATCGAGATCCTTCATCATATTCTTTACAATATAAAATCAAGACCGCGCGAATGGTCTGCAGGCTCGCAGCTCTCTCGATACTCCACGCGCTCTCGGTTGACTTACCGCCAACTTCCAAACTCGTCAAAACTTGGATAGCTGTAACGCGGAATGGGAGAGTGACGAATTTCATTCGTGCAAACGTCTCCAGCGATGCTTTTTCATTTTTCGTTTCGTGTGCAATTTGATGGGCATCGCGACGATCTCCACTGTTTCCTCTCCTCGTTTAATTGAAATCAATTACAATTATTGTGAAACTCCAATGCCCGGTTGACATTTATTCTCTATGCATCCTTCAGGTACATTCGCATAGCTTATGAATGTGGTAGAGAGAGAGAGAGAGAGACTCATCACAATGGAAGACGGCTCCATTCATGGATGTGAAGCAGCAGCATTCACTAATTAAGAGCATCAATATCACTTTGGTAATGAAGGAGCCCAGAGGCAGCGGCGCATGGACATTCGTCATTCATTGCGAGAAGCTTAAACGATCCTATATCAATTCCATGCTTTTGCTTCTTTCTTCTTCTGAGGCAGACAAATGTTATTCGCATGCAATCTATGCACGAGACTCATGATCCATGCCTTTTTTTAGTTTAACTCTATCAACTATAGGTAAAGATACCTTCCTTTCTGAACACACTCCCCCTTTTTGATAAGGACATGCCAAATCCTTTTTGTGCATATGATTTGTCCCGTCCACGATTATGTACTGCCCAAATCTTCCGGCTTTGATGTCTTTGATGGGCAAACATTAGTAACAAGTTACCAGCTATGCAATTGGAAACTTCAAATGTGCCATATGATTTGTCATTTTTTGGCTTTATTGTTTTGCCTTGGTCTTTGCCGATCCCTTGATGGCTCTTAATAGAGTAAGACATATAAGCCTTCATTATTTACGACGGCTTGCTTCATTTCAATCTTTTTACATCTTATGTCAGTATTTGCACTGTAAAGCGTTTTGGACTTTAGGAATTTCACTGAAATTTCTTTCACTACAGGGATGGTTTTCCCTTTGATGTGCTCATAATACTTAGATGCATAAACGCGCATACACATACTTTTTTCTTTCTGAAACGTGTTTCTGATTATCATATTGCTCAAGAAAACATGGAACATGATAGTATTTAGCTGATTATATGATATTTGAGGCTAACGTCGAATTACGAGCTGAATTAAGATTACATGTTTTTAGGAGCTTCTGACAAACAGCTTTTGAAGGCAATCTTCTCTCGTCAACGAGAAGAAGTCTAGATTCCCAAGCATAATGTAATACAATCCTAAAGAACGATAGTATTTATCTGATTATATGATATTTGAGGCTAACGTCAAATTACGAGCTGAATTAAAATTACATGTTTTAAGGAGCTTCTGAGAAACAGCTTTTGAAGGCAATCTTCTCTCGTCAACGAGAAGAAGTCTAGATTCCCAAGCATAATGTAGTATCCACAATGAGCCATTGATATATGATCTACATAAGCAGCTTTCCACCGCTGTCCTTTGATGTACTGGAGATTTGAATCGGTGCTGCTTTCTCAATAAGCTACGGGTTTTTATACAACTTAGAATGATGCGGTAGTGATTTATGGCCATGCATCCTCTTCAAGTCATGAAGGTGAAGCATCCAAAGCTTGATGTAGACTTTTCTACATTAAAGATGCTCAAATAATGGTTTACTTCAAGTGATGTAAAGAAATGATAAAGGAAAGACAACAAGATGGCAAAGGAAAGGACTATCAAAGGAAGGCTCATGAAGATAATTCAAAGGGTTCAAATGCATTCAAATGATGGAGAGGAGTTATGAGAAACAAATGGATTCAAAATTAGAAACTCATAAACCCTCTTTAGATTACGTGAAATATCAAATATATAATAGATTTTTTCTTTTTTGTAAAGGAAAAATTAAGGAATTTGATTGGTCCATTTAACTTAAGCATGGACCGAAGGATCAAATTTTCCTAAAGGAGAAACAAGTTCATTATCTCATTATTCTATCTTGTATCATCATCTTAGAATGTGATCTTATATCTTAGAAGCAACTTGTGATCTTGAGAGCTTAAGTGATCCATTAGAATGTCTTCTTGTATCTTAGAAGTAGCTTGTGATCTTGAGAGCTTAAGTGATCCCTTAGAGATCTTAGAGCTATCCTTCAAAAACCACTAGAAAGAAACATCATGTGAATCTTTTGATTCATTGATCTTTTCATTCAAACCCATAACTGATCATGAATAGAAATTTCTATCTTTGAGCACACATGGCTTTTGTTGAAAGCTTATGAAGGTCATGAATTCAAGTTGATGCATGTTGAATTTCTACTCCAATTTATGTGCAAAGACAACTTTGATTATAAGTCTCCGATTAAAATCTACACAAGGTAAGCATTGAGCCTTGTCGTGAGGACATTATGGCAAGTGTCATTAGTGGGAGAAGTGTCCTCAAATTGTTTTCAATGAAGTGGAGCTCTAGCTAGTTCGATTTCCTCATAGTGGTATCACTTTTTTTATTTTCTTTTGTGGTGTATTTTTTTATTTGTGCCTTTTCCTACCATTGAATCTGCAACCTCTTATCTATTGAGCTCTTCATCATGGGTGGTGTCAACAGTCTCTAGTGTCACCAAGCTCTAGGGTTTCCAAGTGTGTTGAGGTGTCAGCTAACTATTGTGTTAGCATGCTCAAGTATCACTGAGGTAGCTTTGTGTCACCATGCTTTGGTGTCACCATGGGTGGTGCCTATGGTATCACTGAGCTTTGGTGTCACCAAGGGCTTTGTGATGTCATTGAGCTTTAGTGTCATGGGTACTATGAGGTGTCCCTACATCCAATGTTATCAAGGGAGTCTTGTGTCATGCTTCAATGTCATGGGTGACGGGAACTCGATAAGTTGATCCACCCAAACATTTGGTTTGCGTGACTACATCAGGAGTTAGGTGTCCCTACATAGTGTCATCGTCACTTGTATTGTTGCATTCTGGAGTGGGTGTCGATAGGTTCTACATAGAGTATTATTTCATTTGGTTTCATAGAAGTTTCATGACATCTCCCTATGTTTTAATTTTTCATAAAAGGAAGTTTGGCCAAGGCCTACTCTCTCAAACTTTAATTAAAGGAAGAACAAGTTACAGGTGAATGGGACTAGTGCCCTTGGGACCCCCGGATCCCACAAAGCAGGGATAGAACTTGTGAATCTAGAGATTGTTACAAAGTTAACTACCCTTCCATCCCCCTCATGTGGGGCCCACTTGGATTTAAGCTTGTTTTTCTCGATGAAAAATAATTTTTGATACCTAAAAGGTGGTGACCTCTTACCATTGGAGTTTTTTCTGCCGAAGAGGAATAGAGACTTCTCGATCGACCACTCTTTAGGAGGGTGTCCAAAATTGTTGGCACACTTCTCCTTGCAAATCTTCCATAGGGTTTCCCCTCTTATAGCATTCCACAATGCAGATGAGAAGCTGTTCGCTTCATTGAGCAGTGCTTGCTTCCAAGTGATTTGTACTTGCAGTCTCAAAATATTCTCGAGGGTCTGCCAGAGCGAGAGAGACTTGGGGCAAGTGAAGAAGATGTGACCCATATCCTCGATGTTGTGGTAGCATCACTTGCACCACGGCAAAGCCCCACAAATTTTGTTAGCCTTTAGGTTGGTCCAGATACCACGATGGAGAATTTGCCACATGAGAACCGATTTTTTTATCTCAATGAGGGGATGCCACATAGACATGAACTTCAAATTACATCTCCTTATGTTTGATTTCATGACTTTTGGTATTTTCAAGACACCTTCCTTAAGGTGCCATCATGAGACCGATGGTCTCTTTTTGTTTTTTAAAAGCAAGAAGTTGTTCACCTTTTACTTAATTAATTCTTCAAACTTCCTCCAAAACCAAATTTTTCATCTTCAAAAAAGGAGTTCCTTTTTTCATTCCTGAGAAAAGATTGATTGTGCTATTTTTTTCAAAAGAGAAAGAGAACTTAGATTTCTTTTCAAGAAAGGTACTAATCTTTTTCTATCCTTAATTTGTCATTGTGTATTGCCTTTAATCAATTAAAAAACCAATTGTACAAGTGATTGGGCCTAGTACCCATTGGACCCCCAAATCCCACAAAGCAAGGGTTATTTAGCTTATACATCCCTAGATAACTTTACAAAAAAGGTTGATAACTCTCTCATCTCTCTCATGTGGGTAACACTTGCTTTTAATCTTGTTTTTCTAAAGAAAATACATTCTATGATGTCTAAAATGCGAGTGCTTCTTACAACTGGAACTTATTTTTCCTAATATGAAAATAAATTTTTCGATCATCCATTCTTTAGGAGGGCTTCCAAAGTTGGCGACACACCTTTCTTTCCAGATCTTCCAAAGAGTCTCCCCTATTATAGCATCCCACAATGCTAAGGAACATCCGATCGGTTCACCCGATAAAACTTGCTTCCAATTGATTTGTCTTGAAGAAACATTGAATTAGAAGAAATGTAAATCAAATGTTCAAATCTTTAAGGAAGAAGAGAACAATGGAGCAGTAGCTCAAGTTGAAGAAAGGCCATGGTTTGATCAAGAATGTGATGAGCCAGAAACTTCAAGATGTGGAGAACTCTAAAGATCATCAAGGCACAAATGGCAACCCACAAGGTATAGCTACGATACTTCATTCTTGACTACGAAAGATTATGCTTACATGATAAAGGCAGATGAAGACCCATCTACATATGCTGAAGCCAATGGAAAGGAGAACTGGGAAAAATCTACGAAGGAAGAGTATGATGCGCTCATTGAGAATGAGACCTCGGAATAGGTACATAAACCAATTAATCAGAAGGTAACTGGATGTAATTAGGTTTACAAAACAAAAAGATTTGCAGATGGAAGTGTGTCTACGTACAAAGCCAGACTTGTTGTAAAATGATATGCACATACCTATGGTCGGGACTATGATGAAACTTATAGTCGTTTTGCAAAGATGACAACCATAAGGACTCTCATAGCTATTGTTGCTTGCGTAGGTTGGAAATTATCTCAATTACATGTGAAGAATGCATTTTTGAATGGTTACATTTCATATGAAGTTTACATGGAACAATTAGATGGTTTTGAAGGTCCATTTTATCCTGATTATGTGTGTAAGCTCAAGAGATCTTTGTATGGCTTGAAGCAGGCCCCAAGGGCATGGAATTAGAGGCTTGTAAAGTTCTTGAAGGAGCTTGGTTTTCAAGCATCAAAGGCATATAGTAGCTTGCTAGTCAAAGCAAGTGAAGATGGGTTTATCTATGTTTGTATTTATGTTGATGACATAATACTTACAGGTACAGATGACAAAGGCATACAAGTGCTTAAAAATTAGATGGAGAAAGAATTCAAGATCACTGACTTGCGAAATTTCTCATATTTCTTGGGAATGGAGATTTCATATCCACAACATGGAGTATATGTAACCCAAGAAAGGTATTTGAAGAATTTGCTAATGAAATTTAAAATGGAAGATTGCAGGATAGCACCAAATCCAATAGAGGTGAATAAAAAATTGAGTAAATATGGAGGAGAAGAATTCAAAGACATGTAGGTTTATCAGAGTTTGGTGGGTAGCTTGATTTATCCTAGATTAACAAGGCCTGATTTGTCATATGCAGTTGGAATTCATGCATTGTCCTAGAAAGGAACATTGGATTACAGGTCAAAGGGTGCTAAGGTATATCAAGGGCACACTTAAAGAAGGTTTGTATTATGGGTTTACTTCAGATACAAGGATCAAGATATATAGTCATGTAGATTGGGCAGGTAACCCTGATGATAGAAGATCAACACATGGGTATTTGTGTTATGTGGGAGGTAAGTTAATTTCATGGTGCTCTAAGAAGCAACATACAATTGCTTTATCATCTAGAGAAGCACAGTACAAAGGTATGGTAGAAGCTACAAAGGAATTCATATGGCTAAAAACTCTTATGAAGAGTTTTGATATAATTCAGAGTACTCCTATCATTTGTAGAGACAACATGAGTTTTCAAACATAGGTTTACTTGGTGAAGTAAATCTAAAGTTTTGTAAGTTCTTTTGGAGAACTTTAACTTGAAGTAGTTGCAAAAACACTAGAAGAGTGTTGTACCAAATTGTCATAGAAAACTTTAATCATTTCATTAGTCAAAGAATGAATTTTGTAAGGTAGACTGTTCAGAGTGAAGCTAGTTTTCATAGAGAAGCTGAATGTTCATATTTAGGTAAGATTTCAAAATTGGTAAAAGTTTTGAGCTATACATGACATAGAGGTATTCTAAAATCAATGGTATATTGTCTTTTGGAGATTCATCATCTCCATCATAAATGCATTCACCTCATATTGTCTCCAAATATATGAGGTTTCAAGCTCATTAGTCTAAAATGTAAATATATCTCCTTCAACCATATAAATTCTTGAGTATCTATAATCAAGCCTTGTACTCAGCCTCACTTGAAGAAAAAGCTACTCTAGGTTGCTTCATGGAACTCAAAGAAATAGTCTTTGATCCTGGAAAATAGTTGAAAACTTGATCTACATCTTCTATCATGTTTCGAGCCTATCCAATAGGCATTTGAATACAATTTGAGATTCAAATAAGATGTGTAAAAGTAAAATATACCTTCATTTATTGTACCCTTTAGGTACTTGAGTACTCTATTAGCTGCATCCATAGATGGATTTCTTGGAGAGTGCACGAACTGGTTCAAAACTCCAACCGTATATGAGATGTCTCCCTTTGTATGTGTAGCAAATAATGGGCTAGCTACAAGACTTTGATAGTCTTTTATATCTTCAATCTTTTCACCTTCATTAACACTAAGTTTATGATTCATTTGCATACATGTACATACATGCTATCGGGAAGATGGGAGTGCTCAGTTGGTGGATCAATTCAACTACCAAGTCTGATGGATCACACGGGGTGATTGTAGAAACTTGAATGTTGTGAAAATGCAAAAAGATTATTTGTAGTTAGATTGAAAAACAATTCATCATATCTTTTCAAATAAAACACTTACATACATGTATCTCTTCTATGAGTGATCTTTATATATACTTCAGGTAAACAGAAAACCTTCCAAATTAGATTTCCTTATCGACTGAATGTTCAAAAGAATTTTTGTAGTGCAATAGATCGAAAGAGAAAAAATATGAGTCAATTTGTCATAAGTTTGGTATAGTAAGGAGGCAATGAGATAGGACAAGCTGAATGGAATTTTAGGCAATGAAAAATCTAAGCTAACTCTGTAGGATCATCTAGAAGAGTATGTTCCCTAGGTCGGAAATGAAAACGGAGGTGATCCGAAATCCAGTGGAGTAGTGGTCGGTTTGTAGATATCGACGATACACATCTTCATCTAAAAGAGAAGAATAGATCTCACTATAAATCGGCTAGAGAACTCATGCATCGGCTCCAAGAACGGATCTTTTTTTGTCTTGTTTAGGATGTGCGCTTAGACAAGCTCTTATCTAACCCTCATGATTTCATAAGCAGCGTCCAAAGTGTCACCCTCCACATGTCAATCTGCTGATTTATCACCTCCAAGTAGAGAAAATACAATACGTATATTCTCAAGAGAGAGTCGAATATACGGTAGAAAAGAAACCTAGTGCAGCTCTCAATGTGTCGAGTGTCGGGCGTCATAAAAAAGGAGGACAATTGCAGCATCAGAACAATTGAACATTGCCAACATCAACCCCACAAAACTTCTATAGCATCTTGATGGGCCAACATGATAATAATAATTGAAATAATATAAAATTTCTTTTATAAATAATATTCAAGATTAGCAATATCAAATCCCTTATTTAGGACATATCAAATCACAAAGTTTGAACTAACAAATTTTTCGATCAAGAAATCATCAATCTAACTTTCAATCATTTATAAATTATGCAAAGATATCATGAAACAAAATTCTTCTTCATTGATTCAAAATCAAATTTCCTTTTATATAAGTATTCACATATAAGCAATCAAACATGTCAAAGAAATCAATTAGATCTACTCATACAAACATCCACCTCCTTTGCCCAATTTTTAATCACTAGATGTGGTTTCCACCACAAGCTTTTCTTTATCTTCAACTCCATACAAGTGTAATTCATAATTCTCATGTATGTGATATTCATAAACACCTTTTTGGGGTGAAAGAAGGTATAAAATTCCATTCATGATGTTGTTGAAATTCATAAATACCTTTCTGGGGTAAAAAACGTATAAAGTTCCATCTTCACATAGGTGGAATTCATAAATACCTTTTCGGGATGGAAGAAGGTATAAACTTTTGTTCATAATATTTTTTATTTTTACATTGCAATTTTTTTCTTTTTAAAGAAAAGGCTAAACCCCTTATTCTGAGCTAAAGATCTAGATGCATGTAGGAGAAAGGCTTATGATCTCACAGACAAGAGCTATACATCTGTATGCTCATACATATATAATAAATACTTTCATCATTTGAAATGAGCTACAAATCGATAATCCTTACTAAATTCATAAAGTAGAAACATAAATCAAGTTTTGTATTCCTACTTTGGCTAAATAAAATCATTTTATAATTTGACAAAGCAAATTCTAGATCATCTAATCAAATTTGTTGTCATGAAATGCATATGATATGATTAAATAATACACATAGAAAATATAAATCCTAGATAAATACTACCTGGAAATTATTTTGATCTTCAATCATCCCTTCAAGCTTCAAAGTCATCAGTTCGAATTCATCATCAAAGTCGACATAAACTTTTCATAAAATTTTCTTCAATTTTTATGACTCAAAGCATCATCCATCCTATTAATATGCATCAAAACTAGAAAAAAATATTAATTTTTATCACATCAATATAAATTTCATAATAAATTTTATCCTATTTTAATCATATTTTTCATCGTAATTGCCATCATAATTTTGGTAAAAGAAAACTCAAAGTGCATTTTTCATGATAAGATCATAATTTGTGGAAAGAAAAATCATAAACAATTCTTCAAATAATTTCATAGAAAATTGTCAGAGAAATTCATATCTTTCTAAAAGAAAAGCACAAAAAATTATCATATAAATCTTTTGAAAACAAAGTTTTTTCATAAATTTTTTACAAATTTATCAAGCATAGAAAATATTAAGGATAATTTTTCATAAGAAATCATCAAGTATCGAATCAAAAATATGTATAAATTGTTGAGAACATTTAATTAATAAATTTCATACAAAAGTCTTCAAGAATAAAATCTAAAATTTTTTTAAATTCATCAAAATTTGGGAAATATTTATCGTTGAATTTCATCACTAAAAAATTCATCCCTCTTGTCCATAGGTTTAGAAGGTTTTTTAATATTTTGCTCAATCTTTTTTATAGCTTCTTGTCTTTGTTTCCTTTGGTTATTCATCAAATATTCATCATTAGATAAATTCATATTTTTCCTAATTTCTTTGACATCATCTAATTTAGTGTGAATATTTTTGTCATCATATTGTTGAACTTTAACTTTATCAAATTTATCTTGATCAAAAACTTTGTCATCCTCTAAGAGTTTAGGTTCCCAATTCATATAATATGTACCTTGCTTTTTATCATTTTTCATTCATTTTTAAATTTCATTTCCATCATCCTTTATCCTTGCATATACTACTTTATCAATCCTTTTCTTGACCAATGTAATCTGGTCATATCTTTGCATATCAATGGATTTAGTTTGATTCCCACTTTTACTCATAAAGTTAGGTTTCGGAAGATTTTTCTCATTGTAAATGAATTTACTTTGAGTCTCATATTTGGTCATAGATTTTAATTCACAAAAACTCCTTTCATCAAATATCTTAAGTTTAGAATTTGTTTTCTCATGATAGCTCTTAAGTCTCTATTGTTTTATAGATGTTCTTGATTTAAATTTGGTCTGATCAAAACAATCCCTCATCACTCCTCTACCTATGTTCAAATGCAAAGGTAGATGATCTTGAAAATAACAAAACGTATGGTCAATTGTAGTGACTAAGTTCAATTTACATGCATCATCATATGCAAGACAATCAACATACCTATGTCCTAATTGATCACACAAAAACAATCTTATTTGATGTTTCACTCTCCTATACATAGCCCTATCAGTGGATCACTTATGGTCAAACATATGGTTTTTATCATGCACTTTTGTAGGTAGGCTTTGAGTTTCATGTTCATGCTTGCACTTGTATCTAGGTAATTCGTTTACTTGCTTAGTCAATTCATCAATGACTTGTATTGGAAAAATCACTGAGTTTATCTACCAATAAGAACACTTCTTCAATTTTGGATTGCTTTGAAAATTTTAACTTTTCTCCTAGGTTTTTGAATTGTGTTTGGAAGTCCAAAATCTTATCCGTAATTAATTCTTCCATACTAGAGTTTTTATCATGTACATTTCCTTGAACTACCTTCTTCTTGCCCATTGGAATTGATCAAAATGTAAGTATCAAGAGATAGATCAAATACCTCCAATATGGTTGGAAGAAGAGGCTCAAAGTGAATATATGTGTAAAATTTATATAATTTGTTTTCATCAAAATCTAATACATCCAATATCTACTGAATGAATATGTGCAAATGTCTCTACTTCAGATGTCAATAAGAGGGGTGTCAAGAACAGGATAAATACTTGCTAGTTTTTGTGGAGGTGCTAAGACCAAATATGATCAGACCTCAACACCTAGGAAAGTGCAAGGTTTAGGAATCCAGCTACCATTCACATGGAAGAAGAAGCTGCGACTATTTGCAAACTTTGTCAATGCATATGAAAGAAAATATAAATTATGTGTACCTGAGTGTAGTGCCAATTATTCATGTCCGGTTCACTAAATGTTGGGAATATGGGAATGCTCAACTAGTGGATTAATTCAATTACCAAGTCTGATGGCTCACATGGGGTCATTGTAGCAACTCAAATTTTGTGGATACTCAGAAAGATTATTTGTAATTCAATCACAAAACAATTCATCATATCCTCAATCATCATGTTTATTCAAGTAAGACACTTGCATACATATATCTCTTATATGAATGAGCTTCATATTTATTTGAAAATTAGATTTTCTTATCGATTGTATGTTCAAAACAATTTTGGTAGTGCAATACATGAAAAGAGAAAAAAATAATGAGTCAAATTTTCATTAGTACCATATAGTAAGGATGTTATGAGATAAGACAATATGAATGGGGTTTTAAACAATGAAAAATATGAGCTAACTCTTTATGATGATATCAAAAAGTATGTTCCCTATGTGAGAAATGAAAGTGGAGGTGCTCGAAAATTGAGTGGAGTGCAGGTTGTTTTGTAGATATATATGATACACCTCTTCATCTAAAAGTGAAGAACATATCTTGCCACAAATTGGCTAGAGAACTCGTGCTTTGGCTCTACGAATGTCTCTTATTTCTTTGTTTAGGATGTGCACTTAGACAAGCTCCTATTCAACCCTTTTCATTTCATAAGAAGCCTGCAAAGTGTCTCCATCCATATGTCAGTCTCTTGATTAGTCACCTCCAAGTAGAGAAAATATGATATGTATATTCTCAAGACAGAATAAAATATATAGTAGAAAAGAATTTTGGCACAACTCTCAATGTGTTGATTGTTAGGCATCATCAGAAAGGAGGATATTTGCGGCATCAAATCATATACATTAATATCTTTACTTAGATCCGAGATGTTGAGCAATGCAATATGCAAGAAATTCTCCTCCAGAGAGCATCGAAAGTTGACCAAAGCATTAGGACCATTGTTAGATGAATCTCATGCACAAGAGTGCTCTATCGGTCATCAAACCTATGTGTAGATGGAACATGCCATAATCTTTCATGATAAATTGTTAGAGTGAGAGGAAACAGTAGAATCCATATGTCCAATGAACCATTAGAGTTTCATTATAAAAGTAGTTGATGTAAGATACTGAAGGTGGAATAAGACATTATGTCAGCAGATGCTCAAATGGATCAAGAGTCATCAGGTCTATGAGTAGAGCAACAGATAGAATCCTGCATAGAATCCGAGGAGAAAAGAAAAATCTGAGAGCAATGAGCCACCACCCTTGAGAATGCCAGAAGATCTTCCCTATTTTCTAAGATGGAAATCTCTAATTTTAGAGATTCCTACTCCCTTGACTCACGTCAAAAAGTTGATTTAAATTTAAAGCAATGCGGCTCTCTATAATTAGAAGTACATAGAATCATGTCCAAAATCATATTTCAATTGAGAATAATGGACTATCATTGATAAAGAGTGAGCCCACTGTCCATATGAAATACATGTTTTTTTCTAGATGATCTTCAATAACCACATATATACCTTAGAATTCATATATCCCCTACGAAGGCATTCTTTTATCTATGAAAAGGTGGAGAGTCAAGAACCAAAATCAATAGTTTATGCACATTTTGAAGACCATTCTAGATCGAAATCTAAATGGTAAGTAAAAGTTCTAAGCTTTGTACATTGTGGATGCTAGTTTGGTCAACGAAAGGCATAAAAAACTTGTAGGTAGAAATGCATGTGATTGTGGCTTCTGCTTTCAGTTCTAACCTACATCTCGAAGAATCACAATAGTAAATCTTTAAGATACATAAAGAGCATTTGTAAAATAATGAGATTTGCATTTTCAATCCCATGATTCTCGATATTATCATACATCCATGTTTCCATGCTTCAAGGTTTGGTCCATTAAAATCTACAACCTTATGATAAATAGAGAGCAAATCTCTGTCATTCTTCATCTTGAATGTTAAGAGTAGTTCTTGAAAATACTTTCTTTGAGCTAGGTACATCCCTTGATCTATGTAGATTACTTGCATCCCTAAGAAGATTGTATGTTCTCCAAGATCATTGATATTCAATTGCACCTGCATATGCTTCTTGATTTCTCTATCCCAATCCCATCATCACGTGTCATAATTATGTCATCTGCATAGAAACATAAATGGATAACTTCATTATCAAATCTTTTAATGAACAATGAAGGATCTGCATTGCTTCATTTGAGTCATTGACCTTGTAAGTAGGTCATCAATCCATATTTCCAAGCTCTAGGGCTTGTTTTAAACCATACAATTCTTTCTTAAGCTTACTGTAGCTCAGTGATGAGTAGCACCTCCTTTAATGTCAATCCGGGAAGACGTGAGGATGGTATGAAGACCTCGAGCAAGTGTAGGCACAAGTGCGTGAGTGAGAAGCACACTAACATGCACACACATACACACACACGCGCACACAAGGCAAGACAAAGAGTGAGAAGCAATGGAGTTCTTTAGATTACTTTCAAAAAGCTCATACAAGTTCAAATCAATTACAAGCTAACCTCCAAAAATGAGCTCTCTAGCTCTATTTATAGTTTTTGACTAGGTTTTGGCCTTGTCCAGACCTAGTGTCCGGCCTAGTTAAAAATTAGGTTCTCTACCCTATTTGGAGGTTCAAACGGAGTCTAAAAAATGTGAAAACTGATAGGTAGGTACTTCTAAAGCTCCTCAAGCCCAAGGACTCCTTGGCTTGCCCAAAATGGAGCTACAAACATATGAAATGGCATTTACAATGGTTTTTAGTGATGAAAATCACTATTTTTGTAGGGATTTCTTCTAGCATTTTGACATACATTCCCTAGAGCTCCCTACTTGCTCCTTCTTCTTGTGTGCCCAACTCTTTAATGCCTGAAAATTTGAAATGGCCTACTTGCCAGATCTTCTTTGACTACTGTGTCTGCCCGTGCGTTCTCTTCGTTCCGACTCCCTTCGTAGGCTTCCTTGTCTTGCAACTCCTTCAGTTCCTTGACTACTGCCAACACCCCCCCTCTCTCACGTCTGTCGTCTCTGAGAGACCCTTGTCTAGCAGTGTGTTGGACATAATATTGGACAACATCGGCCGCGAGGTGGTGTTCTTCTAATCGTAGCCCCCGTGCTAGATCTGTTAACAATGCATCCCAATTCACTGGTCTTGGTATGTCCGGATGTGGCACTCGCAGTTGTTCTGAATGGATGGTTCTCTCCACAGCAAATAAGTGGAGGAGATGTGAGGGCCTGGGTACAAATATTTCTGAGTGATATTCCCAGAATCCTGTTACGAACATCTCCTCGAATGTCTGTTTAAAGCAAGCGGGGAGGTACTTTATTCTGGCGTGCCAAGCATATATTACCTTTATTGATGGGGTGGTACTCATGTCGTATACCAAATCTTGGTTGCCTGTAAGAAAGCCAACACCTGAGAAGTGGGGTTCTTTAATATTCTTGAATGTCCTGAATGTGATTAGCATTAGTTCAAAGATTTTCATGCACATTTGGGCCATCACATCGGGGGTATTCCGTAGTCGAATGCTCCAGTGACGGATGGTAGAAATCATGTAATTCACAGTGGGAGGTCCTTGAGGAGGTGCTAGATACACATAGTTTAACCACTTTGCGCAACCTTTGATGTTCTTGAGAGCAATTGTAAACTCTCGCCAGGTGCGCCTACGGAAGACTGGAACATAACAAGGATTGTATTTAATAAAAAGTGGCATGTTCGTCCAAGTACGAACCATCTCTGGGTAGGTCTCAAGAATACGGATCCTCCAGGTGGGTTAATGAATAGATCCTTTCTTAGCACTTTCTGGGATATCATCGGGCCCAAGTTGTGTGGCGAAAGTTGGAGGTTTGCCACATCTGCGTTGAATCTCTGCGTTGTACTCTGCAAGTACACAATATGTCACATATTGATCGTCGTTGGTGCCGATCCATCTATGATGAGACATGGTGCGGAAATATTTTGACTTTATGATGGTGTCTTCTAACTTTTCCATTGATTGGATTTGAATTGCCACTCGATCTTCATGGGTTGTTGCTGTTTTCTCTAGTGTCTGGAGCCATTCAGGTACTTCAACTTCTAAGGTGTCCATTCCTTTTGAGGTTTGGGCGCCACCGGGCATCGGCATAGGAACATATGGTTCCTGATACGTTTTGTCCACCTCAATGGGTACCAAGTCCTCAGGCTCTGGTTCTACAACTGGAGAGGGCTACCTTTCATATTCCAGTAACTTCTTCTGCAGCTCCGCCACCTGCTCTGTCAATGCCTTTACCTCCTCTGAAGTCGAGGTCGTTTCTATGACTTTGGGTTGAGCCTCCTGTTCCCTAAGCTGGCTACGTAATGCATCCCGTTCCCTTTCCAAATCATCATGTGCTTCTAATAAATCCGCATAGCTTTCCAAGATGGTTTTCATGGTCTCTGAGGGAACTGCTTTGAATTGTTCTAAGTCGATTTCATGGGTAGAGCCTTCCATGGCAGCTTCCAGGTTTTCTTCATTTTGTTTCTGCAAACGTTTGTTTTCTTCAAGGGCTGTAGCCATATGTTTTCGGAGTAGAGTTAGATTTCGCTGGACTCTCAGGTTGTCTGTTTGGTAAACCTCCAGTAAGGCTTCGAGTTGTTTGACACCTGAATCTGGTGATGGTTGGGGTGTCTCCAGGAGGGTTTGATGAGCTTGCTCGAGAGTGGTGTAGCGTTGATTGAGTTCTGCATTTTCTTCTTCTATACTGGTAATCCGTCTTTGTAGTTGTTGATGATTCGTCGTCAGCTGATGATGACGGTCTTCTAGAGCTTGGTACTCACTCTAAAGTTGATACACACATTGATGTAAAGCTATGAATATACTATTTACATTAAATGATGCAGGGAAAGATGAAGATGCAGGGGGAATGGGGAAGGGGAAGGGAGTTGTGAATGTTGTGGAATCAAGTGGTGAGGTAGGTGGAGGGGGTATGGGAGATTGAGGTTGTGTGGGGGGTGGGAGTGGTGCTGTGGCTGGTGATGTTTCCATTGTGTCGAATGTGTGTGTGATTGTGTAGATGGGAACAGTGGGTGGAGTGGATGTGATATTTGTGAAGAGTGTTGTGTAGGTGGGCATGGTAACTCCTCCGAATTGGATGCCAGGAGAGAGAGGAATTTCCATGACGACTGTGGTAATGGCAGAAATAGGTGTGATAGTGCTAGGTGGTGAGGTGACTTGTGTAGTGAGAGGTGAGGTGGGTGGTGAGAGTGGTTCCTCCTTACTCTTTGTGTGTGGCCTCCTGGTTCTGATACATTGATGTGTATTTGTTTTCCAGATCGCATGGGACGAGTAGGCACACGTTTCTCAAATCGATTAATATAAGTCATGGCTGCATGAACAACCTCATCTAAGCCCCTTGCATCAGCGTGCAGGTTCATTGATTCAATGAACATGTCATCCACACCTTCCTCGGCTAACATTTGGCTCATGATCATCTTTCTTGTTTCGAGCGACAGCTTGTGTTGCTCCTGGACTCGCTTCATAGTTTCGTATAATCTTTTTATTTGGGCCGAGTATGCCGGGGCACTTGCTAGTTCTGAAAGTTCTTCATATTCTTGATCATACTCCTCGTGTGCCTCTTGTTCTTCTGTCTCTTCTTCATCGTCTTCTACTTCTACTACTCCCGGTTGGATCGGGGCTGAAGTTGTAGTCGTGGGTTGTTGTTCTTGGGTCTGCTCCGCTTCTGTCTCCAGGTTAGATTCATTGATCAAACGGGTGATTTCTTCATCTGTTAGATCAGCAAGGGTGTAACCTTGAGGGAATTCCAAGTCTGCTGGAATAGGAGGAAACACTAGGTTGGGTCCTTCTGCACTTGGTCTGGGTAGACGAATGGTGAATGGTCAGACACGCCTCATTTGGGGAGGAGTCACCTCGGGTGTGGTAGTGGCTCCTCTTGGTTGAGTGCATGGTAACTGAACTCCCCCTCTCATCTTCTTCGATGGAGGACCCGCTGTTGATAGCCGTCTTTGGAACTCTTGAGCCCTAGACCATACTAGTGCTCTTTGAATGGGCACGTCGTAACGCTAAGCACCTGTAAATTATTCTTGTGAGCACACAGCATCCATGAAGTACATTTTTCTGTTTCTTATTCCACTGCTGATGGGCTAGGTGTATTTGATCGATGATCCAGTGCGGTATGTTGATGGTGAGGTTCTCTGTCTCCGCCAAGTACAAGCTGAACCATATCTTTTTTGGTGGCATAGTGAATCGTTCTTGGGCTGGAAAAGCAAAATGTTGCATGATAGTTCGTAAGTGTAGAGCAATGGTAGGTGTCATTGCTACCATGTCCTTCAATTTTTTGAGGTCTTTATGCTTCATCCTTCCTAGAGCCATTAGTTCTTTCTCAGTGGGAATATGCATTCCTTGCATGTTCAATGCTGCTCGTACCAAATTGAGGGTCAGTTTGAATCTCTTGAGTCCGTGGCCTAGCAATAGTGAGGGTAGCACAAAAGTACTATCACCTCCCTTGGGCCTGCTAGGAGTGATGGTATTGATAAAGTAGGAGTAGCGAAGAAAATCTGGCGTAGGCAAATGTGCTCTGAAGTAGCTATCCAATCCCGCTTTGGTCCAAACCGATCGCATTACTTCTGCATTCTGATAGTTTTCAAATTCGCGAGTGAAAAAATGATAACGTCCCCATTTGCCATTGAATTCAATTTTTGCCTCCCAGAAATAGGTGCCATCACCCAATGGCCCTGCGACATGGCTAAACCAATGAGCATGTTTACCCACTTGAGAGGTGTGTCCCTGAGGAGGGTCCTGAATCGCGAGAACATGCACAGCTTGAAGTTCTTGAGGCCTTTCGGTGAGTGGTGGTTCGAGGAGGAGGGTTTCAATGTCCACAATGTGTGCGCTAGACCCTGCCTGGGAACTAGTGCCTCTTGCTTCTGCCATTGTTATTGCTTGCTTGCTGGTTCTGTGAGAATATAGATCATGCGTTAATATTGTAAAGGACAAGATAGAACACTTTTTTTTTTCCCTCGTTACAACATTATCATGAAGTGAGTAATGGGTTAGTGGGTCAATGAGTGCTCGATGACTATGTGTGTAGTTAATGAATGGATAGTCCTAGGAGCTAGATGGAAAGATGCAGTGTATGAGTGATGTAGTTAGCAAGTGGAGATGGATTTACAAATTGGGGTCGGGAGTTTATTACAAGTCTTAAGTTGCCAAACACAATGGATGGCTTTTGGTTTTGGTTTTGTGGAGACTCTAGAGGGTTTTATGAGTGATTCTGCTTGGGGATGATGCGTTTTTGGGACCCATTTACAAGTGAGTTTGTGCGTGCTTCTAGGCAACTGTGTGTTCGTGCGTATTAAACAAGAGTGGGTACCGGCTCCTTGAGTGAGTGAACCCTGTCGTGTATGATGTGATTTGTGCGGGACTAGTTGAGCCCGCAAGCAAGCCTTAGGCACCCAAATTTGTCTTGATTGTGGGTCAGCCTTCATCGACTTCTTGGGCACCCAGATAGATTTCACTTTCTCAAAAGAAGTTTTGGAAGTCCTCTTATTAGTGTCATGTCGTTGATTACTAATAGGAAGTTGAGACAGTTGTCATGACTTGACTGCAGTAGGCAGCTCGCCTTTTTGCACCCACAATTGTTTCAATGGCTAAGTCCTTCTGTTTTGCACGTTCTTTTGGCCTCCCGCATAGGTAGTCTTCCGTAACTGATATGCCTTTGGTTGCTGCCTCCCTCTAGCCTTTAGAAAAGAAGGGAGTTCCGTCGAGGTCTTGACTTCTTTATTGAGATCTCCATTCCTCTGCATCACATAGCTTTGGACAAGAACAGCATGGTCAACTTCATGTGTGCCCCTAGAGGGACCAGGAGTCTGTGCCTTTTCTAGTTCCTTGAGTGCTCCATTATCTAACTCAACTGTAATTCTACTCTGATTCACCCATACCTGAAGAAGTCCACTTATTAGGTTTAAGTTGACTGCATGGTCATAGATCCAGTCTTGACCCAAGACCAGAGGCTCAGTGAGATCCTCATCTTGACACACTAGTACCTTAACTGTCATTGGAGCATCTTGAATGGAGAGGGGAAATTCCACCTCGCCCATGCAAGGGGTTTCCACACCTCCCAATCCTATTAGATATGCTTCTATAGGATTGACTTTTAATTTCAATTCTCGACAATAAGAAAGTCTCACCGCACTAGTGGCTGCACCTGAGTCAATCAATGCTCACACATTTTTTGCACCAACTCCTTGTCCTATTTCTAAAGTCACAAAAGGACGTCGATCTATTATCCTTTAGGAACTTAGTCTTGAGACTTCACACATTGCCACATGATATCCTAGATCCTCATACGCACCTGTCCTAGGTTGATCCCTACCTTGCCGTCTCAACTTCATCTTTCTGATGCGTTCTAAAGCTTCTACTTGAGCTTCTTCTCGAATTCGTCTTTCTTCTTCTTTGCGCTTCTTAGCAATGTTGAGTCGACTTAGCATCTCTTCTGTCAGAGGTTCCTGATATAACTTGACTCTGCACCTGCTTATGTAGCTCGGGAAAATATCACCTTCTAAAGTGGCCAGTTGTACTGCTCCACTAGTCGAAATCTTGTTTATGATCATGGGTCCAGAACCACGTTTTTCTAGCTTCCTTGCAAGCTGTTTCAGAGTATATACCAACACTAAGTCTCCGGCCTTTAATCCTTTATCCTTAACATGGGCATCAAAGTACGCCTTCTGTCGTTTCTTGGCTGCATATGTTCCGGCTGCAGCTCTTAGTCTGGTCTCACCTAATCGTTCAAGGTAAAAAATTCTCGAAGAGAGTTCATGACCCGTCCACTCATGCTCCTGTGCTACTTTCAATGTAGGTATTAAGAAGTCCAACGGTAGCACTGCATTTTGGCCAAATACCATCTGGAAGGGTGTGGCTTGGAGTACCGTTTTATAGGCCACTCGGTATGCCCAAACAGCATGGTGTAGCTGTTTGTCCCAATTAGAGCGTTTATTATTCACCAATTTGGTAAGCACACTACATAGAATCTTGTTGGTGCTTTCGGCTTGGCCATTAGCTTGTGGGTGATAGGGGGCAGACTTCTTATGTACTATCAAGAATTCTTGGAGCAGATTTTCAATAACTTCATTCAAGAAGTGAGTGCCTCTATCACTTACTAGCTCTATAGGTAGCCCGTATCTTGTGAACACATTCTCAAATAGGAACTTAGAAGTTGTCTGAGCATCATTCTTCGTTGTGGATTTTACCTCAACCCATTTTGTTAGATATTCTATGGAAACAATGATGTATTCAGCATGTGAACCCTTAGCTGGGGGATTAGTAGGACCTACAAAGTCTATTCCCCACTTAGAGAATGCACGTCCACCCATCATAGGTTTTAGTGGCATCTTATCTTTGCGTATAGGATACTGAGTTCTGTGACAAACATCACACCGTTTTACATAGGTATGTGTGTCCATGTGAAGGGTCGGCCACCAGAAGCCAGCAAATAGTATTGCCTTGATCACCCGATCTGGTCCAAAGTGTCCTCCTGCTACACCTTGGTGAGCAGTTTCCAAGATCTTGAGATATTCACTCTCATGGACACATAATCTCAGATAACCATCTTTACCACGCTTGTAGAGATTATCACCAATGAGTGAGTAATTGTGGGCTTCTTGTTCTAAACTACCCTAGCCAGAGTCATGTCTGGAGGGAATGTTTTCGTCCTCAGGAAGGATACTAGTGGTTCACTCCAATCTGGCACTATGGACACTTGATAAAGAGTGGCATGTTCCACAGGTGGTTTAGTGCAACAGATTGGGCATTCCTTGCACAACTTTTGGACATCAGCTTCCATCGTCGGCCAATGCACTCTGAGTCTCCTTAGTGTCTGTAGGGTTTGTTGCTTTGAGTAGTGTTGCTCTTATGCACCTACATGTGCTAATTGCAACCATTTAGTGTACTCATCCTCTTCCACACAACAAGCCAAGATCCCTTGATCTGTGTGCTTGTACATACTTCCTGCCATGATGTGATATTTTTGGGCTTTTACTACCTCTCTATCCTCTGTGGCTATTACTGGGTGGTTAGGCCCGTATGTCAATACTGTCACTAATGGCTTAGCCCATTGAGGTACAACTTCCAAATTAAACAAGTAAGCATCAGGAAGGTCATCTGATACTCCTTGTGGGGCTTCTCCCGATGTGAGCCTAGAGAGATGGTCTGCTCTTAAGTGGGTCTTCCCTTTCCTTACCACAACCTCGAAATCATATTCCATTAGCAAGAGAAACCATCTTACTAATCTTCCTGTATTGCATGGCTTGTTTACGAGATATGCTAGTGCCTGATGGTTAGTAAAAAATTTAAACATATTTGCAAGCAAATAATGTCTAAACTTTTTAACTGCATATACCATGCCTAGTCCTTCTCTCTCCGTAGTGGTATAATTTCGTTTAGCTGCATTCAATTGTCTACTAGCATAGGCAATTGGAAGATCCATATTACCTTCACTGGTAGGCTGCGCAAGTACACACCCTATAGCATAATTGGATGCATCAACATGAACATGAAAAGGCTTATTCCAATCTGGTGTGGTTAAGATTGGTGCTGAACACAATCTTCTTTTAAGCTCATTGAAGGAGTTTTCACATTCATCAGTCCACTCAAAGTTAATCAACAGTCCATACAGAGGCTTTGCTATGATGGCATACATGTGTATAAACCGTCGGTAATAACCACAATGCCCCATGAAAGCTTGTACTTCCTTGACATTCTTTGGCCTAGGTAACTCGGCTATGGCTCTTTCTTTCTCTTCATCGGTGGATATGCCATTCTTTGACACTATGTATCCTAGAATCTTGCCTTGCCTGACCATGAAAACACATTTTTCTGGGTTTAGGCAGATTTGATATTATCTACATTTGTCAAAGATTTGTCCGAGTTCAAGAATATGGGTTTGTCTAATGTTGGAATGAGCACAAAGATCATCCACGTAGACTTCTAAGTTCTGTTACCGTTAGTGTCCATGTGAAAGGCCAAATGGCCACCAGACACTTCTTTGTATATGTTCTTTAATAAAACATATAGTGGCCTGGTCAGTCACAAACTGTAAGTTCGACCGCATTTGTAAGACCTAAGAAGTCAGTTTTCGTGCTCCCTGAGTATTGTGTTTTCTGTGTATTCTACAGCCTCTGTGCGGAGTACTGTGTGCGGCCTCAGGTGCTCGGTTTTCTACTCTGAGCATATCGTGGTGGAGCTCTCAAGAAGGAGAGTGCACTGTGGTGTACCACCACCCAAGGCTTTCTCCAAGGCTTATGACTAAGGCGGCAACCAAGGCATAGACCTTGGCATACCTTGTCATCCGAGTCACCGAAGTCACCCTTGGCGCCGTTGGCTGCGCGCGAGGGAGGACCTCAACGATCAAGGAATATAGAGGTTCCCGGTACTTCCAGGGAGGTCACCCATCCTAGTACTGTTCCCCCCAGAGCTCGCTTAACCATGGCAATCTCTTGCCACTAAGCTACACTCTTGTGGTGTTTGAAGAAGGGGAAAGACTAAGTTCAACATTACCTTGAACAAGTTTTGGTCCCTCAAAGCTTCATTTTTGCTTTCAAAGCCTATTTCTGAAGCAATTTTGGGGTGTTTTTGGAGCCCTTTCGGAGTACTTTCGTACATAGTTCTCTTTGCACAGGTCCAAGAACATCAAGAAGAGTGTTCCTTGTACTTCTCAGACAATAAGTATCAACCTTTGGGGCTGTATTTTCAGCCACACTCGTAAAACTACAAGTTTCTCGAGGGGTTTTCAGTTTTGGTGGGAGCAGTCGCTGCAAATTTATGCAGGTTTTTAAAGCCTAAAACATCAGAGTTGACAGACACTTGCAGGTGTTATTGGCTAGTTTTTGGGCTGTGTATTCAGCCTTTTAGTGTCATTTTACTACATATATTGAGCACATACACACCATGTACGCTTCTGTGGATACCGCTTATGTACGTCCATGTGGTCATTGATACAGCGGTTACACTCTTTGCATAAAGCCTTTTACGTTTGATAAAGAGGGTCGTGGTGAGGTTTTCTTAACTGGGAGACACCCAGATGTCGGGGTCTCTTCGGTGATGCAGGTGGAAGACTTACCCAGCCCTCGCCATAGGAGATGTATGATAGTTGTTCATAGGTGCTCGATAAGCCTAGTTGGCTTCTATTGGGTAACTGATTATATGCAGTGGAGTCAGTGATTCACTATGCAGGTAGACATGTCAGTACTTGCAGTTTTATGATACTTTGACACTAGTCATATGCTAATTTTGCCGAGGAGACTCTGGCAAAATTTTTCTAGATTTTTGTTTTAGTCAACTATACAGTGGTTGATTTACTCCTTGATAAATTTATTTGTTGGTGTTTGGACTCTTCTAGCTCCATTATCATTCTATTTAGTTCTCTACGATCATGGCATTAGAGGTCGTAGGCACATCCGGTGGATCAGGGTCTAGTGCTAGTGTTCCGAGGAGGAGCTATAACTTGCAGGGCAAAGACCATTTTGAGATCCGAAAATTTGATGGCACAAACTTTGCTCTATTGAAGAATCAGATTAAAGATGTGCTAATTCAAAGGAGGCAATGGAAGCTAGTAAATGGGATTTCAAAGAAGCCTGCTGACATGGATGAAGATGATTGGGATGAGTTAGATGAAATGGACAGGTCTACCATTCGCTTGCACCTGGAAAATAATGTTTACTTTATAGTATTAGACTGTGAAAGTGCAGAGGAGCTTTGGAAGAAGTTATGCAATACATATGAAAAAGAGACGGCATCAAATAAAGTGTATCTGATGAAAAATTATATGACCTTCGCATGAAGGACGCAGATAATGTTGTTGCTCATCTAAATGAGTTTGATGCTATATTCTCCCAGTTACAGGCTCAGAAAATGGATATGGATAATGAAATGAAAGCAGTATTGCTGTTATGCACCCTGCCATCATCATGGGATACGTTTTGCACAGCTATTAGCAATAGTGCACCTGGTGGTAAACTCGTCTATGATGACATATGTGGAGCACTCTTGAGTGAGGAGATTCGTAGAAAATCTATGGTTGGCACTCAGAGTGGAGATGCATATAATGTTCGTGATTCTTACCAAGGAAAGAATCAATAACGTGGCAGGAGCAAGAACAAGGAAAAGAATGGTCAACGGAATAAGAGTAGAAGTAAATCAAGGAAGAGGGATATTGAATGCCATTATTGTCATAAGAAAGGACACATGAAGAAAGACTGTTATGCATTAAAGAATGCTAAAGGTAAAGGACAGAATGTTGATGGGCATGTTAAACAATTACCTGCACCATCTACTTTGACTGTGAAGATTGAAGAAATTAATGCTATTTCTAATGATGCTGATGTGTTGACACGATAGTACTGTGCCATTTGAGGGACTTATGGCTGATTCTCTTTCCCACACCTGGCTGCTAGATTCTGGTGCTTCTTTCCATGTGACACCACATAGAGAATGGTTCTCTAATTATGCAGCAAAGTCTCTTGGTACCGTGAGACTTGGTGACTCTTACCAGTGTGATGTTGTGGGGATTGGAGATGTGGTTGTGCGTTTCATTGATGGTTCAAAATTTACTATGCATAATGTACGCCATGTACCTCAGTTATCACGCAGTTTGATGTCAGTTGGTCAACTTGATGACCTTGGTTTCAAGGTGGTCTTCTATGCTCAGTCCTTTCGTATATCAAAGGGCAATATGGTTATTGCAAAAGGAAGCAAAGTTGGCTCACTTTATCCTTTATTTGTATCACAGAAAGAACACTCGTTAGCTGTTACTGAACAGCCTATGGCTTGTATTTGGCATGGTCGTTTGGGCCATATATCTCGTAGTGGAATGGAAAATCTTTCTTGTTTTGGCTACTTACTTGTGTTATCTTTCTCTGATTTTTCATTTTGTGAGCATTGTCAATATGGAAAGCAAACCAGAAATGTGCATAGAATGCACATTGACTCTTCAATTCAGCCTTTAGATCTCGTGCATACAGATGTGTGTGGTCCTATGCCGACTAGGTCCTTAGGTGGTTCTCTTTACTTTGTCACTTTCATAGATGATGCTACTAGAAAAGTCTGGGTATATCCTATCAACTCAAAGGATGATGTATTCCCTACTTTCAGAAAATGGCTTGCTTCAGTTGAGACTGAAAAAGGAACTAAGCTTAAGGCTTTACGTTCAGATAATGGGGGTGAGTATACCTCACATGAATTCAGCCTTTTTTGTCAGTCTAGAGGGATTCGTAGAGAGTTTACAGCTCCTTATACCCCAGTACAGAATGGTGTAGCTTAGAGGATGAATAGAACTATTCAAGATAGAGTAGTCTCTATGTTGCATCATGCAAACCTCTCACAAGGTTTTTGGGTAGAAGCAGTATTCACTGCAGTTCATGTGATTAACCTTTCACCTAGTACTGCCAAAGGTCTGAAAGTGGCACAAGAGTTATGGAGAGGGAAACCACCATATTATGATCATCTTCGAGTTTTTGGGTGTGAAGCATATGTTCTTATACCCAAGAATCTTAGAAAAAAGTTGGACCATAAGTCAAAGAAATGCATTTTTCTTGGATATGGTCGAGAAGGACAATTTGGATATCGCTTATGGGATCCTGAAACACGGTTAGTGATCAGAAGTAGTCATGTCATTTTTAATGAGTCTAAGATGCATAAACAGCCCATTAAGGAGGTTGAAGTGAGAAGAGTGGTGTTTGAGGATACTAGTCCTCTGGTTAGCATGCATAAAAATACTGCACATAGGGATGTTCAAGAGAATGTCCATTCAGATCAGTCTGCACATGTTCTTGTTCAGCAACCATTGAGACGTTCTGCACGTGTCTCATATCCACCTGATAGATATGTTCCAGGTTTAGATTTTGTTATGCTAACAGATGCCAGTGAGCCTTCTTGCTACAAAGAGGCTATGCAGACAGAGGATCATGTCAAGTAGGAGCGTGCCATGAAGAGTGAGTTGGATTCTATTCACAAGAATGGTACTTGGGACTTAGTACCTTTGCCAAAGGGCAGGAAAGCTTTACCATCTAAATGGGTATATAAGCTGAAAATCATATCAGATAGTGCTTCTCCAAAATATAAAGCACGACTTGTTGCAAATGGTTTTAAGCAACAACATGGTGACGATTTTGAGGAAATCTTCTCTCGAGTGGTCAAGATGACTACTTTGCGCATGTTGCTTGGATTCGTTGCAATGGAGGACTTAGAGCTAGTCCAAATGGATGTGAAAACAACTTTCTTGCATGGAGATCTTACAGATGAGATCTATATGGAACAACCAGAGGGTTATGTAGTTCCTGGCAAGGAAATTCTAGTTTTTAAGCTCAAAAAGAGCTTGTATGGACTTAAACAGTCTCCTAGACAATGGTACCAAAAGTTTGATGCTTTTATGAAGTCCCATTGTTACCGTTAGTGTCCATGTGAAAGGCCAAATGGCCACCGGACACTTCTTTGTATATGTTCTTTAATAAAACATATAGTGGTCTGGTCAGTCACAGACTGTAAGTTCGACTGCATTTGTAAGACCTAAGAAGTCAGTTTTCGTGCTCCCTGAGTACTGTGATTTCTGCGTATTCTATAGCCTCTATGCGGAGTACTGTGTGGGGCCTCAGGTGCTTTGTTTTCTACTCTGAGCATATTGTCGTGGAGCTCTCAAGAAGGAGAGCGCACTGTGGTGTATCGCCATCGAATCACTTCAAGTTCTTCCTCAGGAACTCTTTAAATACGTGGCACATCAATCTTTAGAAGGTTGCTGGTGCATTGGTGAGCCCAAATGGCATCACACAAAAGGCAAATATACCCCACTCTGTGGCAAAAGCTGTCTTATGCTGATCTTCTGGAGCTATGGCTACTTGATTGTAGCCCAAAAATCCATCAAGGAAGCTGTACACTTCCTTGCCTGCTACTCTTTCTAAGAGATGCTCAGTGATAGGAAGCGGATAGTTATCTCGAATTGTGGCGGCATTGACCTTCTTGAAGTTAATGCATACATGCAGCTTGCCATTCTTCTTGGGCACCACAACAATGGGAGATACCCATTCCGTGTGCTCAATTTCATAGATGAATCCAGCTTCTAATAGTCTATCTATCTCCTCTTTGATCTTAGCTGCATAGTTATCATTATATATGTATGGATTTTGCTTGGAGGGTTTGGCATATGAGGTCATGGGGATAGTGTGTGTGAGCATATGTCTGGATCAACACCCTTCAAATCCTTGTAACTCCAAGCGAATACATCTCTGTATTCTCTTAGCAAGGCTATCAATTCGTGCTCTTCGTCTTTCGTTAGGTCATGGCCTATGTACGTGCATCTCTCTTCTCCTTCTTACACGGTTACCACTATTTTCTTGGTGGTTTCTTTGTTATCATAAGCCTCTCCTGATTGTGCCTCTCATTTAGGCATTCTCATCATGACTCTCCTGTCATCTATCTCATACTTTCTACTTTAAAATTTTCCGGGACCTCAAACAAAGATTCTTCCTCTTCTGGTGTGACTTCTTTCTTCTTTCTTTTCTTTCCTTCTTCCTTCGGGGTCACATTTGTGGCTAGCCTTACATCAGTTGTAAGCTCTCCATACCTCTAGGGTGGAAATTTTACTTCATAGAAGTATTCTTCATCTGATGCAAAAGGTGGGTCCATAATGATTGAGTCTAGACCGGAGTCACTTGCATCCTCAAATGCATCAGGGCTAGGTTCACACTCTTCTAACACTGCATCTCCCATGATTGGCTCTATGGAGAAGACTGAAATATCATAGCCATCTTCATCACAGTGGGATGTCCATTGTTCTTCGTTGATGGCTACATCCATGGTTGCTAAATTTTCTGCCCAGCCGTGGGGTTCAAATTCTTCATCAAGAAATACTACAGGTGCATAGGCTGGGTCTTGAATTGATCTATGGGTTTCTTTTGCACCTACCTCTCTGGCTTTTTCTCTTTTCTCTTCTTCTACTGCCACTTTGCACATCCATAAGTAAGTGTCTTCATGCATCCATGAGGATCCTGATCCTATGGAGTGCACAGACTCCGTGTCATCCTTGGCTCTATGGATGGGATTCCATTGAGTAGGCGGGACATCTCTATGAGAGTAATCTTTGAGATTGACTTTGGTCGTAACACCTAAGTGTTGCAAGTACAAGGAATTGGTTCCCTGATCCTAGACCACTTGCAATTGTCGCATAAATGGTCTTCCCAAAATCATCTCATAGGCATGATTTTTGCTGAAGTCACATATAGCAAACGTGTGCTCAAACTCTACACCACAAGTAGTGAGAGTTATTCCTTCAAGTAGTCCTAAAGGCCTCTCTATGTGACCATCAGCCATTTGCAATTTCATCCTCGTGGGCCTGAGTGCTGGCTTGCCCCACCGCTTCCATAGGGAAGTGGTAGCAATAGCAACTCCTGCACCTGAATCCAAAATTGCCTTGGTTGTGTACCCCTGATGGGTAATGGGAAGATAGGTGTTTCCTTCTTCACCCTCACTCATATCTCCTATCTTGTCTAGAGGAATTTCCGGCACTGTCCTCTAAGAACCTACCTGGGAATGAGGTTTTGCTATCTCTGGTACTTGTTTGGCTACATGTTTCCATAACTCTGGCCTAACCTTGAGTAGCTCTTCTAAAGTGAGATTGCACTGCACTTTAGTGTTTTTCACTACCTCTGTGTTCCTAGGTATAACTGAGTCCTCGTTTCTTACCATGAAGGTGGGTGCTCTCATACAGGTCGACTTGGCTTCCCATGGGCCTGTGAAATGGGGTAATTCCTGTAAAGAATTAGACTCAAAGTCTAATCTTTCTTTCGGACTCGGTGCTCTCCTGTTCTCCATAAATGGAAGGAATATCTTGTGGGAATTGATCCTGCGTGTCATCCACAAGTTCAATGGGAGGAGGGACTTCACTTTCTCTAGCCCATTTGTCTTCTTGAATCTCCTGTAGGAATTCTGGAGTGAACCTATTCATAGAAGAGGAGGTGTCTAGTCTAGTGGAATTGGGCACATAAGCTTCGTGTGGGGGATGTCTTATGTTTTTGCTTGCCTCATCTCTCTCTTGATTTTTTTCTTCCTTGGCAGATCTTGCAATTATGCTCTCTAACTTCTCTAGGAGTCCATCCAAGTGCAATTGTGTCTTAGCTGAGCCTGAGTAGTTGAAAAGGCGACTGGCTTCGAACATGGTCTGAGCCAATGCGACCATTTTTGCACATAGCTTGGTTCTCTCTATCTGTAGGTCAGCTCTAGGGTAGCACTTGTCATGATCCATCACATTTGGCGCTTCTTGGATTCTGGCCTGATATGCCTTAAGCATCATGTCTATGTCTTCAGGAGTGGGGTCAGCTAACACTGATCCTACTCTAGGGGTTGGTGGGATGTTCTGAGGTAGGGGGGCAGATGGTGGGTTAGATGGTGATGGAAGTGAGGGTGGTGGTGGTATGTGAGAGTTTGTTTGAGAGGTGAGTTCAACAATTTTGGCTTTCCTTTCTCTTATGCTTTCTTCTAGGTCGCTCATCTTTTTAGACCATTGTCTTTTCATTCTTTCTCGACTATCCCTCCAGGATCTTGATCGTTTCTTGGCTATGCCTCAGTTTCGCTAACCTCTGCACTCTTCTCTTGACCTATTCCTGGGTTCTGTTGCAAAGCCTGGGCTCTAGTGACTACCTGCACTGGTGCAGTGGAAGTCACACTTCTTGTAGAGTCTACTACTAAGCCAATAACATTAATTGGAGTTATTTTTGGCATATTATTAGGATTCTTAGGGCAATCTCGTAAGAGATGCTCCTTTCCACAATCTTGACAAAAGCCTTGAATCGTCACTGACTGGGATTGTGTAGGTGGAGGCAAGGGGCAATCACGAATGAGGTGATCTCCCTGACATCTGTAGCATGGTCCTCTAGGGAATGGAGGTCTTACCTGCCTAGACTGGGGCCTAGAGTTAGGGTTTGCGTACATTACATTTGTGTACTCTGACTCCCAACTAGGTTCACTTGGTTCTTCACTATAATAGGACTCACCATGTTCAGGAGACTGCATGTAATAAGCCTGGGGACTATCAACATGCGTAGAATCAAAGCTATGGTCACTGGGATCACTTTCTGAAGTTAATGGTGTTACTGGGACTATAGCTCTATTCAAATTTTCCTCAGTTGCTGCATACTTTACAGGAATCACATTAGCTGGGTTTGGAGGTTGTTGAGCTAACACAGGTTGTGGTCTTTGTTGGTTTTGGTAGGGTTGTTGATAGGGTTGCTGTGGTCTACCATATTGTTGTGGGGGGTACTGGTTCTGGTATCTTCCCTGTTGTGGATAGGGTTGAGGGTAGGTTTGTCTAACTGCTTGCTTATTGTATGGGCAATCTGGTGCTGTGTGATTTATGTATTTCCATTCTATGGTGCAATATTGGCTGCTAGGATTCACTTAGGGTTGAGCCATGATGGGGCATGTGTTCGCCATATGGTCAACTCCGCACGTATAGCACCTTTTTACTAGGGAAAATCTAGGAATTTGTTTACTAGAGACACCTAGTTTTTGAGCTACTTTCTCCGCAAGTTCCTCAATAGATGTGGATTGCGAGGAAGAGAGGCTAGAGGCACTATCTGAATCTTTGTAGATTTAGGAAAGCTCTAACTCTTCCCCTAGGTTATCCTCAATGTCAATGCACATGCGTACATACTCTTCTATGGTCCTAGGGTCCTTCAAGTACACATATGATCTCAATTTGGTACTTAGCAATCCATCCAAGAACAAAGCCACTTGTTTGGCAGGTGTGGGTAACTCAGGAACAGGGCATCTCTCAAGGTACTGCCTAAATCTTCTTCCTGCAAGTCTCACAGTCTCCTGGGGGGTCTGCTTGAAGCTGTAGATCAATGAGGAAGTATTATGCCTTATGCCACTCTTAGAGAATTCGGTGATGAAAGCCTCTAAGAGCTGGTGTATGCTCCTGAACTGTCTCTCGTTCAATGGTTGAAACCACGTAAGGGCTGTGTTCCTAAGTGTTAGACCAAAGGCATTATATTGCGTGAATAGGTCCTCAACTTGTTCTGCTCTCAAGACTTGCCTAAACTCGGCCACATGATCATATGGGTCTCCTGTGCCATCGAAGTAATTCTTCATGGACTTAACTAACTGAGTCGGTCTCAAAATCTTGGTGTGTTCCCTAGGCCTTGGTAGAGGGAATTCATCCGTATTCCTTTGATTCCTTGGGGCGCTAAATCCTTCAGGTTCCACTCTATTTGTTTCCGTTCTCGTTCTGTCTCTTCCCACAGGGTTGGCAAAGCTTACCTTTGGCCTATCTCTATGTCTGTCTCTTTGAATTCCATGAGCGTGGGAGGTTCCAGCTCCTGGGTGACCAATGGACACATTCGATCTTGGTTGGGGGAAAATAAATTCACCTTTCCAAGTGTAAGCATGCCTATCATTTTCTATAACCACAAAGACCCTCTCTGAAGAGTGATCTAAGTAGGTCACTCTACCTGGAGCATCAGGATCTTTGAACTCATATATCATGATTGTTCCTGCCTCACTCGGCTGATTAGGTCTATATCTCCAAAAGGCTTCATCCGTCTCTCGGTTCAGGAGTAGATCTATGCTCTTATTATCTTGGGGAATCCACTCTGGTGTGATAATTGTTGATGTATGAAACACCACAAGAAATGAATTAATGTGACACTAGAACACCTCTATGGTCACCATTAACTCATTGCCACTTCAAACTTTGAGAAATGATAGCCTAAAGTGAGAACTTTGCTTCTACAGAAATTCCTAGTCACCGAAATGACATACCTTCAGTATTTTGCTAATTTCTCCTAGCTCAAGTATTATTTCTCCATGAAAATTTATAGGCTTAGACTAGAAGAGTAGAGCTTACCAACAAGCTATCATATGCATCAAACGGATCTCTAGAACTCAAGTTATGGCTCTCACAAGATGACCCTGTATGACCTTCTAAAACTGGAAATTTTACCTGTTTTAGTAAGAGCACCTGTTTAAAATTAGAATTCGATGCCTAGCATCGACTTGCAACGAGAATTCGATGCCGGGCATCGACTTGGGATGTTTTTGGCCACTTTTCAGCAGGGATTCGATGCCGGGCATCGACTTCCCGCATAAAGTCTTGATCTTTTGGACACCAAAACTATAGGTGATTTCATGCACACTTAGAATATGACTTATCAACTAGAATTCGATGCCAGGCATCGAGTTGCTCCAACAACATCATGTTTTTCAAACACTTCAGTACTGAATGAAAAATATAAAAGAAAATATGACTTATCAACAGAGATTCGATGCCAGGCATCCAGTTGCTTGGAAAACTTGATCTTTGTAACTCATCACACAGTAGGTAATCATGGAGATGATGGAGAGAGGCTCATACACATAACTTTACTCAGTTCTTCTCATAACTATAAAAAAACTGAGAAGTTTTACAGATGCTTTCTCACTCAGAGAATCCCGACTATACACAGTCGTATAAATGAACTCCTTCTTCTACTTCTTCTCTCTATTCTCTCTCTCTCTCCGCGTCAGTTGATACAAACTAACTTATATAGATTTTCGTATTCTCGTGATTTTATAAAACTTCTAGAACTAAAGTGAACTAACTTTACAAATATGATACACTTGTGAATTTGTCCCTTCACATAGGCATGGGGTTTTCTTCCTAAGATTTGACCTTCAATTATATGTCCAATTAGTGATTGTTTCTCCAACAGCTCCCCCTCAATCACTAATTGACATTCCCTGTTTCTTCATATCTTCTTCTTTTCTTTTACTCCTCCCATGCTTTTAAATCTGTTGGTCTTCACACCATCCAAGCTCTTTGTCATTATGTCTGCTAACTGATCTTTAGTAGAAATGTACTCCACTTCAATCTCCTTCTCCATTACCTTTTCTCTGAGAAAATGATATTGTATTTCTATGTGCTTTGTCCTTGCATGAAATACTGGATTTGCTGCAAGATAAAGTGAACTCATATTATCTCCATGTATTGTAGGTGTACCTTGATCAATGCCTAAGCTCTTGAACAATGTCTGCATCCATATGATTTCCTTAGCTGCTTCCACAAGTCCTTTGTACTCTGCTTCAGTTGATGATAATGCTACTGTATGTTGTTTCTTTGAACACCAACTTACAAGCTTATCACCAATATATATCATGTAACCATGAGTTGATCTTCTGTCATCCTGGTTACCTGCCCAATCTGAATCACTATAGGCTCTCAACTTCAAATCTGATGTAAAAGGATAATATAATCCTTCCTTTATAGTTCCTTTGATATATCTGAGAACTCTTTGACCTGCAATCCAATGTGGGTCCTTTGGACAATGCATGAATTGTGACAAAACTCCTACTGCATAACTAAGATCAGGTCTTGTTAGTGTAGCATAAATCAAACTACCCACAAGAGATTGATACTTCCTCATATCTTTGTATTCTGCACCATCATATTTACTAAGCTTGTGATTAACTTCAAGTGGAGTTGAAGCTTCTCTGCAATTTTCCATATCAAACTTCTTCAATAGATTCAGAAGATACCTTTCTTGTGATACATATATGCCATGATCTGTATAAGTGACTTCCATTCCAAGAAAGTATGACAACTTTCCTAGGTCACTGATCTTGAACTCTTTCTCAAGTAATCTCTTTACCTCCTTGATTCCTTCATCTGATGTACCTGTGATTATAATGTCATCTACATAAATACAAATGTAGATTGTACCTTCCTCAGTTCTTTTGATAAGTAGACTTGAATCTGCTTTTGAACTTTGATATCCAAGATCATTGAGATACTTCACCAGTCTATAGTTCCAAGCTCTTGGAGCTTGCTTCAATCCATACAATGCTCTTCTCAACCTGCAAACAAAATTTGGATACCTGGAATCTATAAACACTTGAGGTTGTTCCATGTATACCTCATCTGATATGTATCCATTCAAGAATGCATTTTTTATATCCAATTGACTTAGGGTCCAGCCTTTTGAAGCTGCAATAGCAATGATTGTCCTTATAGTTGACATCTTAGCTACAGGACTGAATGTCTCATCATAATCTATGCCATAGGTCTGGGCATAGCCTTTCACCACCAGTCTAGCTTTGTATCTGGCTATACTTCCATCTGCAAGCTTCTTCACTTTATAAACCCATTTATTTCCAATTACTTTCTTACCATTTGGTTTAGGAACAAGTGCCCATGTCTTGTTCTCCTCCAGTGCATTGAACTCTTCCTTCATCGCTTCTTCCCATTGCTTCTTACCTTTAGCTTCATCATAGTTCTGAGGTTCTTCATCATCTTTGACCATATATGCATAGTTCTTCTGAGTTATGTAAGAAGTGTCATAAGAATACCTTTCTGGTTGTCTTCTAGTCCTGCTTGACCTTCTTGGTTCACATTCTTCATATGTGTCTGGATACACCTCTTCATCAAATATAGGAGCTTCTTCATTTCTTCTTGTTAATCCACTTGTGGATGTACTTGCTTGCATATAGTCTTCATCTCTATTTACCTGCACAATTGATTTTCCTTTCTCACATCTTCTTACCTCTTCTTCAAATTCTTCAGCTGTATGACTTTGATCTGCATACCAACTTTTCTCTTCATCAAATGTAACATCTCTAGAAACAATAAATTGTTTGGTTAGAGGATTCCACAATCTGTAACCCATCTGCTTTTCATCATAACCAATGAACACATATTTTTCTGCCTTTGGTTCAAGTTTATGCCTAAGTTGTGATGGCACATAAGCATATGCAATTGATCCAAACACTCTACAATGATCTAGTGTTGGTTTCTTACCCCACCAAGCTTCATATGGAGTCATTCCATTCAGAGCTGCACATGGTAATCTATTCACAAGATATGTAGCTGTATTTACAGCCTCAGCCCAAAGATAATTTGGACAGTTCTTCTCCTTTAGCATAGCTCTAGCAAACTCAACCAAAGTCCTGTTCCTTCTTTCTGCTACACCATTTTGTTGTGGTGTATACCTGCAAGTTATTTCTCTCTTAATACCTGCATTCCAAAGATAATCATTGAACTCTTGGGAGAAATATTCTCCCCCTCCATCAGACCTCAGTCTTTTAAGCTTTTGACCTGTGACTCTCTCTGCATATGCATGAAAATGCTTGAAAGCTCCAAACACTTCTGATCTTTCCTTCAAAACATATAATGTTATCCATCTTGTAGCATCATCAATAAAAAGAACATAATACCTTGAGCCACTGATAGATCCTTCTTTTGTTGGTCCCCATACATCTGTATGAATGAGCTCAAGTACTCCATCATGTTTGAATCCTTTCTTCTGAAGTGGTAACCTATGTGCTTTACCCATTTGACATGCTTCACATTTATAAACCATATGTTGACTTTGCACATTTGGTAATCCTAGTACAGACTGATTAGCAACCATAGCTTTAATTCCTCTTTCATTGAAATGACCTAATCTCTTATGCCAGAGATCAAGTTTTGTAATCACTGCTTCACCATGTGTGAGCAAAGCTTGACCAATGTTTCCTTGCACTCTTAAAGTAAAGAGTCTACCTTCTTTCTTACCAGAGACAATCTGATTATATCCATTCTCTGGATCTTCCACAAATACTCCTTCATTTGTAAACCTGACTTGAAAACCTTTTTCAACTATCTGTCCCACACTAATCAAGTTTTTAGGTATTGTAGGAACATACAAAACATTGGTTAGCAAATCTGCTCCACTCTTGCATTTCACTTTTCCAATTGAATGTACACTATGTCTTGTATTATCACCTGTTTGAACTGTGTGACTAGAAATGCCTTTTTCCAATTCTGACATCAATTCTATGTTTCTTGACAAATGATTAGAACATCCAGAGTCAATGTAAAATACCTTTAGATCTTCTTTATCTGATGTGTTGATTGAGTTCATCATCAATGATGTATGACTTTCATTCTGTGTGTCATTTGCATAGTTGTAGTAGGTGGTGTTGTAGGATTGATTCTGTCCCCAACTTCTTCCTCCACCTCTACCATAGCCTCCTCTTTGACTTTGTCTACCTCTTTGAAAATTACTTTGATATCTTCCACCTCGACCTCTGCTATTGTTGTTTTGATTCTGGTTTGATCCTTGTTGATTGTGCCAACAGTCATGAGCCAAATGATTACTCAATCCACAGATCCAGCAAGCCTTTTTGTTGTTATTTTGATTACCTCTTCCCCTTCCAAAACCTCTTGCTCTTCCTCTGCCAGTGCCTTTACCTCTTGCATAATAAGCTTGAGAATTAGACTCCTCTTCATCCTTTGCTTTACCTTTATCTCCTTTCTTCTTATTCTTCATGTACATTGCAGAACTTTGACCTTTATCTCCATCTCCCTTCAAGTCTTGCTCATATGTGAGCATCAAACCAAGCAATTGGTTCAAATCTGGAACATAATGATTTAATGAAAGTTATGTTGATAAGACAAAAGGTTTCCACCTTTCATCCCCTCTCAAGCCTGCAAGTAGTTGAGCAATCAATCTGTGATCTTCAACATCTTCATCTATGGATCCAAGACTATCTGCTAGATCCTTCATCTTAGTGACATAATCACTAATGGTTTGACTTGGCTTCTTCTTGAATGTTGTAAACTCTGACCATAGACTTGCTTTCCGTGCTTTAGTAGTGCTTTGGAAATGATATTCCAATGCATTCCATATATCTTTTGATGATTCCAATCCTCTGATGTGTGGTAGCAAATGATCTGAGATTGTATTGTAGATGTAGGCTTTTGCACTTGCATCCTTCTTCTGCGAATGCTTTAAAGCATCAAGTTCTTCTTTCTTTGGTCGGCTTTCATCTTCAAATACTGGCTTCTCTTCTTCACCTGTTACATATACCATGAGATCCTTACTCATAAGTAAGGCTTCCATTCTCATTACCCATGCGGGGTAATTATCTCTGTCCAGTTTGTCAATGGAGATATGATCTGCCATAGTTCTTTCCTTCTGCTGCAACCTGTGAGCTTAAAGGATAAAGGATAATACCTTTTGAAGTTCTTTGTGTATGAGGATACTTCGAAAGTAATCTTTTGATGCCTTGTGTCTTCAAATGCTTCACCTTTCAAACTTCAATGGAAAACTTTACAAAACTTCTCGTACCTTTGTCGTCTTCTGATCTTCAAGACCTTTCTGCTCTGATACCACTTGTTGATGTATGAAACACCACAAGAAATGAATTAATGTGACACTAGAACACCTCTATGGTCACCATTAACTCATTGCCACTTCAAACTTTGAGAAATGATAGCCTAAAGTGAGAACTTTGCTTCTACAGAAATTCCTAGTCACCGAAATGACATACCTTCAGTATTTTGCTAATGTCTCCTAGCTCAAGTATTATTTCTCCATGAAAATTTATAGGCTAAAACTAGAAGAGTAGAGCTTACCAAGAAGCTATCATATGCATCAAACGGATCTCTAGAACTCAAGTTATGACTCTCACAAGATGACCCTGTATGACCTTCCAAAACTGGAAATTTTACCTGTTTTAGTAAGAGCGCCTGTTTAAAATTAGAATTCGATGCCTAGCATCGATTTGCAACGAGAATTCGATGCCGGGCATCGACTTGGGATGTTTTTGGCCACTTTTCAGCAGGGATTCGATGCCGGGCATCGACTTCCCGCATAAAGTCTTGATCTTTTGGACACCAAAACTATAGGTGATTTCATGCACACTTAGAATATGACTTATCAACTGGAATTCGATGCCAGGCATCGAGTTGCTCCAACAACATCATGTTTTTCAAACACTTCAGTACTGAATGAAAAATATAAAAGAAAATATGACTTATCAACAGAGATTCGATGCCAGGCATCGAGTTGCTTGGAAAACTTGATCTTTGTAACTCATCACACAGTAGGTAATCATGGAGATGATGGAGAGAGGCTCATACACATAACTTTACTCAGTTCTTCTCATAACTATAAAAAAACTCAGAAGTTTTACAGATGCTTTCTCACTCAGAGAATCCCGACTATACACAGTCGTATAAATGAACTCCTTCTTCTACTTCTTCTCTCTATTCTCTCTCTCTCTCCGCGTCAGTTGATACAAACTAACTTATATAGATTTTTGTATTCTCGTGATTTTATAAAACTTCTAGAACTAAAGTGAACTAACTTTACAAATATGATACACTTGTGAATTTGTCCCTTCACATAGGCATGGGGTTTTCTTCCTAAGATTTGACCTTCAATTATATGTCCAATTAGTGATTGTTTCTCCAACAATAATCCTAGTGAGAACAGACTTGCCTCGGGGGGTTCTAGGTTCTTCGCCCATGTTTCCTTGCTCTAGGTCACCTAAGTCCATTTCTGGAACCACATTCCCAAATTCATCTGTCCTATCTGGATGACTGATGACTACGTATATGGTTCCTTCTTTATCCAGGTATGCTCCATTTTCAAACTTGACAGCTGGGTGCTCTAGTCCAATAGATTGGTCCGGATTTTTAATCTGTACTACAGATCTTCCTAGGCCGTCCTCATAGATACTAGCACCTAATCGGTTGGTCCTGAGGTATTGGAGTTGCGTCTTGTAAGGGCCTTCTACCCTATGTAAATATGGCACTCCGGAGCTTCCTGTACGTCTCTCCATACTCTGGGACACCTGAGACTTGCTCGTTTCAGAGCTAGGGTAGAAATGATGGCTCAACTGCTGGGCCCAAGACCTAGCACTATGATTGACACTAGCCTCTGAAGATCTAAGACTTTGTCTATCTCTCCCTAGGTGTCGTCCTGATCTAAGGTTCATAAGCCCAATTGAATAATCCCAATTTTTTCCCAAGTACACTTTGCATTGCTGAGTTCTTTTATATCAGTCACTTGTTCTTTTTTAATTGCTCTTAGGGTGTCACTTCTTGTCCAATTAATTCTCGTCGCAAGGAACACTTCAATTTTTATCGTACTTTGAGTGCGGTTGCTCAATTTAATTTCTTTTCCCTTAGGTTGCTTCACGATTGTAATCTCCTAACACTTGCACTTGTGTGATTAGAGTTCTTGGACTTGGTTGTTCTTAACGTGCTCCTAATTAATCAAAATCTCTATCCGTACTTAGCCTATGCTAGGGATTGACAGAGGGTGTTGAGAAGTTCCAACCTTAAGTTTCTTCCCTTGGTTGCCCTTGTATGCCCAAGAAGCGTGTTCCCAAGCTCGCACTTACTCTTGCTTCGAGTACCCTTCAATGCTCTCAAGTTACCTGAAAAAGTCCACAATTAGTTCAAGAATTGAATTCAGTTGACAGAGAGATCACTTCCATGCATGTAATTCACAGACCCAATTGCCTTTTGCCTCTTTGGAAATCAATCCCAAGGGACCCTCAATTTTTTTCTACCCCGGGATATGTTCAACTTCAAATTATCCTATCTAATAATCCTGACATTAATTCTACCGTAACCATTGAAAGTTTTGGTTGTACTCCCCACGAGCTTTCCAACAAAACAAAAATCACTGCAATTGGATTTCGTATGAGGAAGTTATGTCCGTTCAGGGTTTTGGGGCTAAAACAGGATTTAGAACAGGTTAACAGGCAAACAGGACTTCTCAAAATACTTTGTGTAATGGTCTCACAATGCAAGGATGAACCCTAGTATTTGTCCAACAATTTGTCAAAAATAGACCACTCTTTTTTGCCCTAAAATATTAGCCAAATTTGCTCGTCTATCGCGTTCGCAAGCTCTGTCAGTCACGATTGATAGGTCAATCGCGATCGACGTGTCGGTCGCGATTGACAGATTTGTCGTGGCTGTCAGTTGCGATTGACACGTGGCCCGGATTTTCAGTCGGTCGTGGTCAAAGGGTCGTTGACTCTGTCAGTCGCGATTGATGGGTCGATCGCGATTGACAGGTCCTTCGTGAGTGTCTATCCGTCGTGGGCAATCAATCGTTGACTGTGTCGGTCGCGATTGACAGAGCCGTCGGGGGCTGCCAGTCGCGATTGACTGGTCGATCACGATTGATGGCTCGATCGCGATTGACACGCGTGACAATCTCAAAAAACACAGAAAATCACAAGCACACAAACGCTCTCTCGCTCTCTCTCACAAGTGAAATGAGGGGAATGGTATGGGTGGGGTGATATGACCAAAAACTGAAATTTTTCGCGATGATGGAGATGGATGTGGGAGATGGTGAGGATGATGATGGTGATGAGAAAAACAAAAGAAAATAGGAAAAAGATGAAGAAAATACCTATAACTCCAACGCGTCAACTCTACGTCTTACCATCACACGCTCGTCCTCAAAGCTCGATCCCCAGCAACGGCGTCAAAATTTGGTGTAGCTCAGTGATGAGTAGCACCTCCTTTAATGTCAATCTGGGAAGACGTGAGGATGGTATGAAGACCTCGAGCAAGTGCAGGCACAAGTGCGTGAGTGAGAAGCACACTAACATGCACACACATACACACACACGCGCACACAAGGCAAGACAAAGAGTGAGAAGCAATGGAGTTCTTTAGATTACTTTCAAAAAGCTCATACAAGTTCAAATCAATTACAAGCTAACCTCCAAAAATGAGCTCTCTAGCTCTATTTATAGTTTTTGACTAGGTTTTGGCCTTGTCCAGACCTAGTGTCCGGACTAGTTAAAAATTAGGTTCTCTACCCTATTTGGAGGTTCAAACGGAGTCTAAAAAATGTGAAAACTGATAGATAGGTACTTCTAAAGCTCCTCAAGCTCAAGGACTCCTTGGCTTGCACAAAATGGAGCTACAAAAATGTGAAATGGCATTTACAATGGTTTTTAGTGATGAAAATCACTATTTTTGTAGGGATTTCTTCTAGCATTTTGACATACATTCCCTCGAGCTCCCTACTTGCTTCTTCTTCTTGTGTGCCCAACTCTTTAATGCCTGAAAAATTGAAATGGCCTACTTGCTAGATCTTCTTTGACTATTGTGTCTTCCCGTGCTTTCTCTTCGTTTCGACTCCCTTCGTAGGCTTCCTTTTCTTGCAACTCCTTCAGTTCCTTGACTACTTCCAACACTTACATACATGAATAGGATAATTAGCATTTTTAAGCTGTCAGGGTTGTGATATGTATACCTCTTCATTGATCCACTCGTTTAGAAAGCATTCTTCACATGAAGTTCAAGTTGCTACCAATTTGTTGTAGCTCCAAAATGAAGCAAGGTCTTGATGGCGGTCATATTGGCCACTAGTGAGAAAGTTTCTTCATAGTCTATACCTTGAGTTTGAGAAAATTCGTTAACAATCAACCTGGCGGTGTACCTAAAAATAGAGCCATTTGAATTTCTTTTAAGCTTGTAGACCCATTTGCAACCTATTACCTTCTCACTGGTTTGCATAGGAAAAATTCCCGTGTATCCATCTCCTTGAGAGCTTCAATTTCTTTATTCATGGATATCTCCAAATTAGAGTTACCTTTTGCTTCTTCATATGATGAACATTCTTTTGAAATTGAATCTTTGGCCAAATAGATTGTATGTTTGGTTAGAAAAGTAGATTCATAGCCATAGCTTTTAGATAGCTTTCTTTCTCTTGTTGATTTTCTGGGAGTGTGTTTAGAGCATTTTCCACATTCTTGCATCTTTCTCTTCCCTCTAGACTTCTAAATTTTTTAATCTCTTTCCTTTCTAGCATGTTCATCTTTTGATTCACTTCCAGAATCGTGCACTTTTGTATCATGCTTGTTATCTAATGGAAGAAAATCTATACCAAGATGATAGGGAAACTTTACCTTTTACTTATTGTTTTCATACCATGACCTATGTTCTGCAAACACAACATCCCAACTTGTAGTGAATTTTTTATTGTTGGATTGTAGAATATGTAGCCTATTTGAGCTGAATCATAGCCAATGAACATAGCTTTGGTTGCTCTCTCATCCAATTACCCTCTTATTTATGAAGGAATATGCACATATGCTAAACAACCAATGACTTAACAATGACCAAAGCTTGGCTCCTTGCCTTTCCAAGATTCATAGGGAGTCATACCTTGGAGTGATTTTGATGGTAATCTATTGCAAATATATACTACACTATATATTTTCTCTACCCATAGATAATTTGGTAGCTGAAGTATTTCTATGCTGATGTACAATGGTAGACCCTCCTTCTCGAGAGCTCTACAATGATACCCTTGTTGTAGAAGCCCAAAATCTGGTGTCGGACATAGTACTCCACACAAGAGATGCAAAATACATAGAAAACACACATTAAAGAGACCACAAACACATATTTCTTAAGTCATACAAATGTGGAGTAACTTAGAGTGTGTGCCTGACCACACCACTATATATTATTAAAGAACATATACAAAAGTTTCTAGCAGCCACTTGGCCTTTCACATGGAGAGTAACGAAAAAAATCTCCCACTAAAGGCGAATATGGTCAAAGTGAGTATCGAAAAAAAAATGAATCATAAACAAAACCTGAGTGTCAGTATACAAACTATACCTCCCACATGATGGGCATGTTACATAGTATACAAGTAATTGTGTAAGATCATGAATCAAGTAACCCCCATCAAGTGACAACAATGTCAAAAACTATCTTGTGGTAGAGGTTCAATCAAAGCATCCGCAACATGATCTCAAGTATGAACCTATATTTATGGTTTCTCCTACTTCAAATGTGAAGAGTGTACCATGCTTCTTACCTCTAGCTACCATCTTGAAGCCTTCATGTGGATCTTACAAAAATGCTCCATGTTTAGAAAACCTAACCTACAAGCCTTTTTCTACAAGTTGGCCTACACTTATTAGGTTTTTTGGAGATAGTTGGAACATAGAGAACCTTACTCCAATTTTTTGTCCTTCCATTTGAAGCTTTGACATTCCCAATCCTTTCCATATAGTGCTTTGTATAATCCCCTATTTGAATCTTATGCTTGTGGTTAGGTTTCTCCAAGTTATATAGGAGAACACTGTTGCTTACAACATGTTTTAAACAACCAAAATCAATATAGAACAAATAATCATCCTCTTTACCTTCTCTATGGCTCACTTTCACCAAAATTAGAGAATCTTTATGTGGTTGATCTTCTTTTTAGTTGTTGTAGCCTCTTCTTTTGTGGTTTCTATTATTCATGTAGTTTTGTTCATCTCTATCTCTTGTATTTCCAAATCTACTTCTACCTCCTCCTTTCTCTATTCTTCCATCGAACATAAAATTTTTATTTGTGAGATTGGTCTTGTTACATATGGAAAAAGGCTTGCTTCTTTTCCTTTGGACTTATCTTGTTTTTGTCCTATCTTCTTTCTCTTCCATTTTCATTTTCCTCCATAGTTCATGTTGAGGAGTTAGTCTCTGTTCTGTTGCAGGAAGATCAAAATCGAGGCAGAAGAGGTCCATTATGCATGTCAAATGGTGATGATCTATCAAGTGGCGATGTGATTATTGCTTTTGGCATTTTATGTCATGGGCTGTATAAGCTCATAGACTATGAAAGACTTGTAAATGATTTGGCATGTGCAGTAAATGATTTTCAGTTCATGATCAATCAAATGGCAATGTGATTATTGCTTCTGGGATTTTATGTCGTGGGTTGTATAAGCTCATAGACTATGAAAGATTTGTAAATGATTTGGCATGTGTAGTAAATGATTCTTAAGCTATGTCAGATGCAAAGCTTTGGTATGCAGGCTTTGGTCATCCGAATTTTGCTAGTTTGCTATGCCTACAGAAATCTGAAATGGTGTCCTCTTTGCCCAAACTAGAGGCATCAGGAAAACATGTTTGTGAAGGCTATATTTTGGGCAAAATGCAGCATTCCTCCTTTCCAAAAGATGGTTCAGTTGGGGCTACTCAGAAATTGCAGCTTGTACATAGTGATGTCTGTGGTCCTATGCAGACACTTTCTTTTGGGAATTATCTTTACTTCGTGACTTTCATCGATGATTTTTCTAGGCATGCATGGGTATATCCGTTGAAGGCAAAGTCCGAAGTGTTCATGTGCTTCAAACAATTTTTGCTTTTGGTTGAAAATCTATTAGTATGTAAATGGGCACCCTCTATTGTGATAGAGGGGGGGAATATATGTCTTCTGATTTTAATGCATTTCTGGCTGAATGTGGGATAAAACATCAGTGTAGAGTGTCGTATACACCTCAACAGAATGGAGTTGCTGAATGAACAAACAGGTCACAGATGGAGATGGCGAGGTGTATGGTCAAGAGTCAAGCTCTACCACATAGTTTCTGGCTTGAGGCTGTTATGTGTGCAACATATGTACTTAACAGGTATCCCACTAAAGCACTATAGTGTATCACTCCATATGAGGCTTGGCATGACCGCAAACCATCTATTCCTCATCTGCATGTTTTTGGTTGTTTGGCATATGCATTAGTGTCCGAACAACATCGCAGAAAATTAGATGATACAGTAGTAAATGTATTTTTGTTGGGTATAGTTCTGAAAGTAAAGGTTGTTGTCTATATCGTCCATAGACTAAATGCATTCTGGTTAGCCGTGATGTTGTTTTTGTGAAAGATGCTATTGAGCCATTGCTTTCATGTACTAAGGAGACATCTCTTAGCTCCAAAGACATATATGATACTTTGCTGCCTCTTTTTACAAGTGGATAGTCTAGTGCTGGTCCTAATGAGGCAACTTCTCAGCCTTTGGAGGTTTCATGTGATAATGCAGATCAGTCCATTTTTTATGCAGATTTACATGATGCACTTATTCATGAGAGAGCTGATATTGAGCAGGCAAGAACTATGCCAAAATGGCTGGTGTAGACCTTGCGTGATAGCAAATTAGATGCACCTTTGTCATATCGTACTCATTCATGCTCTCATAGTGGCTCTTTTGCATCAGATTGCTATGCTATGGCTGCATCTAGTCTCTGTGATGAGAATGAGCTTGTTTCCTTTGATGAAGCACAAAATTCAAAAAATTGGATGGCTGCTATGCAATCCGAATATGATGCAATAATGAAGAATGGTACTTGGTCTTTATGTGACTTGCCTCCTGCCAAGAAGGCCCTTGGCACTAAGTGGGTATACAAGCTAAAGCGTAAACCTGATGGTATAGTTGACAGGTATAAGGCTAGGCTTGTTGCAAAGGGTTATGCATACGAAAGAGACATTGATTTTGATGAGACCTTTGCACCTACATGTCGTATGACTATTGTTCGGAGCATTTGTGCACTTGCAGCCCATCATGGTTGGAATGCACATCAGTTGGACATTAAAACTGCATTTCTGAATGGTGACTTGCATGAAGAAGTGTATGTTTTTCAACCCCGTGGCTTTGTGGAGAAAGGGCATGAAAATCACGTGCGTAGGTTAAAGAAGGCATTATATGGTTTAAAGCAAGCACCACCTACTTGGTATGAGAAGAGAAGAAAAATGAGAAATAAGAAAAATGATTCCACATTAAGAGAAAATGGAGGAAGATGAAGCTTGCCATCCTTAATGAGGAGGCTTAGTCTTTACCTCTATTATTTATCAATTGATGAAGGAAATCCATCTATCATGTTGTCCAGCCTTGCTCTGATACCACTCTGATGAGATGGATTTATACTTTGTGAAGATGAAGTGGTGCTGCAAAAACTTTGCACTACACCAGCCAAATAAACTCCAAGGATATGTAATGGGCCCTCCTAGCTTGCCAAAAGATGTATTAGAAACCCTATCTACCTTGGAAGATCACTCTTAAGAAGATGGATCAAAACAGATAAGTTGAAGTAGATTCAAGAACAAAAAACTTGCTATTTTGGTTCATACACCGGATTAGTGTTTTGAACAATTCTCTGGCTAGAGCAACAGTTAACTTAATTACTTTTGGGGAACTCTTATTAACTTATTAAGCCAACAATCATGAGTTATTTGATAAAAAAAGGATGGACCACATAAAGAGAAAGAAGTCTAGCAAGTTATGGCACCAACCTAATTTTCATAGGTTGTAGCAGTAGTCAGACCCGTCAGTAGAGAAATGGTCATATCTCAAGACTCCAAAATCCAATGCTTATGAAATTTTCTATGCATATACTAGATAGTATGTTGATTCTATATAGAAGAAGTAGAGAATGAAACAATATAGTTGATTTTAAATGAACATAGCTCACAATTGAAAAACTCAATTGCAATGAAAATTCGTTACTATATAGTAGACGTAAGGAGAAAGCTTTAGTAACCTAAATCATTGAAAACGATGCACATAGCGCAGAGAAAGCATTTTTGCAATCTGACAGAGAAGGCTGAGAGATATGGTAGTGAACAATATACTTCACAAATGTATGAAGATATGAAGTCAAATGATCATAAAAATGAAATTATATTGATTCTAAAGTACAATGGAATTACTAATACATATGTGTGCCTTGAATCCACACTTTCATATGGCATAAAGCTCAGATCATGGAGGTCTTAAAAACGCAACTAAAGAGCCATGTATTTATAGTGATGGTTGTTGCAAAATTTTGAATTTGAATCTTACTAGAATCACTCTCCAATCTTGTAGTGATTGATTCTCCTACTCATTCAATCAAGAATTTGTGGCGTCTCTTTCCTTTTTCATCAAGTGGACTCAACCACTTTAGATTCCTTTTACTTTTACATCAAGTAAACACTTCAAAAATTACAAGAGGTAGTTCACACGTGAACTTTACAAAGCCTAGAGTTTTCCTTCAATTCTCTAGGTCTTTTGATGACTCAAGCCACCACTTGGACTTGCCATGGACTTGTTCCAACATCATGGTTGAATGTATATCCTATATTTTCTCTTTCCCTAGTTTTAAGAGAGATGATGCATTTCCTTCTAGAGAATGGTGAAGATGATGAATGGAAGCTACTAGAAGTGAAGTTCAACATTAAAGAAGACACAAATCTTGGGTGTTATTTGAAGAGGAGGAGCTACATTGATCATACACATGATGCATATTGGACGGAAGCCAAATTTGGAATTCATAAAGGATTTTGAAGCTGAGATGTTCAACACACCTGGAGTCATCAAAGTGCTATGGAACTTTAACGGGTTCAAATGTCGGAATGAAGGCCACAGGTGATGGATCAGGTCAACTCTAGTGTTCCAACACCAATGCATGTGGGATGCCTGTAAGCGAACTCAATCAACTAATGGAAACTTAAATCAAGATTAGATCAATGACAAAAATTGGTCAACTTCTCAGGATGGTTCAAAAACAAATTCAATGTTGGAGTTCGTACTCAATGAAGGGAAGGGTCAAAAAACAAATGTCATATTGTCATTATATTCTTACCCAAAAGTACAGTTAGATTAGGTTGATTGTGCGAGAATGAAATTCTTATTGGTATTTGTCCAAACTCAATCCTCAAACATTGTATTATTTCCCATTGCAACGTCGTGTGTCAAAACAACTTATAACTTTAAATTTACAACTCCAAAGCTATTCAAGTTCTTTTTTTTTTCTTTTCCCATGTGAATCCAACTTTTCAACATCAGAATTATATGTCTTAAGAGAATATCTATACTCATAAGGTCATATGTACTTCGTCCAAACTATGATAACGAGTTTCAAAGTTCAAAGTTCTGTAAAAGATGATCTACAGGCAATGTACACATCATGTGTTTATTTTAAAACTTAACCGAAAGTGAACTAGATGAAAGGTTGAATGGATGGAGCAAAGAATTTATATATAAGTTGGAGGATTTATTTCTCGAGATCTAAGTGTTAATTTCTCACGGAACATACATTATGGCAGTTTTCCGACAAAAAGTTGAACTCAAAATTTATTGCACATAAAATGGATAAAAAAATGTGCTTGACTAGTTGGTATACGGTCTTCAAGAGAGAAGGAAAGCAGCCACTGTTTGCAATTCATCTTTATTGTTGACAATAAAAACTCCATTTATTCAGAGATTCTTCAAAGTGATATTATGAAGCTAGAACAGATGCCTGAAGAAGGCGACTAAATGGCCTTGAACCATCAATTTAGAATTGCATTAACTTACCATTCAACCATGCTAATCAACACTTACCTCAATGGATAGCAATGTCAAAAGGAGTGTAGAGAACTTGGATTGACTCCTGACTATCAAAATATCAAACTCAACAGCGTTTACCAAATGAGCGTCTCTCACTATCTTGTCTAGTGAAAGTCATCCTTCGCCTTCAGCACCTTACTACTCAATCAGAGCACATGCGCTTTCAATAATTTATCGTGGCCCTCTTCAGCAAACAAGAAGGTATTTTTAGATAATGAGAGCGCATCAGCTCAACAACATATGGCTATCCCTCAAAAAAATGCTTCTTCATGTAGTCTAGAGTAGCTCCATATCCTGAACACATGCCTATTGAAATCTAATGGGATTTCCCCTCTTCTCCCTCTTCCCCCTAGACTTGCATATGCTGCAGAATTCACTTGTCTTCCAAAACCTATCAGTCATGGAATCTGAGGAAGATGCATCTGACTGATGTCTATCTTCCAGCATCGCCCTCTTCGTATCATTGCTAGCACATAGTAGCTATCCTCCAAAGCATCACTATCTGCCTATTGCGAATAATTGCGCTTCTTGAAAGTGGATTCATATAAAATTCTTCGCCTTCTTTGGTTTGCGCAATTATCCCTCTTTATAGGTTGAGAAATCTACATTTAGAATTTTTGAATGAGTGATTCCAAGCAAAAAACAAGTGTTGAACTGCGCTCCATCATTTGGAACTGACCTCTATTTTTGCTTTATACTCAACCCCTCCTACCTCAGCACACGGTTTTTGCTCCCTTTTACTTGTGGTCTTCCTTGCTGGATCGTTGTACTTGTGGATGAACAAGCACTTCTATCTCGAGATTTCACCGGTAGCATCCATATAAATGATCTATGCACTAAAAAAAATCAAATTCTTGAAACAACAAGAGCCATCTCTAGAATCTTCCTATTGCCTATGGATTATTGAATACATACTTTAATGGTTGATTATGAATGGAAATCACCAATTTCACCCCTAGTAGGTAATGGCCGAACTTTTGTATTGGAAATACCATTGTGAAAGTTTCTCTCTAAGATGCTATAGTTCTTCTTGGCCTTAGTCAATATTTGACTTCAATATTGCATGGCTTGGTGTAATTTGTACTCTTTACTATGTTGGGTGAGGACTTATGCCACTACATGGGCATTGGCATCCACAATTACATGAAAATATTTATACCAATCTAAAGTAGCTAGGATAGGTGCTTTCACAAGGTATGATCTCAAAACTTGATAAGTCTTTTCCTCCTCTTGTCCCCACTTAATGGGAGATTTTTACGTGTAAGCCTTGCAAGTGGTCAAGCTACGTGTACATACATTTTGATTAACCTTGTATGCTATCCAATATGGCCCAAGAAACTTTATATTACAACTAGTGTCTTAGGCCTATGTATCTTCAATATAGGTTTGGTTTTATTCATATCAAGAGCCATAACTTTGGTAGATACTACATTTCCAAGAAGGGTAACCTCTTTCACTAGAAAGTGACACCTATTTGGATTCTATTTCAGCTTGGTTTCTCTGCACCTATTCAAGACCTATTGCAATTTTTCCAAATCATCATGTAATCAATTCGTAGAAGTAATAATATAAGTACATGAGAAGAACGAAAATTCATCCATGAAGATCTAAAGGGCTTCCAAAAGCAAGGATCTAAAGATAAGGTTCACCATTCTATTGAAAATGATAGGATTGTTCTCAAGTCCAAATGGAAATTTTACATAAACATAGGTTCCCCATGTCATGATGAAAGTTGTCCTATCCCAATCCATTGGGTGAATGGATATTTGGTTGTTTCCACTAGAACTATCCAAGAAGTTGTAAAGACTATTGTTGATAGATTTTGGTAGTGATGTATGAGAACACACTTAGGACCACTGCACCACATTTTTCCCACTTTATAGGGTTTTTTTCCCCTGGCTTGTATGTACACCTACAACCCTAAAGGTTGACTTACCTTTATACATTCATTTGGTAATACATTCAATATTTGGTGTTATGCTCCAAGCTTTTTCTTCTTAGCAAACCCCAAAACTCCAACAATTGGTATTAGAGCATGTCATGGCTTCATCTATGGCATCATCAACACACCTTCAATCACAATCTAAGGATCACACAAAAATTGTTGAGCATACTCAAAGCAATTAGCGTCTCAATTCTTCAATTTCTGCCATTAAAACTTTCATTTAAGCTTGTTTTGACTTTTGAACACACGATTGAAAAACCTCTATAGGCAATTCCATCCTTTTGTACCAAACATATATATAGGTTTCCGTTCACCAGTACAATTACCTCAAAGTGTGTTGTAGATCTAGGAAAGCTTGAAAGGATGGTTCCATTTAAATTTCTTGGATAAAGTCATTTTTTCCATTAGGGTATTTTAGCCGATGGCCATGGTTGAAATCAATCATGTATTTATTATGTTGGCTATTAAGGAAAAGTTGAATGTTCCTAATTAATACTTATCAGCATATATGATGCATCATGTATTGGTAGCAAAAGGGTTGTGGAATATTATGCACGGTATTGAAAAATGGCCTCCTACATTTGCAAATACAATTATTGAAAGTGATGTAGAAGGCATTGAAGATGATGATCTTGAGATTCTTGTTGTGTTATGGATCTTGCTGCATCTAATGCAAAGAAAATTCCTTGGGATGGAAAAGATGCTCAATCACAGGCATTGATAGCTTTTTCTATTAACCATGCCATTACCTCTCATATTTCTTCTTGCAAAAAAAAGCAAAGAATGCTTGGGATACACTTACCACTTTATACCATGCAAGAAATGAGGCTTGTGTTTCTTACCTCTAAAAATAGTTGGAGAGTGAGCATATGAATGAAGGAGATTCTATGGACACTTTCTCGACATATCAAATATTTGAAGGAGAAATTGATTTTTGCTAATGAAGTCCTACCAAAAAATTCACTTGTGTAGACTCTTCTTAATACTCTTCTAGATTCATATGAGAGTTTTGCTTCTACTCTTGGATTGATGATTAAAGGAAATCCGAATGCCTTAAACTTTGCGGAATTACTCTCTTTTTTGTTGCACAAAGATCAATCTAGGTCGAGCAGGTGCATTATGCATGTTTTGGATCAAGATTTCTTAGCTAGTCAAAAGGACAAATGGAAATGGAGCTCATCTACTATTAAGAAAAAATTCGCTAATGTTGGAGAGTCAAACAAGGAATAAAAAGATGAGAAGAAAATAGAAAAGCAGGAAAAAAGATTTCAAATATTATAAATGAAATGATCATGTCATGAACAGTTGTCCAAAACTAGCTACAAAAGAGGCAAAGAAGAAAGAGGTTGGAATGGTGGTTGTAGAGGCCTTTACACCTAAACAGAGTTTGCTAATATTGTGAAGAATGAAGAATGGGTGTTTATTACCCTTTGCCATTGTGACCCATGTTCTCATGAGTAGTATATGTTTGTAGTAGTCTTAGATGTTTAGTACTTTGATAGTGGGGAAACCAAACATATTACCTTGTAGCGGAGTTTATTCCATTCACTTGAACCTTCCCCTATAGGGAATACTATCACATTCACAAAAAACTCCTGATATTCTCAAATGGGATTTGGTAAGATCATTTTGACTACTACTGGTGCTAGATCTTTAACATTGTGGAATGCTTTGTATGTTCCAAAGATCAAGAAAAATCTGTTTTTATTTTAAGCATTATCCAAAATCGGATCGATAATCAAATTTATTAATGATAGATGTACAATTCATAATATGAAAACTAATGAAGTTATTAGTGCTTCTTGGATTTTGTGTCCTTGGTTCTATAAGATCATAGACTTTACAAGAGATGTGAATGATTCAACATGTGTAGTACAAGATTCTTAGGGGATCTCAATGCAAAGCTTTGGTCATCTAAATTCTGCGAGTTTACTATGCCTATATAAATCTGAGATGATCTCCTCTCCTTATACTTAAGAGACCTTGTAAACATGTTTGTGAAGGCCAAATTTCGGGCAAAATGCAGCATTCCTCCTTCTCAAAAGATGGCTCAATTTGAGCTACTAAAAAGTTATAGATTCTTCATAGCCATGTTTATCATCTTATACATGAACCTTCTTTTGGGAACTACCTATACTTCATGAGTTTTATTGATGGGTTTTCCAAGAATGCATGGATCTATCAATTGAAATCAAAGTCCAAAGTGTTGATGTGCTTTAAATCGTTTCTAATTTTGGTTGAAATTTTTTAGCATGTAGTATGGGCACCCCCCATTCTGCTCGAGGTAGGGAATACATGTCTTCTAATTTGAATGCACTTTTAGTTGAATGTGGGATAAAACATCAGTTTATAGTTCCATATTCACCTCAATAGAATGGACTTACTCAAGGAAACACCGCTTCTCATAGAAATGATGAGGTACATGGCCAGAACGCATGATTTCAGATCTTCTTTTTATTGAAAATCTTCATTTGGAGTAGGCATGGATCTTATTGTCTCTTTTTCCTTGCTCACTTCATGTGAATCAGACTCGTGACTAGGTTCTTCTTGAAGGAGCTTCCCCTTGCTCCTTGTCTACATAATCATAGATTCAATTTCTTTTAATTGTACTACCCTAGAAGCTAGTGATAAATGAATGGTTTCCTATGCAACTTCTTCATTATCTAGATACATCATCTATATAAATGTGATCTTGATATGTTTGCTTAAATACTTGGGAAACATATTTTTTAGTGGTCTCTGGCTTTTAGGAAGTCTCTTCATGGAGGAGAATCCTCTATCAAATGAAATTTTCTCTCGTTATATCAACACTCCTAACACCAAAAATAGATAATGAACCCTCTTGTCCAATTTCCAAAGTTCACCTAAGGACCTCAATTATGCATATAACCTTGAGTTGGAGCTCCATCCACTTCGTTTGGTGGTGGCAAAGACCATGTATGGTACCCTCCTTGTCTAGAATATTCTTATGCATGAATCCCTCATGAGTGGCACTCCTAGGCTTCATGGCCAAGGTTCTTGCATAAGTGGAAAACTACATTTGAAAGAGGGCATTGACTTACTAGATGTTCTTGTTTTCTATACATTGTGAGCAAACACATTGTGCACTATGTGTGTATTGACTATCTACAAATGCCTTGGCCATATATACATCACCTATGCACTACTTTTACATTCAGCTCCATGACACACTCAACACACCTACTAGAGATTCAAGAGTTTTAGAGCCTCCACAACTCTTGCAAACTTTTCTCAATGAGTTGTCCAACACTGGTGCAACACACAATAGCATCCTCCATATTGAGAGCTAGAAATGAAATCTTGGTGAATCCATTATAGAGGCTCTATGAAGACTCAAGCTGTGTATAGCATGATATACCCAAACATATTTTCGCATAGAGATCAAATTGATCACACATGTTCAAGATGCACTCTTCAAGGGAAGCTTAAGGGTAATTTGAACCTCACAATTCCCAACACCTTGAATGAATGCATGTAGAATTTTATTCATATACATGGTGAATTGGACCATCTCATTTGTCCATCCATGGTGTAGAGTTCTAAGCTTAACACTAGTGTTTTACCAAAAGAGGACACTACAATGTCTTTTTTTCTAACAAATAAACAAAATTAAGAGTATTAATCAAATATTTTTTGGAAAAACCTTCAAACCCCATACTGAATTATGCCTAGATGTTCTATAACAAAGTATTATTTTTAAATACCCCTTCTCAATAACTCAAAATATAAAAATGAAAAAATATGGTCAAAACAAAAATTGTTTTTCTGTAGACTTCCATATGAGAGGAACATAATATCTCCATAGAAAAAAACTTTCTCACGTTGGAATGATATTTAAAATGTTAATTTAAAGTCACATAATCATCTAGGAAAAGTCTTGGAAATTAGAGAAATAATTTTTATAATAAGAAATTTACTATAATATAGTGTGCTTATTATATAGTAATAGAGTATAAGAGCCCTTTATATGATATTTATGTATAGGAACACTTAAATTCAGATTCTTTTTTATTTCACAAACCATAATATAGTATCATACAAATATGCTTCATGTTTTGAATCATTATTTTCTTTACCTATCTCACATACCACGAACAATCTTAATATTTCAGTGAGTAGTCATATTTCAATTTGTCGAGAATAGATTTAGTCCTAAAATAATAGCTTTACTAAATGATATAAGGAATATAATATTAGTACAAATAATTGTATGAATAATACAAACTAATTTTTTTAGAAAAAACTAGCATATTAACTTTAATCATAAAGCATGTGCAATATCTGCTCATCAAATTACCTTTTCTTACCATAGAGAAATAGTAGTATTGTTTATCTTGAAGAAAGAACATGGAAATTCGACACCTAAGGTTGTCCAAAAAAAATATTTCTATATTTAAGATTATAAAAGAGTATTTTGACAAATTGGGTCATATTCATACCATCACTTTGCAAAATAATTCATAGATTATAGCACTCTCATGACACATATGTGAATCATTTTATGCCATAAACCTAGTTAAAATCATAAAGAATATGTGATTATGGATAGAAAAGTGTTTATATATATATATATATATATATATATATATATATATATATATATATATATATATATATATATATATATATGTATATATATATATATATATATATATATATGTATATATATATATATATATATATATGAGATTTTACGACATTTACAACAATGAAATTTTTGAGATCATGATTTTAATAAAAAATCAATACGAATTGACATCACTATAGTTTTGGCGTCACTGCTGAGATTAACATCATAAAATTAGTGAATACATCTCACTATTTCTATCCTTTAATGAAAACTATATATTTTTTGGAAATGTTCAACCATTATGCTAACATGTTTCATAGTTACATATATAATTGCTTCCTTCTAATAATCAAGAAATTTCATCAAATATTGTCTCTTTCTTCGGATACTAAAGTGTCCAAGTACAACACTAGTGTTAAACTTCAAGAGAAGTGATAGTGGAGGCAGCCATCAAAGAGTTTAAAACAAAAAGGGGAAGACCACATAGTATTCCACTAATTGGGCCATGTTATGGGGAATCCATGTCTTGGAAACCACCCTTGGGAATGGCCTATTTATGGGCAATCCGAATCCATTCTCATGACCATATAGTCCCTCGTCCAAGATGTACATACAAGACTAGAGCCTCTTGGTAATGCAATCAGCATGTTAAGTCACAAGCAAGATTTTCTTCTACAAGCACTCTCACCTATCCAATTCTAGACCCTTAGGAGATTCTAGTACAACTTAGCTCCACTTAGTGCATTAAAAGGATAATGATATTTGCTATGAAAACCATGTGTCACACACGTGTGGGTTTTCAAACAAATTGTGGTGGCACACTGTGGTCATCCTCAAACACGAATTCCTAATACCAAATATCCTACCTCAAGCGATCTAGGCCATTGATGATCTCGACACTAGAAAAAGACATCACCCCAAAGGTCACATCACTCAAGGAACTCATATCCATGAGCTCAACAAGCACCAAGGAAAGCACATAGACAACATGCAAAGAAGCCTTTAGAGTCCATGTTCATCTAGGTCCCAAAATTCCAAAATAATTGAGAAGATGACTCCAAATAAAGTTGAAGCATCTAGCAAAAGAAAAATATGTCTCTAAATAAATGCAATTTTCTTTTCATGGAGTATTTGATTGAGAAGGTTTATGGCATGTTAAAGGTCCATTATGAAACTATTCAAGTAGTCCTCATTACAATGGGTTTGGTGCTAAAGGCATTTTAGTTCATGCTTCCTCACACATGATTATCAGCCCCTTTCGCATATCATTATTCCCGAAGAGCTTTTTTGATATATTTTTAGAATTATAGAATACAAACATGACCATGAATTCTTTCCTAGATCTGAGGTTTTTATCTTCTCTTAGCTTTTTTATTGATCTACTAACATGTAGAACTTGATGCACATGAATATTTTTAGAAATTCATACCATTATAAGAGAACTTTCCTAAGTGTCAAGTGTCACAAATGGACCCAAAACTTAGGACTCAATTTTGAATAGGGTCCAATTCTCATGGTTTTAGGTATAGATGGCATTTTAAGATAACCTTATACTCTCATATAAAGGATTTCTCCTTTGAGTGTTCAAACAGGCTTCGGCTCCATCCTGAGCCTTAACTTGTAAGTTTACATATATTTTTATAGTTTCTAGGAAATAACATTGCAACTTGGACCCTCCCATGGTACAATTTTACTACATATGTAGGTCTTTGACAAGCCCAATAGATATCATAAAAAATGGTTCCTATCAAATAGAGGAATGTTTTTTAGTATGAAAATGAAGATCTATTACAAGTGAATAATCTCCCTAGCTCATCCCTCATTTATTCATATCTCCACAACTAATATAGTTTCTAATGTAGTGGCTGCTCAAGTGTAACCATGTTAAGATTTTTATCCAACCTTTGAAAGTAACCATCAAGAGAGGGATAATGGATTTCCTATCTTCTTTTGGATTTTCCACTCTTTAACAAGCTCAAAGAAGCCTAGACATCTTGTATAATGTATCCCTAACTCTAGATGGAACGTTTGGACCTCCTTGGCCTTCTAATAGCTTTACTATGGACTTTGTGGGCACACCCTCTCATTTTCCATTTTGAATATTTGAAGGGAAGATAAATCATCTTATCCTTAATTCCTTATTGTTTTCACCAAAACAAATTTAAATTAAAAGAATAGGAGATGCACAAGAGGACCATAAGGAGATATGATGATGCATCTTTCATAATTTTCATGTGCTATCCATCTTCTTTTATGTTTTACTACCTTGAATTGAAACAAATCTACCTTTGCATAAATTTGAAATTACTTTTATGGTCTCTATGTTTTTTACCTAGATAATCTATTGACTTGTCCACAAATGGGCCATTGGGAGAATACCAAAGTTTAAATTGAATCTTTCCTTGTAGATATTCGAATTCTATTGCCTCCTTAAGAAGAGCTATCTTCCAATGAATCAATTTCAAGCCTAAGAATACTGTATAAACTTTTCCATAATTTGGGAGAAGAGAGCAAAAGGTGAACAATGTCTATGTGCCTTGATGAATCCCTTGAAGCATGTAGGGGAATTATAGGTTTTATATTCTTGGAACATAAAATCCTACCTAATCCACTACCAAGAAATAAAAAATTTATGTGTGACTCGAGTGAAACATCTACAGGAAGTGAGTGGGCCTCAATAACAATAAATCACAAGTTTACAGGATCTTCCAACACACGAACCTTAGCATATACACCTTAATACTCAAAAAGAGATGAGTGAGAGATAGAGAGAGATGAGTGTACGGTAAGCTAGGATGCCCACCTACATTACCCTTATTGCCATCTAAAATTATAGTTTGTGAATATACAAACTAACAATATCTGAATCTAGGCAAAAATAGGAACTAGATATAAGAGATTTTGTGCCTAAGAGGTATGAGGAGTGTGTGTGTGTGTGTGAGAATATGGAGAATATGAGAAATTTAGAATTTTTTTATAGAAAACCGGAATTCCAACTATCTAAGTTAGAAACTAGTGAATGAATAAGTGGGACAGATGTAGACTTGTTTCTAACAGTGTGTTGCTAACATGAACTCCTCTAGATGTCTCTAGATATAAGGCACACCTCCTCCAAGAGTATAGAAACTCTTCCTCACATATAGGACCTCCAAAGTTGCCTCCTTAGCATTGAAAACTTGATAGCGTTTTCCCTCTACGAGTGATACTACCTGAGAAGATGCTCAAACAATGAGCAAGCATTGTTCTTACATATTTTATTCATGCCCATGAGTGCTTTCTAATAAATTTATTTAAAACTTCTATTGCTAGGCAAAATCATCCCCAAAAGCATGTGCAATGAGAAAACCACATGCCATCACGCTTCTCAAAAATCTACGTCGAAAAAACACTATCGCACAAAAATTCAACTCTAAAAAAAACTAATGTGGTGCACCGTGTTGGAGGGAGGATTTAAACTCGGGTCCTCTCAATGAGAGGCTTTTGTCTTAGCCAAAGCACCCACATGAGGTCGTTGTAGGAGAAGCTACAAGAACATGACATATTGACATTCATAGGTGTCTGCATAGACTTGGAGTCTATCATCTCAAGCATTTCTAATAAATTTTCAATGTATTTTTGTTGTGTCATGTAGATAAGCTCATCTATGTACATGAACTTGATCCTAAGACAATAATATAAAATCCCTAAGTCATTTACACCACCTATATGCTTAAGTTGTCCTTTAAGAAGTAGAAGAACTCAATGTTTGGGACCTTTCATAATCATATCACTTTGTAGTGCATCTTGAACACTAACTGGTTCATTCTTAATTGAAATAAGGGTTAAAATATTGTGACTCTCAAAATGCTCTGCATAATTTACTAGGTCTCCTTGTTGTCTCCTTTTTTGACTTCTAGTTCATTCAGTGTATTCCTTTATACCACTATCCTTCTAGGTTTGATACAACCACTTTAGTGTATCCTTGAAAAGTGGTGGTATCATTTTTTATTCTTCAGTATCTATTTCTTCTAGAACTTTGGAACCTTCTTTGACTTCATGAGTTGGAACTTTAAGAGGTACTGATGATGGACTAGGTACTGGTGTAGGTAATTTAACTCTCTCTTCACCCACATCTCTTAGGTTTTGAGAAGGTTCATCACCCACTTTTATGGTTGAATGTAAGAATTCGAATTGCTTCTGAAAAATGCATAGTCATTTGCTTCTATGAAATTTGGAATCTCTTCCTTCTTAACATAGATCTAACTTTTTGCAATATATGGATTGGGTGAGAGTACGATATCACCTATATCAAGGACATAGAATCAGTATCCTTTACTTACAATTCCATAACCACTAAAGAGGACTTTAATGGCTTTTCATTGAGCTTACCTTGATCCTTGTTCTCTATGTGACATAAGCTCGAGAACCAAAAACTTTGAAATAACTCACATTGGGCTTCTTTTGATAATAAACTTCGGAAGGTGTGATGAACTTTAAAGCTTTTGTGGAAGATCTATTCAGAATGTGTTTCGTTCTATGTATTGCATCAAACCAAAACTTAAAAAAAACTTTTGTGGATGACATTATACTATGCATCATTTCAACAAGTACCCTACTTTTTCTCTCTACAACACCATTATGTTCTGGAGTGTATGCAATAGTGATATTATGAGAGATACCTTTGTCTTCGAGAAAAGAATTAAAGTCTTTGGACATGTACTCTCCTCCTCTATCACTTCTCAAAATCTGAACCTTTGTCTGAGTTTCATGTTCAACCATTGCTAAGAGATTTTTTGTAAGTCGGAAAAACCTCTTACTTCACTTTAAGATCGTAAGTTGATGACTATCTTGAGAAATCATCAATGAACATAACAAAGTACCCAAAAATTTGAATAGAATCAATTCTCATAGAACCATTCACATCTAAATGTAAGACCTATAACTTCCTCATGGCTATGGTATATCCATGCTTCTTGAAAGATAGTTTACGAGGAGTTCCATCAAGGCATCCTTCACATGATTCTGCATCATCTAGTAAAGCAAAGGTAGGCAAAATTCTCCACCATACCTTGATCTTGGATTTGTTTGAGAGGTGTGTAACTTATATGAACAAATCTAGCATGCCATAACTTCATGTTCTCCTTAGGTGTAGTATACCTAGAAACATTAGTATGACTAATTTTGGATCACACAAACATGCCACTTCTATTTTCACCTTGAAGTAGAGAATGCACCTCATCAGGTGAGAGGATCTTACATGAATCTTTCTTAAAAACAACTTTATAACCATTTGACACGAAAGTAGAGATAGAGAGAAATGTCTTCTTGATATCTCACATAAGGAACATTAGAAATTATGAAATTTCCTCCTACTCACTTTAGGTTGACTTCTCCAACACCTTCAACATCAAAATCATGACCATTGGCAATGGTCAATCTTCTACCTGAAGAGTTAGAAAGGAAAGAAAATAGCTTTCTACAACCTATCATATGTTTAGAATCTCTATAATAAAAAATTCAAGGATTATTTGAGATTGCATTTAATATTGCCTTCTCAAAAGCTACCTCTTCAATAGTAAAACATGCATATGAATCTACCTTTGAAGATTTAGGTCTTGGATCATATTCAACGCTATTACATGGTGCTTTCCTCTTCTCATTAAAAATATTTTCTTTGCATTCTACTATGTAATGATGTGGCTTCTTGTAGTAATGGCATACTCCTTTCTTTGAACTGGATGTATTCAAAGACTTTTCTTTGGGTATAGAGGAAGCATTAGGGGTTGGGATGGAAGACTTAGGATTAGAAGTCTTAGTTTCATGATTGGATTGCTAATTATTCTCCTCCCTCTTTGTCTCCTTCTTCTTCTTTCCCTTTGATGATGATAACATGGCTTCATCATTCTCTTCCATACCCTTTACTGATCTTCATCTTGAAGTAACAAGAACTGTAGCCCTTCAAATGAAAGTTCTCTATCTCTTGTACAGAGAGATAAACAAGTAACAAAATCATGATATGTTGATGGAATTGAGTTTAGAAGTGTGTTTACTATCTCTTCACCTGAAATGTTGACTCCAACATTGGTTAACTGATCTCATAAATGTTTAAGCTTCAGAATATGTGTCTGAACTGACTCACCAACTTTCATCCTTCTATTAACTAGGTGTCTCCTTAGATGAGCTTTCCTAGCAGGGTTTCTACTTTGATACAGATTCTCTAATTCCAATTAACCTTGAGGAGAGGTTTTGAATGACCCAATTTGGGGTATAATATGCCTCTTGACTCCCATGGCAATTTATGAAAATGCTAGTGCATCCCTTGAACCCCATTTGGATTGCTCTCCTATAGGAAGTAATCTGGTACTAGTATGGATTCTTGATGATGAAAGATTTTCTTCTTCTTTAGTAACCTTATTTTGAGTAGAAACAAGAACAAAAGGTCTTCTAGAAGATGAAGTAACATCTTCTGTGACTTTTCTTGGCCTTGGATAAGTGCTATTGAAAATATTTCATAAATCTTTTGATGCTCAAAACATTCATCATCATAAAACTCTACATTGGATAATTAGACATTCCCTCAAGCTTGTCTTCATTCTCAAGTCTATAGTGACTCATCTTATTAAGGGTGTACCTCAACTATGCTTTGATACCAAATGCTGGAAGTGGGTGGGCCTCAATAACAATAAATCACAGGTTCAAAGGATCTTTCAACACATGAACCTTAGCATACACACCTTAATACTATAAAGAGATGATTGAGATATAGAGAGAGAATATATAAGTTTCCAAAGTGTAGGATAAGCTAGGATGCTCACCTACACTATCTATATTCCAATGCAAATTACAATGTGTGAATATGATACAAACTAGCAATATCTAACTCTACACAGACATATGAACTAGATACAAGAAATTGTGTTCTTAAAAGGTATAAAGAGAGTGTGTGTGTGTGTGAATATGGAGAATATGAATAGTTTAGATTTTTTTTTTAAAAAAACCTAAATTCTCACTATCTTAATCAAAACTAGTGAATGAACAAGTGGGGAGAGATATAGACTTGTTACTCATATTATGTTGCTTAAACAAACTCCTCCAAATGTCTCCAAATATAAAGCACACCTCTTACAAGAGTGTAGAAACTCTTCCTCACATAGAGGACCACCGAAATCTCCTCCTTAGCATTGAGCACTTGATAGACATTGTCCTCTATGAGTGATGCTTCTTGACAAGATTCTCAAACAATGATCCAACAATGTTCTTATTGTTGATATATTTAGGTAGTGATGTGTGTGAACACTCTAGGACTGTCGGGGCACTTTTTTCCCTCTTTAGGAGGTTTTTTTCCCTCGGCTTGTATATACACCTATTGCCCTAATGGGCTACTTATCTTTGTACATTCTCTAGTAATACATTTAGTATTGTGTGTTGTGCTCCAAGCTTCTTCTCCTTCCTTGTACTATTCGCGTGCTTCCACAGACATCTATCTCCAACAATTGGTATCAGAGCAGGTCGTCGCTTCATCTAGGGCACCGTCAACACTCCTCCATTTGTAGTCTCAAAATCGCATGAATTTTGGTGAGCATATGCAGCATGTTTCCGAGATCAGTGCCTGTGCAAGCTATTTCGTCTTTTTGTGCAAAAGGTATATACCAGTTTCTGTATGCCAGTATAAGCATCTCGAAGTCTGCTACAGGTCTAGTGGAATTCATCTGGGCAGTTCTGTTCAACGTTTTGAGATATAGTCAATTTTCTACATCAAGGTATTTTAGTCACCGGCCATGGCTGAAAGCAGTCATGTATTCCATATGTTGGTTGTTGAGGATAAGTTGGATGGTACCAACTACCCGTTATGGGCTTATATGATGCGACATGTGTTGGTTGCAAAAGGACTATGGAAAATTGTGTAGGCTGTTGAAAAACGTCCTATCACACCTGCAACTGTTACAACTGCAGGTAGTGAAGCTCATGCAGAAGGTATCGAAGATGATATTCTACATATTCCTATTCGTAGTGCAGTTTCTGCTGCATCTACCATAGAGCAGATTTGTTGGGATGGCAGAGATGCCCGGGCACATGCATTGATAGCTTTGTGTGTGAAACGCGCCATTATTCCTCACATACGCTCTTGTAGAACAACTAAGGATGCTTGGGATACACTTACCACATTATACTAAGCTAGGAATGAGGCTCGTGTTGCTTACCTCTGAAAACAGTTGGAGAGTGAGCACATGAACGAGGGTGATTCTATGGATAGTTTCCTAACGAAGATCAAAGACTTGAAGGAATAGTTGATTTCTACTGATGAGGTTATACCAGGTAGCTCGCTTGTGCATACCGTTCTGAATGGTCTTCCTGATTCATATCAGAGTGTTGCTTCTACTCTTTGCCTGATGATGAAAGGCAATCCAAATGCCTTATCATTTGAAGAGTTAGTCTCTGTTCTACTGCAGGAAGATCAGTCCACGCAGAACACGTCCATTATGCGTATTGCAGGTCAAGCTTTCCTGGCTAGTCAGAAAGGCAAAGGAAAATGGAGCTCTTCTACTAGTAAGCAGAAATCTTCAAATGCTACACATTCGAAGAACGAAGACAAAGAAGAGAAAAAATCAGAAAAGCAGAAATTGTTTTATAAGTATTGTAAAGGGAATGATCATATCATAAAGAACTGTCCAAAACTGGCTGCAAAAGAGGCAAAGAAGAAAGAGGCTGGAATGGTTGTTGTAGAAGCCTCTACACCAAAAACGGAGTCTGCTAATCTTGTGCAGGAAGAAGAATGGGCATTTACTATTGTTTGTATTTTTGACCCATCTTCTCATGAGCAGTGCATGTCTCCAGTAGACTCAGATGTTTGGTATTTTGATAGTAGGGTGACCAAACATATTACCGTGGAGCACAATTTCTTCTCTTCACTCGAGCCTGCCCCTACAGGGAATACTGTTACATGCGTCAACAACTCCTCTTATCCTGTTATGGGAGCTGGTAAGATCATTTTGACTACTGCTGATGGTAGTTCTTTCACTTTCTCAGATGCTTTATTTGTGCCAAGGATCAAGAAAAACGTGTTATCAATTTCTACATTAGCCATGATTGGCTTGGTTGTGAAATTTGTTGATGACATGTGTTTGTACAGTTCATGATCTGTCAAATGGCGATGTGATTATTGCTTCTCGCATGTTATATCGTGGGCTGTATAAGCTCATAGACTATGAAAGATCTGTAAATGATTTGGCATGTGCAATAAATGATTCTCAGGCTATGTCAGATGCAAAGCTTTGGCATGCATGCTTTGGTCATCTCAATTTTGCTAGTTTGCTACGCCTGTAGAAATCTGAAATGGTGTCCTCTTTGCCCAAACTTGAGGCACCTAGAAAACATGTTTGTGAAGGCTGTATTTTGGGCAAAATGCAGCGTTCATCCTTTCCAAAAGATGGTTTAGTTCGGGCTACTCAGAAATTGTAGCTTGTACATAGTGATGTCTGTGGTCCTATGCAGACATCTTCTTTTGGGAATTATCTCTACTTCGTGACTTTCATCAATGATTTTTCCAGGCATGCATGGGTATATCCATTGAAGGAAAAGTCCAAAGTGTTCATGTGCTTCAAACAATTTTTGGTTTTGGCTAAAAATCTATCAGCATGTAAAATGTGCACCCTCCGTTCTGATCGAGGGGGGGAATATATGTCTTCTAATTTTAATGCATTTTTGGTTGAATGTGGGATAAAACACCAGTATAGAGTGCCATATACACCTCAACAATATGGAGTTGCTAAACAAAAGAACAGGTCTCTCATGGAGATGGCGAGGTGTATGGTCAAGAGTCAGGCTCCACCACATAGTTTCTGGTTTGAGGCTCTCATGTTTGCAGCATATGTACTAAACAAGTGTCCCACTAAAGCATTGTAGTCTATCACTCCATATGAGGCTTGGCATGATCGCAAGCCATCTGTTGCTTATCTACATGTTTTGGTTGTTTGGAATATGCATTAGTGCTCGAACAACATCACAGAAAATTGGATGATAAAGCAATAAAATGTATTTTTGTTGAGTAGAGTTTAGAAACTAAAGGCTATTGTTTGTATCATCCACAGACTAAACACATTCTTGTTAGCCGTGATGTTGTTTTTGTGGAGGATGCTATTCAGCCATTGCTTTCATGTACTACGGAGACATCTGTTAGCTCCAAAGACATGTATGATACTTTGATGCCTCTTTTTAGAGGTGGACAGTCTAATGTTGTGTTAGCTGGAAAATTGTTAATGATTATGCACTAACATGTTCTATTTCGGAGATTTTTCATTTGAATGTAGGTGTTTTGCAAGGAGAATTGATGGTTGGTAGTGAGGAAACCCAATCAAATGTAGAGGTGTCTCAAAGCTTGTTGTGCCATGATGTGTCACCTCTATTGGAGGAGGGAAAATGAACCTAATCAACTGATTGTGGGGATGGATGGACTAGGGGACCACCACCTAGGATGTGGTGCTGGGCGGCACAAGTTTTGCATGGGGACGCTCTGGATAAGCCCCGCTTTTTCAATCGGGATTGGAAAAAAAAAAGGGAAAAACTACGGGAGGGGGATTTTTTTTTCTAAATAAGGAGGAGGGTTCGGAGGGTTTTCTCGCTCTCTCCTTCTTCGTTTTTAGTGGAGACATCAGCTAGATTTCCTGCCTCGTTTTTTGTACAGAAAGAATAGTGTTCTTGGCCTTGCGGTAGAAGAGAACGGGAAAGTTGTGAAGGGGAGGCATCTTGGAGTTCGTGGGGAGGAGGGCCATCAGAAGGGATCCAGCAACGGAGAAGAAAAGGCGTTCCTACTCAGTCGTTTGCATATGATGTTGTACACTTCGGCATGAGTGAGGACATACATCTTCACATTTCCTCATCTTCGTGAAGCGTTCTCTTGCATGTGTCATACATGTCCTCCCACCGCAGAAAAGAGGAGAATAGAGGATGGGTGGAAAACAAAAGGAGAGGCCTTCGACATGGATTTTCATCTGGGGAGATGAGCCGTTATTCAGAAACATGAATCATCTCGTGCTACAAGAGAAGGATGACTATCTGAACTGGAATTTCATTCTCGCTTGACTTCTGGTAGAAATAGAGTCCATGCGTCAATTTTTTTTTGGAACAAGTTAAGAGGGAGATAAGAGCGATTGGAAAGCAAAGGATTGACAGCGAGTTTCATCATTTGCATCGTTCTGTTTTCGACAAATCTCTAACAAGATGAAGTGACCATGGGAATCATAATGTAAGTTCTTAATCTTTCATACCTTATCCTCGTACTATAATAAGTTCACACTGTCATGCACTAACCTCGAGGCTATTTTAGATGCATATATGTATACTTGTAAGTAAACGTGCATTTTGTGTGCTGTTTTACAGATAATCTACATTTTACACTTCGATTCGTGACTTTACAAAGTTTCTGAAACCTTTGTTCTCTATGGAAATTGAGATAATGCTTGTTATCACGTTTTTTTTCCATGTTTGAACTCAAATTTAAAGTTTAATACTTGTCTTCATTGTCATAATGCGCCAACGATCCCACTATGTGAGCACCTTCATTTGTTTGAATCTTTGGGTACGACAAAGAATCTGTTGTATGGGAATTTAAAAACAACAATCGGAATGATTCTTTCTTTTTGTGCAATGTTTTCGGTTATTGATTAGAGAGTACTTCGAATGGTTATCTTGGATGAATAGAAATGACCTGTTTGAATGGTAGTGCAGATATTTAATGAAAAGTTCACAGGTTTCATTACTTGAGAGTTATGGATTGTGCGTTTGAGTTATCTCAGAGGAAGTTTGTTGTTTTTGTCTCTTTAAATAATATCCAAGGACAGCGTTCACTTCTGTACATGTACGATGATCGGGCTAATGGACAAAATATGGATGTGAATAAGCTTTGTTATAGAGAAAAAGGAAGCTGTCGTTTTGAAGCACGAGCTATCGCCTTATCGCGTGCATAAGAACAGATTGAATCTGAGTCATCGATTACCATTGTGGAGTTGTTTCATTAATTTTTGTGGTCATTGTTGGGAAACCTGAGAATAGGTTGACTTCAGTATGTGTGAAGCTCAGCACGTACGCAGAGTTTCTATAGGGAATGCATCTAATTAAAAGTGAACAAAATTGTGCGCTGCAAAGGTAATGCTTTCATACTGAAACCTTATTAAGGCAAGGAACAAGGAATTGTTAGTTCAATGAGATCCCAGCCCAGGAGCGCTAAGAAATAAAATTCTCTATTTTTTTTGTTATTCAAACGAAAAAGGGTTCATCTTTGAAATAGGGAGCATTAGCTTAAAACTCCAGAGGTTGAATAAGTGTTTCTTTTTCCAAACAAATTAGTCTGACCGCGAATGATGCTCTATGTTAAATTTCTTTCTTATCATAAGCTTGAGGGTTGTAATCGTGAACGAGCAATACTTTAAGGCGTACGTGAATGCAAATCCTTTATAGGCGGAGAGGGTCACATGAGACAATGGTAAGATCTTGATTATATGTGAACTTGTATGTTGATGGTAATGTTTTTACCGCCTCAAGACTACGAATAAATTACATGCACTCACTTCATCACGTGTATGTGGGCGTTTTTTTTATAGAGTTGGGAAGTCATCCTTAAAGTCATATGTCAAGTTGATTTTCTTGCAATCATCTTCAAACCAAGATTTATTCTCATCAAATACTACATCACAACATATAATGAATCCTTTAGTTCTAAAATTTTACATCCAATAACCCTTTTGATTTTTTCCATAGCCTATGAACACACATTTCTCTAACTTAGGATCAAGTTTGCCTCTGATCAGAAAAGGTATGTGTGGATATGCAATGCATCCAAATATTTTGGAGTGGCATAAGCTTGGACTTCTCAGATTCCAAGCTTCATAAGGTGTCATGCCTTCCAAGGATTTAGATTGAAACCTATTTATGAGGTATGTGGTAGTGAATAATTCATTTCCCCATAGGTAATTGGGGAACCTCTTCTCATTTAGCATTCATCTAGTTGCTTCCACAATGGTTCTATTCCTCTTTCCTACGATAGAATTTTGGTATGGTGTATATCTTGTTGTAATCCCTATTTCTTATAGAGGAGTAAAAATCATTCGAGTAATACTATCTCCCTGCATCAGATCTTAGTCTTTTCTAGGTTCTAGGATTTTTATTTTCTACAAGTGGAAGATACTTCTTGAAACAAGAAAACACATCATAATTATACTTCATGAAATATAATATAGTCGAGATGCTACAATAATCAATGAAAGATAAACAATACCTTGACCCTAAGATAGATGGTACCTTGTTTAGTACCAAAATATTGTTCTACATAAACTCCAAGATGTCTCCATGTATGTACCTCTTCTTGGTGAAAGATTGTCTATGCGACTTGCCTAATTGGCATGCACTACATTGATAGATCATTTGTTCCTTTGTGATATTTTGTAGAAACTAATGACTTTGATCTATGCTAATTCTATTAAGTTCCTCTTTCCAATATGAGCTAACTTTTTTTTTTCCAATCTTCTAACTTTGTTAGTGTTTGTGTACTAGAGTTAAACATTGATATGTTACATGTTCCTTGGATCTCAAACGTGAAGAGTCTAGCTATGTTTCTGCTCAAGATATCTTCTTTAATCATTGGTTTGAATCTTCCACATGGCATCCATACTTTGTAAACATCACTTGCAAGCCTTTTTGCACAATATATCTTACACTTATCAATTTTTTTGGTGATGGTAGGTACATAGAAAAATGTGCTGAACAAGGTCATATTAACATTTTATGTGCGCCCATTTCAAATCTTCTTTATATGGTTCCTTGTATCATCTCTTTTTTGCACTTCATGCCTGTTCTTGGGTTGTTCCATTTTGCGTTCTTGATTACTCTTTGAATGGAGTAGAAGATCTCTAATGGCAGGTTCTAATTGTTCCCTAAACTGCCTAAACCTATTGCTAGTTAATAAAGCCTGGAATGTTGGCTTTACCTAACCCTAGACTTTACTATTACTAACTTCCTTTCTTAAATATTCTTGTTTTCTTAATCCTAAATTTATACTTATCTCTTTGACTTGATCTTTTGAATTTATAAGTAGATTTCTCTTTTACTTTAAAAGTTTTTAATTTTTTAGAACTTAATTTTTTTAAACCTTTGAATATTTAATTCTAAAGGTTTCTCTAATAAAGTAGATAAAGTTTATAAAATATATTTCCTTGATTTAGATCTTTTGGTTTTTTTAACAAAAATTACTATTAATTTCGTTAATAATATTTTCTTTGATTTTGGATAAAACAAGAAAGATATAAAAGCAACAACTCTAAATCACAAGATCTTAAATATCAAACTCTTTTTGTGCTATCAAACTCTTTTTGTGCTATCAAACTCTTTTTGTGCTATCAAATTCTTTTTGTGCAATGAAATAAATATAAAGCAAACAAACAATCTTTCTGTTTAAAAAATAAAATCTTTCTTTTTGATGCTGTAAAAATAATCTTTTTATAAAACTTTCCTAAGATCTAATATGAAGATGTTTAAGTGCTTTAAACAAAAACTATCTTTTCTAAATGAAAACAATATTTCAATGCTCTTTCAATGCAAGTATAATGTGCCTGATTTCTAATGCAAAGGAAAAAAACCTTCTTTTTTAGTGATGTAAATAATGGAACTTGAAAAACACCTTACTTCAAGTTTTCTTGATGTAGAGGTTTTAAAGTGCATGTGATATATTTTTACAAACTTTTGTAGTAAATCCTAAGTACAAAGCTAAAAGTGAATGTGAAAAAGTCTTGATCTTCTTGTATGTTAATGAGGGGGGAGTGAAGTAAAGAATCTTCTCTAGTTAGATAATCCTTCTTTCCGTGGAGGCCCTCAGGTCACAAGCACTGCCCTCAACACCACGGGAAAAAAGAGTAGCAGCAAAAATCTTCACTTTTCTTTGCAGCTTCTTCCTTCACTTTCCTGCCTACAAGAAGAAAACAAAGTTAATTATTTTAAATATAAACTAAAAATAAACGCAAACCCTAAGCACACTATCATCACACTTTACATCGGGTTCACCAAGTTGTCGTAGAGGGGTGTGAAGGGAGGGAGACGCTCATCCAAACAAATTCACGTTAACCTCATTGTGTGACTACACGCTGGGTGTTTCTTAGTATGCTTCAATATTTTGGTTGAGTTTTCAGTGTTTGGGTGATAAAGCTAGAGTTTTTTTAATTTATTTAAGTTTAATAAAAAAAAAACTAAGATTCATACGAAAGTGCATTTCTAGTATTTTGGTAAGCTGTAAAGATGAATTCTTCTTTAGTAATTCATTTTGAACTTCAAAAGAACTATCTAATTTTCCATTTTTAGTAACAGATTTGCTTGTCATTGCTAAATTCTTAGACATAAGAAAGTGCAATATAGAAATTTAATTAAACTATAAAGTGAAAGTGCTAGAAAACGTTGAATCCAATCTAGACCTATAGAAATGCTTTTAAAGAGTTCTAATATAGCTCTCAGAAAATATTCCTACACAAATTTATATTTCTAAATATCATATGTAGCTTCAATCTCGTAATCACGTCCAATCTTCTTCAATACTCGTCAAGTTTTCTTCACAATGATCTGTAGGAGATTCATTAGAAACATAAGTATGCTCTCATGAATATAAAACACTCATTCATAATTTAAACTTATGCTAACACATATTAATTAAAAATCTTATATATATGTAACTACACACTCACATATATCCTCATATAAATAAATCTATTTCATATGCTTATATACAATTATTAACTTTAAAATAAATACTCATACACTAACATGTACTTCTAATGCAATCTCATTTATACCTATTATGCATTTATGCACAAGTAAACACATCTATTTTACTTATGCACACATGCACTCACAAATACACGCCTACATGCAAATGCATCTCACACATTCACATGCATATACATGCATAACACTTAATCATACTTGCACACATCATACACGTATGCATACATACATTCATACTAACATGCATACATTCATACATACATGCATACATACTACTCACACATATATATGCATACATACAACTCACATATATATGCGTACATTCAACTCACATATATATGCATACATACAACTCACATATATATATATGCATACATACTTCATATCTCCCTAACTTACATGCATATACATTTGTGAAAATCACACTCATGCACACATGCATATCTTTCTCATGCATACATGCATCACAATTACACATTCATTCTTATATATATTACACTTCACATGCTCATGCGTTCACTTATCATGTGCACATGCACTAACTTACACTACATATGTACATGCACACATGCATCTCTTCATATGCATACATGCATACTCATATGCACATGGATAAACACACATGCATACATGTAAAACACATTCACGCATACATGCACCACATCACATGTATACATGCATCACATACATGCATACATGAACTCGCATACATGCAAAAGTCAGTCATGCATACATGCATCATACATATGCATGTTTTTATAACTATACTTGCATTTATGAACACTTTCCAAACACTATGCACATGTACATATTTACTTATGCATACACACACACATGCAAACATATATCATACATGAATTCATGCATACATATTCACACTACACATGCATACATGCTCGCTTACATGTACATGCACATACATAACATATATGCATATACACTCACACAGACATGCATAAATACACATGCACATATGTATCACACACTCATGCACATGCATAAATACAAATGCATACATAAACCTATACATGCCTATTCTCGCTTTCTCTCTCTCTCTCTCTTTCTCTCTCTCCTCCTCTCTCTCTTTTCCTCTCTCTCTCTCTCTCTCTCTCTCTCCCTCTCTTCCACCTATGCGTGTTGTTGCCGATGGCGAAGGGGGAGAGGTACATAGAATCCTCTCTCTCTCTCTCTCTCTCTCTCTCTTCTCTGTCTGCATGCATGTTGTGGATGGAGGGGGGAGAGGTTGATTTCAGTCTCTCTCTCTCTCACTCCTCTCTCTCCTCCTCCCTCTCTCTCTTTTTCCACTCCGACTGTCTGCAGTTTCTGCCTGCGTGCGCAGATCTTGGACAAGGTTGCAGTCGCTAGAAGAGGGGGGGGAAAGCAAGATGGAGGTGAGAAGAAGGCAGAAGACATCTCTATCTGAAAGCTTCTCGGGCATGCAACCATGGATGTGTTTAGAAGCACACAAGCCTCTCTCTCCCTTTCTCTCTTTGACATCTACATAGTTAGCGATGAAGGAAAGGAGGAAAACTACAGAGAATTCTCTCTCTCTCTCTCTCTCAGTTATCATACTTGGAGGTGATCATTAAGAAAAAAATAAGCATTCATACACATATATATACCTAGCATAGACACTACATATGTATACATTCTTAGTTTATTTAGTCATGCAAACTAACAGTAAGTCATGCATTCCTAAACTAACTCCTACTAGCTTAAAGTAAACTAGAACTTTTACTAACGTATTATTTATGGTTTTTATTATTAATATAATAAGCTACATTAACTAATATATAACATATTAGATATATTATATATTAATTAAATTAACTATTACTTATTATTTAAAATAACTACCATATAGAAATAACACATTAATGTTTGTTTCTTTTATAGTGTCACTAACTTGTATTAGTTAATTCAATTAAAAATTAAATAAATTATTACTTATAATTGACACATATATATATAGTTAGGGTCATGGATAAAATCATAGGGTTTCACTTAAATCAAGCTCTAAGCTAAATAAATATCATGATGAACATGGTTTAGACACATAGGTAATTCATGTAATTAAGGTAAATTTTTTTTAGAATAATTACATAAGATAACACATTTATCCATAGAGTTTCCTACATTCACATGAAGTATATAGAGAGATTCACTTATAAGCAGACAAGTTAAGATATGTTCATATGCACAAATAACCACACCAAAAGTGAATAAACAATCATAGTTACATTAAAAATATGTATAAGTTCTTAGGCCAATGCATACATAAACACAAATGCATATTCCTACCTAGTTACTCACATTTAGTTTACACATATCTTTATAGTACACATATAAAGTCATTCATACTTATTCAAAGCGGAATTAAGGTGATTTTAACTATAAAGGATACAAGGAAGGATAAACATAAAGATAACTTCAAGGGTTAAACCCAATATCTTTGCCATTATTCTAAGTTCAGAACATATATCCTTCTTTTGCCTGTAGGTACTTAAGAGAAAAATTAGTCAGTTTAAACCAATCCATATATTAATTCAAGTGAGGAAATCCTTCCGACACTGTGCATTACCTAATTGATAGGAATCTCAAGTTTCACATTGAATGAAGGTCAAATTCGACCATCTAATGTATTATAAGGAAACCAGTTACCAATGTCCCCAATTGTGAGGCCATAGAGTAACATAAATTCTAGACCACCCTAGACATCTATGTAAGCAAACATATCTCTTCCTTGTAAATCCATTTCTAGATTTATCTATATCACCATTTAAGATCTATTTTCAGAGCAAACAGATGGATCACACCATCATCTTTGTACTTGTTGTTAGTAGATTTTTCTTGAAACTCTATTATACATATTATCTTTTCTACTATTGTTGTTGCATTCTCTTGTGTAATTACTTTCTTATAGTAGTTTTTTGGAAACAAGAGGGGCTACATATATACATGGAAAGAAGAGGTTATACAAAGACTAATGTGTTTTTGGGTGTTTGAGTAAGTGGAGAAACAAAACAAGAAGTGCACACAAAAGCAAAGAGGAAGATCAAAGCAAAGAGGGACATGATGTTTGGAAGGGATATCTATCGATAGAGGATAATAATATGAGAATAAATGAAGTGAGAGCTATGAGTGAATACCTAAGTGCAAAGTACCACCACATAGGACTATAACATTTATGTGTGGTTATATGCAGAGAATACCTCTAGCCAAAACTAGAGTAAAAAGCACCCTTGTATAGAGAAACTATTCACATCAAAGCTAATTAAGGGATACATAAGTTTAATAAACTTTGCTTGAGTGAATGATATGAACACATATAGAGAGTGAAAGATCAGCCCCTACAAGGTCATAATCCTAAAGCTTTGCAAGAATCTTGGAACATTTCCTCTAGACGAGCCTTAGTGAAGATGTCTTCCATGTTATCTTTTTTAGGCACACATACAATATCAATATCTCTAGCATGAAGGCACTATGTGACATAATGATAATGAGCCTCAATGTTCTTTTTGCATGCATAAAACACTAAATTTATTGCAGCCATCAATGCACTCTAATTATAAGTGAGAATGTGCATAGCTACATCAGTCTCCATGAATATATCCATAAATTAGTGTTTCATCCATATACACCCCACTGTATCTAGGAATACTCATCTGTGCTTAGTTTCACAAATTGATGTGGTGATAGTAGGTTGCTTCTTACTCAACCATCATATGCATGATCCTCCAAGGAGAAGGCAATTACAACTAATGGACCCTCATGTATCATAACAACCATCCTAGTATAAAAATCCTTGGAGATATCTAAACACACATTTTCCCTCTTGCCAATGCTTAGTCCTAGAGCTATGCACAAATGGAATCAGTTGGGAAATTGCATATTGTAGTTTCAAACTTGTGTTATATGCATATATCAAACTTCTCACAAGTTTCTCATGAAAAGAAGTACCAAACGCATCACCTCCACCCTCAATTGAGAATCTACATCTAGTTTCGATTCGTGTTGAGATAGGCTTGCAATCCTCAAAACTAAAGCACAAAGTATCTTCTCATTAAACTATTCTTGATGCACATAAATTCTTGCCTAGATGGATACAAAATTGCATGCCAAAATAATACCTGAAAAGACCAAGTTATGTGACATGAAAAATATGCTAAACGTCATCCATGAGCATTCAATATTTCTCATCACATGACCCAATCAAGAAAATCTCCGTGAAGTAAAGAAGAAGAACTATAAGATCAGTTCCATTGTTCCATGCATATAGTTTTCTTTCAAGTGGACTACATGTGAAATAAATGGCAATCAAGTGCTTGTGTATCTTCTCATAGCATGCACAAGGAGCTTGCCCTAGTCCATAAACAGCCTTATGCAAGTGGCAAACCATATGCTCTTGACATTTGATGGAACATCTAGGAGGTCTCTTCACTCTCTTCTAGCAAATCACCATCAAGAAAGCAGTCTTTATATCCAATTGATGCATTTTCCAACCAGGAATGGTAACCAATTCATTCGCAAAATGAATGGTAGTCATGCACAAAGCAACTAGTATTGTTTCTTAATTGCTAAATGATACTATATGAATTTCTTTTAATCTTGTAAACCCAATTCATACCAATGGAAATGTTACTTTTTGGCAATTCACAAAACTCCCAAGTATAATTCTTGTGAATAGAATCCATTTCAAATCTCCTTGCACTCATCTAAATCGAATAATCATATGCATCTTCAAAAGTGAGTGGCTCTCCACTACATGCCGTTGCATTAAGGTAACATCCACAAAGTCACCTAATGCATGGAAAGAGCTTGATTTTCTTCCATCGAGTAAAGGATCACTCAACTTGCTACCTTGCAATATTTTTTGCAGCCATTTTTGCATAGGTTGTGCGCCCTTGATAGTCATGCATTCCTCATATAGTAATTCATCAAAATGTACATAAGAAGTGGCTTCAATATCATGCTGAATCTTTAGCTATGTATGACTAAAAAATTTGCCAATTTTTATCCATGTTTGACTAGACATTTTCCTCAATCTTTGGTTGGAATTTTTCAGCCATATTTCTCTACACTTTTTGGGAATTTACAAGCATATTTGGATGGAATCCTTTTAACCATAATCACCAAAAATTTGAAGCTCTTTCAACCTCATTTGAATGGCCTACATGGCCATACTCAAGTCACCCACTTTGAAATAGAATCATGACTATATCAAACACATCTTATGAGATAATTGTTGGATAAAGTTTACATTCAACTAAAGAATAAGCTGAATTATAAAAAAATACCACGTCCCTACTTACAATAGTTTTATCTTTGAATGGATGGTATAAGCCATAACCTTTACTCTCACTACTATATCCAACATATATTCATTTGTTTGCCTTGTCATCATGTTTATTATGTTTTGATGGCACAAGAGCATATGCGAAACAACCAAACATGCATATATGTCTAGCCATTGGCCGTCATTCATTTGAAGCCTTATCAAGTGTAATGCTTGTCAAAATTTTTAGAGGAGAATGATTCAAAACATAGTTTGCACACATGTTTGCTTTTATCAAAAAGTTATCTAGAATATTCCTTCCTTCCATACATCATGCCAAGTTGAGAAGTTTTCTATTCTTGTGATCTAGAACACAGTTTTGTTGAGGTGAATATGACACTCTACATTCGTGTCCAATGCCTCTTTCACAAAGGAAGTTTTAAATTCATGTGACATGTATTCACCACTTTGATTCATACGAAGAGTCAATAGCTCATTTCAATCGAGATTCTCAACCATAAGAAGAAAATATTTTAAAGCAAGTGAGTACCTCAATCTTCGCTTTCATAAGAGTATGAATGATTACATTATCAATGAAGATAACAAACTATGCATGTTATGCCTATTGATATATTTTGGTACTAATATGTGTGAACACACTTAGGACCGAGAGGGCACTTTTTACATCTTTAGGAGGTTCTCTCACCCAGCTTGTATATATGCCTATAAGCGTAATGGCTTACTTATCATTGTATATTTACTTGGTATTACATTTAGTATTGTATGTTCCTCTTCAAGATTCTTCTTATTCCTTGTGCTATTTGTGTGATTTCGTAGAACTTAAACTGCAAAAATTGGTATTAGAGTAGGTTAGTGAGTCATCTAGGGCATCAATAACACACAGGTCACAATCATAGAATTGCACAAAAATTGATGAGCATACTCATGAAAATAAGTACTTCAAAATAGCTTTGCTTTGTGGTGTCCAAATTTTGATCTAAGGTTATTTCGATCTCTAAATGTACTATCATAAAGCCTCTATAAGTACCTCAAAGTTTTGTTCCAAACATATACACAAGTTTTGGTTCATGAGTAAAAGCACCTCAAAGTTTTCTACAAGTCTAGTAGAGCTCAAGAGGGCCATTTTGTCTGATGTTTTGAGGTACATTCATCTTTCTGCATAAGGGTATTTTAGTTAGTGTCCATGAATGAAAGCAATGATGGATTTTGAGAACAAATTGGATGGAACTAATTATCTAATATGTGAAAATATGATGCATTATGTATTGCTAGAAAAATTCTTGGGGAATATTGTTCATGGTGTTGAAAAACATTCTACTACACCTTCAAATATAGTTATTGAAGCTGATGCACATGGTGTTGAAGATGTCATCTTCAAATTTTCATTCATGCTATGGTCCTTGTTGCACCAACTATAGAGAAACCTTCATAGGATGGAAGAGGTACTCAAGCATATGCATTGATAGATTTCTATGTCAAACATGCTATTATCCATCACATTGCCTCTTGCAAAACAAAAAAGGATGATTTTGATACACTTACCACTTTAAAATAAGTAAGAAATGAGGTTTGTGTTACTAACCTCCAAAAACAATTGGAGAGTTAGCATATGAATGAAGGAGATTCTATGGAAACTTTTTAGGAAAAGTATAAACATTTGAAGGAGCAATTAGTTTTTGTTGATGAAGTCTTTGTCAGATACTTCACTTGTGCAAACCGTTCTTAATGGTCTTCCAAATTCATACTAGAATTTGGCTCCTAGTCTTTGATGGATGATGAAAGGCAATCCAAATGCCTTAATATTTGAGAATTTGCTCCTTGATTTGTTGTACAAAGATCAAATAAGGCAGAACAGGTCCATACATGTGTTTGAGATCAAGCTTTCTTAGATGTTCAAAAGGGTAAAGATAAATGGAGCTCATGTACTTGTAAGCAATAAATCTGCTATGTTACACAACAGAAGAAGGAAGAGAAAATGAAAAGATAACTAAAAAGAAAATAAAAATTCGTTAAATATAAAGGAAATGATCAAATCATAAAGAGTTTTCCAAAATCGAGTGCAAAAGAGGCAAAAAAAGGAGGCTTAAAAAAGAGTCTCCTTATCTTGTGTAGAATGAAGAATGTCCACTTACTATTCTTGGAACTTGGAACCATCATCTCATGAGTAGTGTACATCTATAGTAGACTGAGATGCTTCATATTTTCATAGTGGGGCAATAAAAAATATTACTTTTTAGTGGAATTTCTTGAGTTCACTTGAGCCTACCCCTATAGCGAAAGTGTCACATATGGAAACAACTCCTCATATCCTATTATGGAAACTTGTAAGATCATTTTGACTACCCATGGTATGTTTTAGATGCTTTCTATGTGTCAAGGATCAAGAATTTCTTTTTGTTAAAATCCAAATGTGGGTCGAGCAGACATGTCTAAGCCATTTCTGGAGGTCTTAATCACGGTAATCCGTATTAATCAATTCTGGTTTGAAAAGCTTGAGAATTCTATTGAAGATGAATGCCATCGATGGATTGCTGTTTCTTTCGGTGCTCCCTTTTGTTTTACTTTAGTTTCTTTGTACGCCCCTAATGGGGAGTTAGAGAGACTTAACATTTGGGCCTCCTTGGACTCGCTCCCCCACAACGTGCTTATTTGTGGTGACTTCAACATGGTGGAGGACCCTATGGACAGATGGATGGGCAAGGGTAGGGTCATTGATAGTTAGGAGAAAGAAACGTGGGATAAAACCAAACTACACTTGGATTTGGTCGAATTCAAAGACTCGAATGGCTTTTCTTGGTCAAATCTTCAAGCGGGTGAGGACCTGAGGAAAGCTAGACTTGATAGATGCTACATTTCTCAGAGTTTTACTCATCAATGGGGCCACCCTTCCCTCTCGCAACGCACCGACCTCACCATCTCTGATCACTACCCGATCGTCATCACTTTCCAACCCCCCACCAAGATCCGTAAGGCTCCTTGGCTCCATGCCAGTGTGCCCTCCTTCTCTCTCCCCTCCGTCCATCAAGAAATTTCTGATGTGTGGAAGGAGGCATTCGCCTCTGGCTTGTCCCCAGCCAAGTGCTGGAGAAGTGCGGTCGATAAGTCACGACAGATCATGATTAGATCCAAGAAGATGCTCGAGACTGTGCAGCGCGCTCGTAAAGAAGCTCTATATCATAGACTCTAGGGGCTCAAGGAGGAAGTGAACAAAGGAAAATCTCAAGCCCAGAAAGGACTTCAAAAAATCAGAGCGCTACTGAGATACAAGGAAGAGATACAAAGGAAAAATTTGCAAATTTTCTTCAAGGAGTGGTGGGCTGGCAAAGCCGACAAACCCACCAAAGAGATGTGCTATATCCTCAAAAGGAAACACAACAGAGAATCGATCCCCTTATTGCTAGACGCAAATGGCAATGTATGCAATATGGAAGAAGATAATTTTGGGATCATTGAAGGGCACTTCACGAGAATCCTGGGGACCTCGAACCCCCTCTCCCACCATAGAAGGGACTCTACAGCAGCCATATCTAGGGTTTCCCCCCACAGGATACCACTCAACCTTCACTCCCTGCTTCATGCCTCTATCTCTAAAGCCGAAATCATTGAGGTCATTGATGCCCTCCCTTCAAGTAAAAGCCCGGGACCCGAGGGGCTCACTAATGAGTTCTTTAAATCCTTCAAGTTGGTGGTTGCCACCCCTGTTCGTTTGGTTTGGCAAGAGGCACTCAAGTTTGGCGCGCTTCCTTCTTGTCTCAACAATGGCATTATCAAGTTAATACACAAAAAAGGGGAAAAGAACAGAATAGAGAACTGGCGTCCTATCACAATGCTCCAAATAGGATACAAGATCATTGCCAAAGTCATTGCCAACAGAATCTCTTGCCACTTGAGAGCGTGGTTAAGCGAGGACCAAAAAGGTTTCATCAAGGGCAGGTCAATTTTGGAAACCATTATAGATATCTGGGAAGGTCTTGAATTTGCAAATGAGTCTAAACAAGATGTGGTCTTCCTCAAGATCGACTTTGATAAAGCCTACGATAGACTAGAATGGGACTATATTCTACAGTCGCTCCAAGATCTTAGATGTAGTCAGAAATTCACCAAGATGATCGTGACCCTTCTCGGAAACGCATCGACCCAAATTAACATTAATGGAAAACTTTCAAAGGTGATCAAACTTAGAAGATCTATCAGACAAGGGTGCCCATTGGCTCCCCTTCTCTTTGCCATTGCCACGGAAGGGCTTAGCAGGCTGGTGGAGCATCAGGTGGAAGCTGGTAACATTAAAGGCCTTCCTTTTCCGCATGACCACAGTGAGATCACCATGAGACTTTTTGCCGATGATATGAACGTGTTTGTTCACAATGATAGTACCAGCCTGGAGACGTTCTGGAAGTGTCTTGCGACTTTTTGTGAAGCCTTTGGATCCATAATCAACCACTCTAAGACCACCTTTAGAGCTATTGGTGGGCCACAGCCCGACCTTCTCATTGATCATGGTTGTCAAATCATTCCGCAGGGCCAAATTTTTCAGCTTCTTGGGATTCCCTTGGGGTTTGGTGTCTCTATGGAACAGCGGTGGAACTGGGTCCTTGCCAAACTCGAAAACAAGCTTAACTATTGGAGAGGTATGCAAATCAATCTTGCTGGTCGTGCAATGGTTATCAACATGTTCCTCTTATCATCTACCATTTATTTCCTTTCTTGTTGGAGACCGAAAGAGCAAGATCTATCCAAACTAGATAGTATTTGTAGAAACTTCCTTTGGACGGGTGACCACAATAGGAGGGGGGTGCCTAAAATCAAATGGTCCATGTGCACGAGCCATAGAGATAGTGGGGGACTTGGTATCTTGGACATTGGGTGCATGGCTAACAAACTGTCAGCTAAATGGATGATTAAGCCTTGGTGCAACGGGGAGGCCTCGTGGGCCAAGTTGAACTTCAGAAACAAGAATGAGTTGGCACTCATGGGTTTCCCAAATTGGAAGAATCTTGACATATTGACCTTGCTATTTTCCCCAATCCCCGTCTTCCCGAAAGGCTCTAATATTGTGTGCTCCCTATGGAAGAGTTGGAATAAAGTCAAAAGCCTCACAAGAATAAGTGAAGACTAGAAGTGGGCTGCTGGTATCAGACAAAACGACTCTATCTGGTTTCCGATCCATGGCATCCGGAGGGTGGATTCTTGGAACACTCAAAATGCCAAGAAGTTATGGAACAAAGGCTTCAAAAAATGGAAACATCTCTGGAAACAAGACACCAAGCGCTCAATCAACTTTGAGGATATTGACCCTTGCATCAACATTTCGCATGAAGAATGGAACACTTTGCAAAGCAGATGTCTTGCTTGGGACCGACACAAAGTTCGCCTTCTCATGGGACATGACATGTCGAGCTCGCTTGGTCTCAAATGGCACAAAGGGAATAGCCTATCAAAAATCCCGAACATCAAAGAAATGATCGACTATCAGGTTAACCTCAACAAGAAGTGGTGCCTATCATGGACGCGGCTTCGGTGGGACATGAAGTTCATGGCTATCTCGCACCCCCTCATAGAAATCAAAAAGTCTGTCCTCTTCTGGCAAATTCTTCATCATGGTATCTAGACCAACCTTAAGGCGAGCAAAATTTGTGGGATCCCTCCCTGGTGCAAACGTTGCAACCGGTCTATCGAAGATGTTTCAGACATCTTCTTTACGTGCCCCAACTCCAACAGACTCTTGCAGATGGTTGGAAAGAGAATTAGACTTCAAAAACGTCTCAGTTGGTAGCAGGCCCTACTGGGAGAAGCGATCGTCTGCTCCGCGACTCTCTGGAACGCCATCAAAGGGGAGGTCCTATGGAAAATCTGGCGGGAAAGATGTGCTATCAACTTCGGTGACTCCCCCAAAGAGTGTTCACTTGAGAAATCATTGTTCCTCCTTGGCAAAAGGATTGTCAACTGTAAGAAATCCCCCCCCCCCCCTTCACGCACCATCAAGTACTCCTTTTGATCAATAACAAGCTTAAACCCAAGTGGGCCCCACATGAGGGTGATGAGAGGGTGATTAACCTTCTTTGTAATGTAATCTAAGCTCTGTAAAAGCTTCCCCTGCTTTGTGGGATTTGGGGGGTCCCGTGGGCACTACTCCCCTTCTCTTGTACTTTTCTTTATTTAATTCAAGTCTGGGAGAGTAGGCTAATGCTGAACTTCCTTTATATTAAAAAAAAAAGAATTTTTTTTTGTTAGTTTTAGCATTAGAAAAGATTGGCTTCGTAATTAAATTTATTGATGATAGTTGTACAATTCATGATCTCTTAAATGGTGATGTCATTATTGCTTTTGACATTATATGTTGTGGGTCATATAAGCTCATAGAATATGCAAAATCTATAAATGGTTCAACACCTACATTATATGACTCTCAAGCTATCTCAGATGCAAAGCTTTGGCATGCACAATTTGTTTATCTAAATTTTTCTAGTTTGTTATGCCTATAGAAATATGATATGGCATCCTCTTTGTAGAATGTTGAGAAACAATATAAGCATGTCGATGAAGGCTTTATTTTTAGCAAAATGAAACATTTCTCTTTCCCAAAAGATGGTTCGGTTCATGCTACCAATAAGTTGCATCCTGTTCATAGTGATTAATGTGGTCCTATGCAAAAACCTTCTTTTGGGAACTAACTTTACTTTGTGACCTTTCTTGATGACTTTTCGGGGCATGCATAGGTGTCTCCACTAAAAGAAAAATACAACGTGTTTATGTGCTTCAAATAATTTTCTGATTTGGCTTAAAATCTATCATCATGCAAATTCGGCACCCTCTATTCTAATCAAGTGGGGAATACATGTCTTCTGATTTTAATGCATTTCTAATTGAATATAGGATAAAAAAAATGTGTACATTGTCGTATCCACCTCAACAAACTAGAAATGGTCAAATAAAGAATAGGTCTTTCATGAAGATGGTGAAGTGTATGGTCAAAACCCATGCTTTACCACATAGTTTTTGGCTTGAGTTTGTTATATGTGCAACGTATGTACTTAATAGGTGTCCCAACAAGACACTGCAATATATTACTTTGTATGAGGCTTGGCATAGTTGCAAGTCATTTGTTGCTCATCTGCATGTCTTTTTTTGTGTGGCATATGCATTAGTTCCTAGACATCAATGCAAAAACCTGGATGATAAAGTAGTAAAACATATTTTTGTTGGGTACAGTTTTGGAAGCAAAGGCTATTGTCTGTATCATCTATAGACTAAAATCATTTTGGTTAGCGGTTATGTTATTTTAGTGGAAGATGCAATTCAACCATTATTTTCATGTACCAATGAGACATTAGTTAGCTATGAAGACATGTATGACACTTTAGTGCTTTTTTTATAGGTGGACAATCAAATGCTAGTCCAAATGATGCAATTTCTCAAGCTTTATAAGTTTCACATGATGATGTAGATCATTCCATTTCTTATGCATATTTTCAAGATACACTTGGTCATGAGAGGAGTGATATAGAGGAGGTGAAAACTATGCCAAAATGGTTGGTGCAAACTTTGAGAGATAGAAAATCAAATGCACCGTTGTTATATCATACTCACTGAAGCTCTCATTGTGGTTTTGTTGAATCAAAATGCTATGCAATGGATTCTTTTAGTATTTTTAATAAGCCTATTTTGTTTGATGAAGCATACAATTCGAAAAATTGGATAGCTTCTCTGAAATCAAAATATGATGCTCTTATGAAGAATGGAACATGGTCTTTGTGTGATTTCCCTCCAAGCATAAAGGCAATCTTCATTAAATGGGTATACAAGCTAAAGTGTAAGCCACATGGAACAATTGACAGATACAAAGCTTTGCTTGGTTCATAAGGTTATGCTCAAGAGAGAGGCATTGATTTTGATAATAACTTTGGTCCCAGATGTCGAGTGACCACCATTTGTAGCATGTGTGGGCTTTTGACTCATCGTAGTTTGAATATACGTTAGTTGCATATTAACGCTACATTTATGAATAGTGATTAGCATGAATAATATATGTATTTCAACACCCTAGTTTAGTGTAGAAAGCACATGAAAACAAAGTGTGCAAGTTGAGAAAGTCATGTTATGGTTTGAAGCAAGAATCATGTGCTTGTTATGAAAGGATATAGCTACTTGATTGCTCATGGTCTTTAGAATGGTCAAACTAAGAGCACTTGATGTATTAAGTGTTTAATTGATATGATTGCATTTCCCAAGGGAGATTTATTGATATATTTTGGTAGTGATGTATGTGAACACACTTAGGACCACTGATGCACTTTTCCCCTCTTTAGGAGTTTCTTTCCCTTGAATTGTATACATGCCTATAACTCTAATGGATTACTTATCGTGTATATACACTTGGTAGTACATTTAGTATTGTGTGTTGTGCTTCAAGCTTCTTCTTCTTCCATGTGTTGTTTGTGGGCTTTTGCAAACCTCAAACTCCAACATTGCCATAAGATTGAGACTTGATGGGACAATATAAATCCCTGTGAAAAAATTGTAACTTTTATGTAGCATGTGTAGCACCATTTTTGGCAAAAGGAGCACCATCCATTTTTCCAAGGATACAACCTTTGCATGCATGCTTTTGAATGGGCTCATATGTGGTCCAACCAATAAATGTATCCTTCTTTTGCATATAAAACAAAGTATTGAGACTTCAAAGATGAATAAAAGGAGCATGTCATAACTCCATTTGAGCCATAGAAGAAGTACATCTAACAAAGGAATTTGAATTAACGCTCCTATATGTATCCAAACAATACAAGCCATAGCATAAAGTCCCACAAATCAAAATAACATCACCATTGTTGAAATCATAAAACATACACTCATTATAAAGAAAATGTACATGAAGTTTGGCAATAGCACTAGTAGGAACCTAAAACAAATCGTTCTTGACATTGGGTCATACATTGCATTCTTGATAGTAGGAATACCTCCATTTGCATTCTTAAGGTTCATTTTTCGAACTCCAGTACCCTATTTCTTTAATCCCTTTTTTGTTTATTCTGAATCAAGCTTAATATACTCTATCATGTGCAACTTCATTTCCTTTCACGAGGTCTGGTACATGTGTCCTTCCTTCATCTTTGTTTGAACTATTTCTTTAAACTTCTACTCTTTTTTTCTTTGTCCTAGATGGTGGTTAAATTGGACTTGCATTAGTCCCTTAGATGAAAAATTTATTATTCTTTGCTTGAAGTATTGATCTTTTAAATATAGGGGGTGTTAAAATTCTATACAACAACATTCCATTCTTACGACCTATAAGTAACCTTAGAAGTGATATAGGATTAAAGAAGTATGGATTTTTGAAAGTTTGAGTTTCAAGAGGGTAAATACATAAATCATTGAAAATACCTAGATTTTGGACTCCATGACACATCTGTGCATTCCTCTCATTTCCCAAAAGCGAATTCCCTCCATGAGGTACACATAGAGCACTCCCCTACTCCTCCACATCTACCTCCCCAACTCTACGATGTTATGGGTATTGCTTAACATCATAATTTCAGTGAGACATTTCTTTTGCTAGTCTTACAGTCATTGTAGCATACTTTTGGTCTTTTGTTTCTCATTGTACTCTTCATTATGTAGTTGGACTTTTGTTGTTCCTTTCTCTAATTGGACTATATTTTAGTGCTTTCTATGGATGGTTCTTTGATATTTAATATTATTGTTGCTTATATATTTTTGGCATATTCTATTTATGTTTTGTTTGGTTATTCTATCGTTCCCAATTCCCTACCTCTGTATCCATCCTCTATCCATTCCCCTTTCCCCTCCACCCCCACTTTTCCAAAACTTTTCCCATATCCACCATCTTTCCCAAAACCCCATCTCCCCCTTTGCCCCACACCCTTCCCCCACCTCTCCCCATCTTCTTTCTCAATCTAGAAAATCTTATGAGTTCTTCAAGTTCAGTGATTGTCAGTGGTGAAATTCATGGTTTTAATTCACAATTCCTTGGTAGCTTAAGAGTTCTCCTGTTTTAAATCATAGTGGAAAGATATCTATGGGTTGCTTCCCTATGGTTAGCTCACTTTCCTTTTTGAGATGGAGAGCCCATTAGGTGGTGGGAAACTATTTAGTTCGTCAAAGTGGTGACTTTGTAAGGGATGCCTAGGTAGTGCAAAAGTCCAAAGTGGTGGAGAGGTGCTGCACAAGTGGTTGAGATCAAGGGTGGAGAGGTAGTGCAAATACTTTGTTGATAACGGTTTTGCAAGAGACCTTGAATGCACATTGTAGAATGGTCTTTTTGAAAGGTTTTCAAGGATTTTTAAGTGCTTTTGAAGGTTGAGGTGAACCCTTCCTTAAGCACAGATTTTGAAGAAATGAAGATCAAAAGTGGAAAAGATAAGAAGAGAAAGTAGTACCTACAATTTTATGAGTGCCCCCATTAAAATTTGGTTTCTCCTAAAGTCACCAAAGGAATAAATAGGGAGTCTTTGGCCTTACACTTGAAGTAATTCCTGTGACATCAAAGTGAGCACTAAGATATGCTAGCAGTTGAAGCCATGTAGGTAAGGGGAATTGAAAGACAACCAAAGGCATTAGAAATTCTTGGATTAAGGAATTAGACTACCGATCAAGAGAGAACAAGACACTTGCACAATACATGTGCAGGGAAGCAAGGTGTGCAAGGAGATTGAAAAAGTGTGCTAAGAATTATGCACAAAGAGTGCATAAGGAGTGACTAGGAGAACAACTAAAATGGATGTAGAAGACCCTTCCTTCAACCTTATTGGAAGCTTGAGGGCAAGGTGTGCACAAGAGCAAGCTACGACATGAGGTGCAGGAGCTTGGTTGCACTAGTCATTCGGGTAATCTTTTACACATGTATGTGCACTTTGGCTTAAGTACTATCATGTATACAACATTTTGTCTCTTTCTAGACAAGCCTATTGTATTCTTTATGAAGATAGAGAGGCTTTCGATGTAATTGCCTGTCTTCTTCTTCTCCATTCTTCTCCTACAAACACTCAAACACCTTTCAACTAAAGAATACCTCAACAATACAAACTCAGTAGTAGTGTGTAAAGGACATTTGGAAAAATATCTACTTGGAAAGCCAAAGAAGGGTGGATGTATCAATAAACAAGGGTCCTATGGAGAGGATAGTTTCTTGAAAAAGTGAAATTTCACATTCTACATTTGATTGTAATATTATTATGGCAATGGAATCTTGTGGTAGTCTTATTCTGGTACACTAGACATTTTCCTTTTAAAAAGTGGGTTGCAAGAATTTTTCACTATTACAAGTTGTTTTTTGATGGAACAATAAAGCTATATACTAGTATAGCGAAGTTTTAAGTATGTGCAATGGGGTAGGCTCCAATTAGTACAAGGTCCCTAATTTTAGGAAAGAAATTGTAATAATCCTTATATGAGAATACAAACAACAGAGGAAACTTCTCAAATAAGTAGGATTTGTAGTCCTAAAAGCATTACGTTAAATATAGTCACTATGGACCACATGAGTAAGAGAATTAATACAAAAATGTGTAGTTCTCTTGAGTATTTTGATACAAGAGAGAAAAAAATCTTTTTTTCCACTGCTAGATATTTTCTATTTCCAACTGATCAATATGTGCCAAAGAATTTGGGCTCTCCATAGTTGTTAGCATACAAGGTCCATTCTTCTACAAACACGAAGATAGATTTCTTCGTAACCAAGTTTACAGATCCTAGCATCACCACAAAACTTATTAAGTAGATCCCAATACATCTGATCATGCCAATAGTTTATAAATAGGTGGGCGAGATCATCCTCCATACCATATAAGAAATATGATCATGTACTTCTATTCATCTTTTTAGATTTTTTCCCTTCCCCAAATCCATTGTCAACAATAAGCCACCGGAGAGTTGAATGTTTAATAGCGATGGGAACTACCCAAATGCCATTGAAGCTATAACCTCATTGTTTAGGACTCTAATGGAGAACCCAATTTTTTATTCATCTTATCCACAATTTTGGTGATGGACACCTTTCTCTTTATGACCAATAAATGTTGGGATGTCTATCTGCTTGTATTTGATGCATCTATCCAAGTAACTCTTGAGTAACGTCTTATGAACAATGAGAACATATTTTCACGTAAAGGATAAGTCACTAAGCTCACTTAACATAATGTCATCAATTTTCTCGACATTCTTGAGAAAGTTATTCAAAGAATCATCTCTATCTTTCCTACACTTGTTCTTTTGATATTCAAATGACCATGCTCTTGGTGTAAAATGCATCCAATCGAGATGGACTCTTGTAAGAGAAGAAATAATTGTTAGTAAAATCTATATTTAAGGAGTAATATTATTTTACCTCCATCTAGGCGTGTCACATATTGCAAACTAATCAGATACCCGTGGGAACAAAAATATGATAAGAAATGATAATATCCCACAAATTGGTGTTAACCCAAATTTGTAATTTTTTATGAAAAATGTGGAGAAGTTCTTTTTAATAACAAAAGCCCAAAAATCATTAGATCTAGCGCTAAAAATCGATTTAGGAGATATACGTTTCTACATCCTAATAGGACATAAAATTCCTAAGCCACATTCTTCTGCATTCAAACAAGAAGTTTTCAAGGTAAAGTTAGAAATACTAGAGGAGTTAGGAAAGCCTCCCCAAATAGACCTCCTAGCTAGGGCATTATCTTGATTCAACTATCTTTTAGCAAGCATCAATCAAGAGAGAAAGTAAGTAATAGAAGTCATAATATAGTGATTAAGAGCAAGTACTCTATGAATCAAGATATGTTGAAGAGACATGTACTTAAAGATTTAATGTCTAAACTTGTTCCATCTTTGATCAAAAGAATTATTAAATCCCATAGGAAGCCCCATCAAATACAAGATTTCACCATCTTGAATGATCGCACAACCAATCGTAGAATCACAAGAGGGCATATTTATTGGTGGAACCAAAAGAGGTTTTCTTATGATTCAATTCAAAAGCACTACCAAGACAAGACAAATCCAAATAAGACAAGATGTTCATAGCATAAATATCGTTCACTTTGGATAGTATATTCATCTCATTTGCAAAAGTATAAAGACCCAAATGAGAGGAGCATATAAATCTCAATCCCTTCAGTAGGACTAGGTGGAAATAACTAAATTCGAGGTGGTAGGCATTATTCTTTTTATAGAGCTCTCAAGGTAGCTTTCATCTATGGTAATTTTAACTAAGAAAACTAGTGGAGAAAATAGAGTGTGTTGATTTCCATGCTATAAATAAATTGACTGTTCAAGATGGTTTCCCAAAACCCTTCATAGAACATGTATTATAAAAAGTGCTAGATAGAGTTTGTAGATTTTTCTTGATGGATTTAGTGGCTACAAACAAATTCTCATCCAATGTGGAGATAGAGACAAAAATACTATTGTCACTCCATGGGGCACTTATTTCTACACATGCATGGCTTTTGGCCTAAAAATTGCACCTATTGCATTCAAAAGAACAATGTATCCTATATTGGGTAAATGGCTAACCACATTTCTCCATATTTTCATGGATGGCATTTCAAAATTTAGAGGTATAGATGGAAGAGCAATGGCCAAAGATTTTCATCAACACTAGGAAACTTTGAAGGAATCATTTGAGGAGTTTCTCAAGAGAGGTTTGAGGTTCAACCTTGCTGAATATCAATTTTTGGTCAACAAAGTTACTCTCCTTAGCCACATAGTCTCAGCCAAAGGGATGTGTGGATCTAGCGAAGGTAGTTGCCATCCTTTCGATGTCCATTCTGCATACTCCTACAAAAGTCCAAAGCTTTTTCAATCATGAAAGATACCATAGGAGATTTATATGAATGTAGTAAAAAATGGTAAAGCCTTTGTCAAGGCTTAAAAGCAAGAATATACCTTTCTCTTGGAGTTTCAAAGCAAAGAAGGAATTTAGTGATCTAAATCTAAGGTTATGTATTGCACCACCCCTGAATGAGCCTAATTGATCACATGAGCTCCATGTGGGTAAAGATGCAAGTCTTCATGCAGTTGGTGCTATTTTTGCAAATTCATGTGCTCACAAGTTTGACAAACCTTTTTCTTATGCAATCAGATTACATAAAAAGGGAAAAAGAAACTACAGTACCACAAAAAGAGAAGGTTTGGCTATTGTATTTGCACTTCAAAAGTTTTGGTACTATCTTCTAGGCATACATTTGATTGTTCTCATAGAACATCAATGAATAAAGTAATAAATAAATAAGGAAGTGTTAGACAGTGGCAACTACCCTTTTAGGAACAGAACTTCAATATTCACATCAAACTAGGCACGCAACATTACATGGCAGACCAAGTTGCAAGGATGGTGATGAGTGAGAGACCAACATGTAATAATGATGAGCTTGTAAATAGAAATCTCTTTTTTTTTTGGTAGCCCAAATTGATTGGTATGATGAAATATTACAATTTCTCACTTCTATAGAATTGTTCATTGATGATATATTTAGGTAGTGATGTGTGTGAACACACTAGGAGTGATAGGGCACTTTTTTCCATCTTTAGGAGGTTTTTCCACCCAGCTTGTATATATGCCTATTGCCCTAATGGGATACCTATCTTTGTACATTCTTTAGTAATACATTCAGTATTGTGTGTTGTGCTCCAAGCTTCTTCTTCTTCCTTGTGTTGTTCCCGTGCTTCCGCAGACATCTAACTCCAACAACTAGTATCAGAGAAAGTTGTCGCTTCATCTAGGGCGTCGTCGACACCTCTCTGATTGTAGTCTCAGAATGGAGGAATTTTGGTGAGCATACTCAACATGTTTCCAAGATCAAAACATCTTCGCTTTGTGGTGCCGAAATCGTGATCTAAGCTCGTTTCGGCCTTCGAATGTAGTATCGCAACACTTTTGTAGGTTATTTCATCCTTTTGTACCAAAGGTATATACAAGTTTTTGTTTGCCCATATAAGCATCTTGAAGTGTGCTATAGGTATAGGAGATTTGTTCTGGGTAGTTCCGTTTAACTTTTTGAGATACACTCAATTTTCTCCATCAAGGTATTTTAGTCACCGGCCATGGATCAAAGCGGTGATGTATTCCGTATGTTGGTTGTTCAAGATAAGTTGGATGGTACCAACTACCCCTTACGGGCTTATATGATGCGACATGTATTGGTTGCAAAAGGACTATGGAACATTGTGCAGGGTGTTGAAAAAAGTCCTATCACACCTGCAACTGTTACAACTGTAGGTATAGAAGCTGACGCAGAAGGTGTCGAAGATGATGATATTCTGCATATTCCTATTCGTGCTACGGTTTCTGCTAAACCTACAACAGAAAAAATTTGTTGGGATGGCACATATGCCGAGGCACATGCATTGATAGCTTTGTCTATCAAACATGCCATTATTCCTCACATTCACTCTTGTAGAACAGCTAAGGATGCTTGGGATACACTTACCACATTGTACCAAGTTAGGAATGAGGCTCATGTTGCTTACCTCAGAAAACAATTGGAGAGTGAGCACATGAATGAAGGTGATTCTATTGACAGTTTTCTAACAAAGATCAAAGACTTGAAGATACAATTCATTTCTGTTGATGAGGTTATACCAGATAGCTCACTTGTGTAGACGGTTCTGAATGGTCTTCATGATTCATATCAGAGTTTTGCTTCTACTCTTTGGTTAATGATGAAATGAAATCCAAATGCCTTGTCATTTGAGGAGTTAGTCTCTGTTCTCTTGCGGGAAGATCAATCGAGACATAACAGGTCCATTATGTGTGCTGCAGATCAAGATTCCTGGCTAGTCGGAAGGACAAAGGAAAATAGAGCTCTTCAACTAGTAAGCAGAAATCTACAAATGTTGCACACTTGAAGAAGGAAGATAAAGATGAGAAGAAATCAGAAAAGTAGAGATTGTTTTGCAAGCACTGTAAAGGGAATGATCATATAATAAAGAACTATCCAAAACTCGCTGCTAATGAGGCAAAGAAGAAAGAGGCTCGAATGATTGTTGTAGAGGCCTCTACACCAAAAAAAGAGTGTGCTAATCTTGTGCAGGAAGAAGAATGGGCGTTTACTACTGTATGTAGTTTTGACCCATCTTCTCATGAGCAGTGCATGTCTTGAGTAGACTCAGATGTTTGGTACTTTGACAATGGGGCGACCAAACATATTACCTCGCAGCGTAGTTTCTTCTCTTCACTCAAGCCTGTCGCTGCAGGGAATAGTGTTACATGCACCAACAAATCCTCTTCTCCTCTTATGGGAGTTGGTAAGATCATTTTGACTACTGCTAATGGTAGTTCTTTCACTTTGTGAGATGCTTTATTTGTGCTAGGGATCAAGAAGAACCTGTTATCAGTTTCTACATTAGCCAAGATTGGCTTGGTTGTGAGATTTGTTGATGACAGGTGTACAATTCATGATCTGTCAAATGGCGATGTGATTATTGCTTCTCGCATTTTATGTCCTAGGCTGTATAAGCTCATAGACTATGAAAGATCTGTGAATGATTCGGCATGTGTAGTACATGATTCTGAAGCTATGTCAGATGCAAAGCTTTGGCATGCATGCTTTGTTCATCTGAATTTCGCTAGTTTGCGACGCTTGTAGAAATCCTAAATGGTGTCCTCTTTGCCCAAACTTGAGCCACCTCAAAAACATATTTGTAAAGGCTGTATTTTTGTTAGGTAGAGTTCTGAAAGTAAAGGCTAACGACTGTATCATCCATAGACTAAATGCATTGTGGTTAGTCGTGATGTTGTTTTTGTGGAAGATGCTATTCGACCATTGCTTTCATGTACTAAGAAGACATCTGTTAGCTCCAAAGACATTTATGATACTTTTCTCCCTCTTTTTACAGGTGGACAGTCTAGTGCTGGTGGTAATAAGGAAACTTCTTAGCTGTGATGATGCAGATCATCCCATTTCTAATGCAGATTTACATGATGCACTTGTTGAGGAGAGAGCTGATATTGAGGAGGAAAAAACTATGCCAAAATGGTCGGTGCAGACCTTGCATGACAGCAAATTAGATGCACCCTTGGTCATATCGCACTCGATCAGGCTCTTATAATGCCTGTTTTCCATTAGATTGTTATGCTATGGCTGCATCTAGTCTCTGTGATGAGACTAAGCCTGTTTTGTTTGATGAAGCACAAAATTCACACAATTTGATGGCTGTTATGCAATCTGAATATGATGTTGTAATGAAGAATGGTACTTGGTCTTTATGTGACTTGCCTCTTGGCAAGAAGGCCATTGGCACTAAGTGGGTATACAAGCTAAAACATAAACCTGATGGTAGAGTTGACAGGTATAAGTCTAGGCTTGTTGCAAAGGGTTATGTGCAAGAAAGAGGCTTTTATTTTGATGAAACCTTTGCACCTACATGTTGTATGACTACTATTTGGAGCATTTGTGCACTTCCAGCTCATCATGGTTGGAATGTACATCAGTTGGACATTAAAACTACATTTCTAAATGGTGACTTGCATGAAGAAGTGTATGTTTTTCAGCCCTGTGGCTTTGAGCAAAAAGGGCATGAAAACCAGGTGTGTAGGTTAAAGAAGGCATTATATGGTTTAAAGGAAGAACCACGTGCTTGGTATGAGAAGATACATGCTTATCTACTTGCACATGGTTTTGAGAACAGTCCAACTAAAAGCACTTTATATGTTAAGCATGCTAATGATGTACTTCTGATCATTGTCATTTATGTTGATGGCATGCTGCTCACTAGTCCTCATGACAGGCATATTGCTGATTTTAAGGCTGATTTGCATGCCTCATTTGAGATGTCTAATTTGGGGCATTTGCATCATTATTTGGGCATTGAGTTTATGCACATTGATGGTGGAATGGATTTGTGTGAAGCAAAATATATTGACACATTATTACAACGTTTTGGCCTTGAAGGCTGTAAACCTATTGCCACTCCTATGGAAACAAGTTTACATTTGAGTCTTCATGATGCTAGAGACGCATTTGATGCTATTCTCTATCAGTAGGTTGTCAGATGTTTGATTTACTTATGCATTTCTCGGCCAGATATTCACTTTGTTCTCTCACAGATGAGCAAGTTTATGCATTGCCCACGAGTCAAGCATTGGCAGGCGGCTAAGCGCATATTTTGCTACTTGAGTGGTACTCAGCTACTTGGGTTGTTTTATCCCAAGGGGATTCACTACCGCCAGATTTGCATGCTTTTTCTAAATCTTATTCGACTCGTTGCTATGACACTCGTGTGTCCACTAGTGGCTTTTGCTTCATGCTTGGTAGCTCATGTATATCTTGGTTGAGCAAGAAGTAGCCTACTGTGGCCACTTCGAGTTGTGAGGCTGAGTATAGGGCAGCTTTCACAACAACTCTTGAGTGTGTGTGGCTCAGAAGCCTTATGTTTGATTTGGGTGTTGGTCACTCTTCTGCCACCACCATCTTCACTGACAGTGAGAGCACATTGGGAGTTGGGAGGAACTATGTGTTCCACGCTCGCACTAAGCACATTGAGGTGCAGTATCACTATGTCATGGAGAGGTTCTCTACTGGGGAGATCAGCTTGGCATATGTGCCCACGTAGGAGAACATTGCAGACCTTTTCACGAAGGCTCTACCTAGGGAGAAGTTTGAAGCTTTCCGCAATGCTTTGGGCTTACTTCCTTTTGTTGAGTGATTTCCACATAGCTTTGCAGTTCCTTATACACGAGTATTAGCTCCTTGTTCACCGCATCACTCTGAGGGGGGATTTGTTGATATATTTAGGTAGTGATGTGTGTGAACACACTAGGACCACCGGGGCACTTTTTTCCCTCCTTAGGAGGTTTCTTTCCCCCGGATTGTATATATGACTATTGTCCTAATGGGCTACTTATCTTTGTACATTCTCTAGTAATACTTTCAGTATTGTGTGTTGTTCTCCAAGCTTCTTCTTCTTCCTTGTGTTGTTCATGTGCTTCTGTAGACATCTAACTCCAACATCAATGAGCATCAATCCATTAGAGAACATGAAATTACTATTTAAAGAAAAATGATTTTGAGTCATAGATGGTGATTTGTATAAATATTGATTGGGACTATTTTGTGCACATGTGTTTATGTGTAGGAATTAAATCCTCTGCTTGAAGTAGTGCATAGTGAAGGGCATGTCAAGGGAGAGAACTTGCCACATAAAATCTTCCACAAAGGATTATGGTTGCCTTATATTTACAAAGATGCTATAAGATTCTCCAAAGAATGTGACATCTATCAAAACAATTTTCTCGCAATTTGGGTGCCTACAAGAAGTCACTAGTGATAGGGGCACACATTCTATAAATCACTTGTTACAACACATTTTTTATAGGTATAAGATTTACCACAATAATTCATGTGCTTAGTAGCCTAAAGCAAATGGTTAGGTAGAAAGCTCCAACAAGATCTTGATTGGGCTACCACACAACTTATCTTTCAACCACTATGACTCATGGCCTCAAGCTCTTGTTGAAGAACTTTTTGCCTTTGTATGAAAATAAGAGGCACATTTTTTGAGAGTCCATTCCTCTTCATCTATGGTGAGGATGCACTTGATCCCTTTAAATTCATCATCGAAAGGGAGATCATGGAAGCAAAGTTTTTTTAGAATTGACCCTCACATTGGGAGACTAGTAGCATTGGAAGAATAGAGGGAAGTAGGAATGAAGAGATTGCAAAAAAAGTTAAAGAAGAAGAAGTGAATTCATGAAAGATATATAGTGGTCAATGAACTTAACAAGGGATCCTTGGTCTTGGTGCATCAAATCCAATTCGTACACACTCCATTGGCACCTGAGTGTGCAATACCTTATAAGGTGTCTAAGATATTACCCTACGAAGCAATTCAAATAGAAGGCGTGAACGGTGATAAGATACCCTTGGTTATCATTTCCATGGTGAAAGCATATATCAATTGGAGCAATAAAAATGGAAATCATTGAGTTCATATACCATGAGATCATTTCATTTATGTATTGAAGTTCATCTCTATGAGAGTAAGGGTCCTTATATGTAGCAAATAAACAAGAAGTTTACTTTGGGACAGTGGAACGACCTGATGCAGGGGCTTTTGGCATGGTGAATATGATGTACCATTCCTATTTCCAAGACCAAGGCTCTTATACTTCTTCATCACCTCACATGGCACTCCCCTTGTGTGAATTGAAGAAACTTCATGGCACTCCCCTTTTGTGAATGCAAGAAACTTCATGGCACTCATCTTGTTTATACAACTAGCCTTCTTGGCTTGAGCAACATGGAGGGCACCAATCTCATCTCTTGGAGAAAAAATGGGCATTGGGTCCTCTTGGCTATTTGTTGTTCGTAGTTAAAGGCACCCATTTTCCTTTAGGTAATAGAGCAAGATGAATAGTCACCCTTTTTGTCCGTATGGAGGTTATCAATCTAGCACTTGAGTGCCTCTCTTATGAATTTGCTGCAAAAAAATTGAAAATTAGATTTTCAACATGGATTTCAGACTTGGAGGCCACCCTTGGGCAACCCCTTTCCCTATCTCAGCTTGATGACCACACTTGGGCAACCTCTTTTCGAGTTGGGCTTTGGGGCCACTTTTGGAAGACCCCTCTCCTTGGGCACCTCACTAATGCCGTGGAGGCTAGGGAGATTTCACACCTTAAGGAAGTATGGAAAAGCTTCAAGGCAATCATCCATGTATAGATCCTAGCTTCTCGATGATGTGTTGGTGGTCTTCTAACTAGAAAACTAATGCATATCACTAGAAACCATAATTGTATAGCTATCTTTTTTCTATGAACTAGTCATAGATTTGATTCATTTTTGTAAGAACAATTCTCAAAAAGCATCACTATAAAGCATTCATCTTTATACTAACTTGGATGCATGGGCATTGATCTCTATAAAAGATGTTGATTTCTTCAAGGGAAATTGATAGCATGAGGGTGACTACCTACCTAATGGAGGCCAGAACCCGAAACTACTCACCTTGCAAGCTATTGCCCGAAAGAAATTCACCTTGAAAGGATTTTTAAGGTTGGGGCATCTACTTGTGGAAACATAGGCACAAAAACCATCTTATACTCCTGGTTGGAACATGGAACCTGGTGCTCTTTTGCCCAATGTTTGCATGGGGAGATGGGTTACCTCAATGACTCGCTATGGGTCTGAACAACATGACTCCAAGTTTCTAATTCAATTTCCGAATGAAGGTATATGTTGGAGGGAGCGGGTCACAAGAAGAGACTCCGATGGAGCATGCGTGATAATAAAAACATGTAAGATAGACCTTAAGCCAAAAGTGAGGTCTTTAACTGCCAAGGATAGAGTGTGGAAAGTTTCTTCCACCAAAATTGAGTAGAGATGCAAGGAGAATAGTCACCTCAATAAGCAAGAAGGAAAATTAGGGGAGTTCTGATCCACCCGAATCTCGAATGACTTATTAGAATTTATGAAAGGTAGATATCTAGAAGGTAAAAGTAAAACAAAAACCTAAGAGAAGGCGCACAACCAAGGTTTAAACTTTTCATTTGAAGATGACTTGAAACATTACAGTTGTCAAAGATGAATATCTATTATACAAGGAAAGGTATGCGTACCTTTTGAAAAAGAACTTAGAAAGAATATTTTGTTTGAATGACATGACGTCCTTAGTGCTAATCATCTAGGAATCAACAAAACTTATAAATTGGTTAAGAGAGAATTTTATTGTTCAAGTGTACATAAAGACGTATAGGAACATGTAGTGGAGAAGTTTAAGATACGAGGAATTCTACACTCTTTTCAAATTCCCATTGGAAAATAAGAAAGCATTTCCGATGGCTTTGTAATGAACTTTCTTGGCACCCGAAAAGGACATGATGTAGTTTGGGTATAGTCAATCATTTGACGAAAATGAATCGTTTAAGCCCTTCTCTAACTACAATCAAAACTCTAGAACTACGTAAAACGTATGTGGAACATCTCAACTGACTCTTTGGTCTACAACAAAACATGGTGATAGGGAGATATAGAAAATCGACTAGTTACAGAGTAGAAACAAACATCCATAAAAGGTTAGGAAAACAAAAAGGCTCAATTGAATACTTTAAGATATGTTACAATCTTATGTATCTTCAAACCAAACTCATTGGGAAGACTACTTACCTTTTTTTAGTTTTCTTACAATAGTGTTCAGCACTTCAAAACTAAATATAGCCCCTTCTTATTTATGTACGGGTTTCAATCAAGAGCCCAATATGTAGTGAAGTTGCAAGTTGTGTGCAAAGATACTTCCAATGTCTTACACGTTCAATAGCGGGTTAATTGGAGATGGTGATACACGAGAAGTCTTATGTTCCAATCTCGTACACGTTAAGTAGCGGGTTAATTTGAGATTTTGATACATGCGAAGCCTTATGTAGAAGAAAAATTTTGACAGACCCTTTCAGATTGATTTGAAATCTCATAAATATCATACTTTATTGCTTCTCCAAAATAAAGAAATAATACTTTTTTTTCCTCACGTTCTGCATCAAATTGTATATATTATTTCTTAGCATAAAAAAGATATTATAATTTATTCCTTCATTTGCAAGGAGGTGCTACGTGGCTTGATGTTTCGAGGTGCTACGTGGCTTGCGTATCTGCATTTTCGGAAGGTGAGGAGGTGTTATAACTTTGGTTTCTCCTCCTCCTCCTCCTGTGAATGTCGGGACCGATATGTTTCGCTAAAGTGTAATGCTTATATTTTCGCAAAATGTAGGCAATTCATTTTAGCTAACGACTTCGGGCCTTGAACTCTCATTCCATATAATAGAAATTCAAAACGATAATATTGAGAATATATACAACTTTCTAAAAGCATTTCTTATCATCACTCCAGTAGTCAAATCTTTCAATAAATGGGATCGTGTGTTTCTAATAAAGTAAATTGGTGGTAGAGGACATTTTGTGGGAGTGTGACTCCTAGGGGGTAGACAGCTCATCGATCAATACCGAAAAAGCAAAATCCTTGGTTATTTTGGCTTTCCTTCCCTTCGCCATATCCCATTATGAATGATCAACCACTCATGGAGGGAGTACTTAATACACATTGGAAAATCCTAGATACAAGAGGGACTGCTTCATACACTTAGGCAAATCCCAGATACAAGTAAATTTGCATCTCCATTGCACACAACTTCACTGAGCATTCCACATAGTATTCATTTTGTGCAAGATTAAGGATAGAGTTTATCTTTTCTTCTTGAATTGAATAAACATGTCTACGGCTACCAAAAACAACTTCAGATTTTTAGTCCATGTCCCATATGGCAGTTAGTTGAGCTTTGGCCTCTTGAAGCGGAGGTCTAGGGTTCAAGGCCCGAGCTAGACATGTAATGGCTTAGGCCAGTTCAACCAGTTGTAAGGAGGTTGTCTCATTGTCTAACCCCTGCTTTGTGGGATGCAGGGAGTCCCGCGGGTACTATGCCCATTCACTTGTACAATTGCAATTTCAAAGTTAAAGTTAGGGGGAGTAGGCTTCGGCTGAACCTCCATTGAAAAGAAACTTCAGATTTTTAACCTTGCACTAATCCCGCTTGTTAACTAGGAAGCGTTTATGTTGGACAAGGATATGCTTGCAACCAAGAGAAGGATTTCTAAGTCTAAGCATAGAATCATCAAAAGTCAACTCACAATTCCCATTAGCATATCCTTCTTTGCAAACTTTGTGTCCTGTGATGGACATTTGACTATTATTCCAGAGAGAAAGTTAACCACCGTAGATAAAATTTCAAATTCCTGAAGATAAAATTTCAAATTTCGCTTTCTTAAAGGGAGGTCGTTGTATTGTTTTTGTGTTTATCGCGCAGGCTTTCCATCGTTGCAACACCTCGTCCTCGACGACTGCTACTCTCTCACCCCTCTTTCCTCCATTTCCTCCACCCTCCGGACATTGACGTTTCTAAGCGCTACGTGCCTTGCGGATCTGGATTTTCGGACATTCAGGGCTGAGTGGTTAACTTTGCGTTTCTCCTCCTCCCGACCGATATGTTTCGCTAAAATGTTATGCTTATATTTTGCCGGCCTCGTTTCCCCACCTACAAGGGCTCGCTATTACAAAGTGCAGAGGGTTGATGTGGTTGACTCTGGAAGCGACGTCGCTGCACCGATTGGATTTGGAAGACTGTAGTGAACTGAGGACGCTGGATTGTGATGGTAGCCGAGTACTTTCACATTCTTTCCATTTTTGGGAAGTGAAATGAGCAAAATGTTGAAACTAAAATGATGAAAATAGCCAAATTTATGGTATGTGATGATGGGTAGAGAGGAGAAGACGTTGTTGAATTAAAGCGCCATATTCTTTTAAGTTCTCAACGATTATTCATAATGTTAAAATGTAGCCGCCGAAAGCTTCAAAAAATAGTTGTAACCCAAAGAAGTAATGAACACCCAACAACATTTTCACAGTAAGGAAAAAGGAGATTTTCTTTCTAAAATGTACATGACATTCACAATGGAACATTCTCTTCTATACTTTCTGGAATGCACTTATTCACATTATAATCTTAACATACATTCAAAAATGGTTCTAGAGGCTCAAAACACCTCCGACTAACAATTCAAAATATGTTACAGGATCCTTAAACTATATACTATCTTAGGATATGCTTCAAGATATACATACCTCATGACACAATCCATCAAGATTTACGACATAGAAGGTGTTGTGTAACCTACAAAACCATATGCGGTACTTCCCATATATTCCATCCATGCCAATTGACCTAAAAGATGAAATCTTTCCAACCAGATGTCCTATCCTCTATACTTTTATTGCTTAAACCTCAATCAGTTTCCTAACGTTTGCTCTATACAATTCGTTTCTCTAATTTATTCCAAGAAATACTGCACGGTATGTCCTTGGTGACAATCAAGTTGACTTATTCTTGGCGCACTTCACATGTTGTGAGTCTTACTTCTACGTAATAAGTCATCTTACCAAACATCTCCATGTTTCTTGAAAAGAAACTCATGAAGATTCTTCTTCAAGTTTCTGTTTTTCTTTCCACATAGTATCATGAGAGAAATGCCATCATAGTGTTTTCTAGAAGCGGTCTCTCTAAATTCATACAATAATGCCTTTATTCCAGTATGAACTCTTGCTATATATAGTTGTTGCGCTGATGTATAATTGAAGGCTATGCAGTAGTCTTTCGTCATCAAAAATATATTGTACAGCCTCTGATATGCTACACCTAAATTTATGCCCAATAAGAATTCCTCAATTAAGGATTCATAAGTTCCACGCAAAATGTCGGCAACTCATTCAAATAGGTACAGCTTGTTCATTTTCAGCTAAGGAATTCGGGCCTCGTACTCTCATTCCATATAATAGAAATTCAAAAAGATGACACCAAGAATATATCCAACTTTCTAAAAGCATTTCTTATCATCGGTGGATGTATTCAAATCTTTTAATAAATGGGATCGTGTGTTTCTAATAATGTAAATTTGTCGTAGAGGAGATTCTCTGGGAGTGTGACTCCTAGGTGGTGGACAATTCATCAATACAGAAAGAGCTAAATCCTTGGTTAATTTTGGCTTTCTTTGCCTTCACCATGTCCCATTATGAATGATCAACCATTGAAGGTGGGAGTACTTCATACAGATACGGAAATCCGAGACACCAGTAAATCTGCATCTCTATTGCACACAACTTCGCTAAGCAATTCCACATAGTATATATTTTGTGCGAGATTGACAGAGTTCGTCTCTTCTTCTTGAACTCAGTAAACACGTATGCAGCTAGAAAAAGAAAAACAAATTCAGATATTTAACCTTGCACTAATCCAACTAGCTAGCTAGGAAGCCTTTGTGTTGGATGAAGTTATGCTTGCAAGCAAGAGAAAGGTTTCTAATTCTAAGGATACAATCATCAAAATTCTACTCACCATTCCAATGTAGCACATCCTTCTTTGTAAATTTGATGCTTTTTTGGACATTTGACTATTATTCCGGAGATAAACGTAACCACTGTAGATAGACTTCTAAAGGTAAAAAATCAATCTTTTTTAATTTGTAAGGGGAGCCATTGTATTTTGATTGTGTTTATTCAACATTAACAAAAATCGATATTTTCTTTCTCCATTGACATTACATGTAAATATAACATCAATATAATAATTCGTATTACCAAAGATTTCCATGTTTCTTGAAAAGGAGCTCATTCAGATTCTTCTTCAAGTTTCTTTTTTCACATGAGAGAAACGCCATCATAGTGATTTTTGATTGGGGTCTCTCTAATATCAAACAAAATTTCCTTTATTCCAATATGAACTCTTTCTTTATCTTGAGGAAGATCACATCTTCTCTTGACTCATCCACAAAGTCGATACCTTCCCAAATATCTATAATGGCCTCCAATAATGACCTGCCTTTGACGAAACCTTTTTGTTCCTCGCTTAAACATGCCCTTAGATGGTAGGAGATTCTGTTGGCTATGACTTTGGCAATGACCTCATATCCCATTTGAAGCCCCGTAATCGGATGCCTGTTCTCAATTCTATCCTTTTCCCCTTTTTTATGGATTAACTTGATGATGCCATTGTTGAGAGAGGAAGGGAGCGTGCCAAACTTGAGTGCATCTTGCCTAACCAAACAAAGTGGGGTGGTGATCACCAACTTGAAAGCCTTAAAGAACTCATTAATGAGTAAGTTTGACCTCAGGCTTTTCCCTATGGGAAGGGCATCAATAACTTCCATGATCTCTCCTTTCGAGAGAGGGGAATCAAGTAGGGATCAAATGTTATGTAGGATCCTACGGGAGGATATGATGGAGATGGCCACCATGCACTCCCATCTGTGATGGGAGAGGGATGTCGAGGTTCCGAGAAGTCTTGTAAAATGTTCTTCAATGATTTTTGAAATTTCTTCTTCTGTACTTCATACATCGTCCCTTGACTCTAGTAATATGGGGATGTCTTCTCTGTTTTGTTTTCTTTTAAGAATCCTACACATCTCTTTGGTGGGCTTGTCAGCTCTACAAGGCCACCACTCCTTAAAGAAAATCTACAGATTTTTCCTTTGAATTTCTTCCTCGTATGTGAGCATCGCTCTGATTGTGCATATATCCCATTACGAGAGATCTAGTGAATTTGATGTTGAAGGCATCGGCTTCAAGCACATTTAGTTTGTGCAAGAGGTCGATGTAGGGCAAGGAGTTCCTTCATAAAGTTGATGTGAAGATGCCAACACTCGTAATAAGTCATAAATCAGCACGTGTTATGCTTCATGAAACAAGACTATGAAAAAAGCCATCGCTTGGGCAACTCTCACATGTAGCTGTGTCAGTTACGTGCTCCCAGTAAGTCGCTAACGAAGACGTAATGGACACACTAAGTTTTAGTCGCCCCTTCTGGCGATGGACACACCTGCGACGCGTCCAGTCGGTCACGCTTGATGCCCCTCCTCGCGATGGACAGAGAGTGCGATGGACAGACACGTGGTGCCAATGGGTAGCGAAGGACACACTGAAGCCTCCTTGCAAATCGGTCACGACGGACACAATGACAATGAAGCCTCCACAACGCTGAAGACGGTTGATGTTGCTGCAGGCCGTCGACGCTACTGTAGGTAGCCTACACGCAGATCCACTCAGCACCGCGAACTCACCGTAGGCAAGCCGTATTCCAAGTTCTATGCTCACTCAGGCTTATCTAATGAGTCACCACGCTGCTGCTCAACGATGACATCCAGTGCTGCATCCATCTCAGCTTCTACCATGCCAAAAGAAGACATTTGACATCCAGTGCTCCATCAGTCGCAGCTTCTATGTTAACGTCCGGAGAGAGGTTTTTTTCAACCAGTTTTCTTGGAGATTTATTATTACTCCTGCCCTCAATACATCCGCCAGTTTTATTTTTCAAGTTTCACCAATGACTTCTTATACTATCGAAATGGCTTCTATACTATCAAAATGACTTCGAGAGGTTAAAACGCAGTTAAGGTTTCTATAAAGATTACCCCCGTGGGTACTCTTCAAAGTATGCTCATCGTCGGACAAAGTGAGCAAACAAAAAACAGCAGTGCCTTCTTAAAGAATCAAATTATCTGAGTCTGAAGTATGCTTTGGGGGTTAAACAAAAATTATAATTAGGTCGTTTTGTACGTGTTATCAGCTCTAAGGTCTTCTCTGAAAGGTGAAACGAGTCGATGGATGGGTGGCTTAAAACATTTTCTCAAGCGATTCCTTCTTCATTTGCGTTTGTCTTACTTCTACACACGTTTGCTTATAATGTTTGTCCTTTCGAATTTTCGTATCTTCGACAGGCCGTTCCTCGCTGAAAGAGCTGGACCTACGCTGCTGTACTGAGCGTAATCTTCTTTGCTTGTTACGACATACGAAGACGATGTTACGTTAATTGGGGTTTCTCGATATTGACTCTGAATTGCAGGACATGGCTCACCTTAGAGCTAACAAAGAGAAAACATCAGAGAAAATAAAATGGAAGATGCGGAACATCACTTCGAAAATGAAGAATTCCATTCGTTGTTTTCAGGCGGAAAATTCAAAGATAGAGAAAACTTCAAGACGACAATGAAGCTGATGAATTTTTCTACTAGTGCTTTCGACCTCATATTGTACTATTGCTTTCGACGTCGTGTTCTACTGCAAACTCCCAAATACTCTGACAGTGTTTTTCCTTCATCACTTTTGGACACTCTTTTACAAAGGAAAGCTCGAGCTTGCACATGGCTTAACACATCTTTTCCAATTACAAATAACATATTTTGTTTTCAATCCATTTACTTATTTTTCTTCTCCACCTTACTATCTTTTCGTCACCACTGCTTTCTACACATTCAAATGTCTTTCTCCCGTTTACACAATATTGCACAATATTTTTTATAGAGGTATTTGGTGGAATGTGAAGGTCCACAATGTCCATGGATTCTCTTCATGCTGTAAAAGATGTCTTATTAATGAGAAGGACCTTGACGTTGTTGAATTCAAGCCAAAGCCCGAAATGATGTAGCGGCCGAGAGTCCGAAAATGTAGCCGCCGAACGTCCGAAGACAGAATTGTAAGCCAAAGAAGTAATGAAGACCCAAATAAGATTTTCACGGTAACAAAAAACGGGATTTTCTTTCTAAAATTAATTTACATGCTGTGAATCTTACATCCATATAATAATTGATCTTAGCAAAGATCTATATATTTCTCGGAAAGAAGCTCACTACTATTCTTCTTCAAGTGTATTTGTTTTCACATGGTATCATGAGAGAAATGCCAGCATAGTGTTCTTCGATTGGGATCTCTCTAAAGTCAAACAACACCGCCTTTATTCCAATATGAGCTCCTGCTTTCTATAGTTGTGGTTTTGATGTATAGTTGAAGGCTATGAAGTTGTCTGTCGTCATCATCAATATTTTGTACAGCATGTGGTATGCTACATTTGGGGATATGGAGACTAAGTTTGTAGGAAAATGTAGAGCTTGTTCATTTTTAGGTAAAGAACTCGGGCCTCCAACTCTCATTCCATATAAGAGAAATTCAAAAAGATGATGTCAAGAATATATCCAACTTTCTAAAAGAATTTCTTATCATCATACGGTGTATTCAAACCTTTTAATAAATGGGATTATTTATTAAAACCTTGTTTAAAAGGCCTCGAACTCTCGTTCCATATGATACGATGCATTCCATTAAAACGTTGTTTACAAGGCCTCGAACTCTCATTCCGTATAAGAGAAATTCAAGAAGATGATATGAAGAATATAGCCAAGTTTCTAAAAGCATTTCTTATCATCATACGATGTATTCAAATCTTCTAATAAATGAGATTATTTGTTTATAACAAAGTAAATTGATGGCAGAGGACATTCTGTGGGACTGTGACTCCTACGGATTGGACAACCCATCGATCAATAGAGAAGATGGTGTTGTCAGTGTGTGAGAGGTCTCTGAACTACAATGAGGAATTTTTACAAACTTTAGGATTAGTAAAGTCTCTCCTACGAACCTTGTCTATGCTTTATTTTGTCTTGCACTTATTGAATGATGGAGAATTAGAGGACATTCAAAGCTCCAACAATGTCAATGAAGATTTCATAAAATTAAAGCTTCCTCCTCTAGAGTTTAGCTTGTATATATGGCCATCTAGAAATTATACAATATTATTCATGAAGAACTTGACATGTGTTCATAGGTGCAGATCTCTTCACTTGCGAGTTTGATTTAGCTCATGCACTTGTCGTCTCAGGTCCATCCTCAGCAGATAGCTCTTGTTGTTTCTTATTCACTGCAACTCAAGCAGAGTGCTTGCTTTAGTGTGTATTGTAGATATGGGTTGTATTATTGTTTTACATGGTTAGTCTAGGGCTATGCATCCTTCTTATCAAGTAGCTTTGTTGGCTTTGGGCACCTTAGAAATGTTATGGACTAGAAAGGGTTGTGTGTGTTTGTGTGTTTAGAGAGAGAGAGAGAGAGAGATTTTTTTCTTATTTTTTTAAATAAAAGGAAAGTTCGGCCTTAGCCTACTCTCTCGGACTTGTATTAAATATAAAGATGGGAAAAAGTACAAGTGAAGGGGACTAGTGCCCATGGACCTACAAGTCCCATAGAGCTCAGGAAGGACTTACAAAGTTTAGATGGCATTACAAAGAAGGTTGATCACCCTCTCATCACCCTCATGTGTGGCCCACTTGGGTTTAAGCTTGTTGTTGATCAAAATAAGAATTTGATGATGCCAGAAGGGGGGGGGGAGGAATTTCTTGCAGTTAGTGATTCTTTTACCGAGGACGAAATGCGATTTCTCAATCGACGACTCTTTGAGGGAGTCGCAAAAGTTATAAGCACATATTTCCCCCAAGATCTGTGGGATTTGAACTCAAGACCTACCAGCTAGGAGTATGATGGGCTAACCACTTGCCCCAAAAGCCATAGTTGAGGATTACTTCCTAATCCTCCCTCCTAGGGTATGGTTCAACCATCTCTTGTCGGTTATATCTTGAGTCTAACACTCTCTTCCCCTTCTAGAGATCATTGTCCTCAATGATCAATCCTTGCTCTTCCCTTGGATTGATGTCCTCAACCTCGCATAGTCTCTTGAACCATCTTGCCCTCAACCTTGGTCTCTTGAGCCTTGCCTTTCCGCATCTTGGCCACTTTGCCTACAGACTTGCCTTGCTCTCAACCTTGGTGTCTTGAGCCTTGCCTTTCTGTTTCTTGGCCACTTGCATACGGACTTGCCTTGCTCTCAACCTTGGTATATTGAACCTTGCCTTTCCGCTTCTTGGCAACTACCCTACGAACTTGCCTTGCTCTCAACCTCAGTCTCTTGAACTTGGCTCTCACCCATGTTAGGTATCTTCGATCCCCAATGTAGTGTGCCCATTAGAATGCTCGTTCCGAGAGCTTTCCAATGGTATATTACACGTCGAAATCCGACCTACGGATTGGGCGATACACTCAAATCTTTGTTAAGCTTACCTTTGAAATCGATGCGCGTGCCTTCCGTCCACCTTGCCCAAGTCTTCTTCCTTAGCTCTGATACCAATTGTGAGAAATGGAGAATGACATGCTTGGGACTCACCTCCCAGCCTATTTATAGCCCATGCCTAGTCATCATCTAGAGTTCTCTCTAAGGCCCCTCTACTCATCTAGCCATCATGACTAGGCACCTCGTATGAACTCTCTGGATTTTGGCCTTGGCTATCCCCCGAGAAAGGAACTTCTCGTTCCTCCAAGCATGTACATCTGTGGAATATAACAAGATCTTCCATAGGACCTCCTGTCTGATGGCATTCTAAAGAGTCATGGAGCATCCGATCACTTCTCCCAGCAGAGATTGCTTCAAATTGATGTGTTTCTAAAGTCTAATTTTCCTTTCGACAATCTGCTAGAGCATGTTGGAGTTGAGACAACTAAATAAGATATCAAAAACATCTTGGATGGACCGGTAGTATTGTTTACACCAAGGAGGCATCCCACATATTTTGCTAGCCTTGATGTTGGTCCAGATACCACGATAGAGAATTTTCCATAAGAGGACAAAGATTTTGTTTTCAATGAGAGGGTGCCAAATAGCAATGAATTTCATGTCCCACCAAAGCTGCATCCATGAGAGGCATCACTTCTTGTTAAGGTTGACCTAATAATCAATGGTTTCTTCAATGTTGGGGATTTTTGTTACGCAATTGCCATTGTGCCATCTCTGACCAAGCGGGCTCGGCATGTCATGCCCCTTGAGAAGGCATACTTTAGAGTGGTTCCACGCAAGACATCTGCTTTGTAGAGTATTCCATTCTTCATAGGTAATGTTGATACTAGGGTCAATATCCTAAAAGTTGATCCACTAGTTGGTGTCTTGTTCCGAGAGATGTTTCCATGTTTTGAGGCCTTTGTTCCATAGCCTCTTGGCATTTCAAAAATTCCATGATTCCATGTTCTGGATGCAATGGATCAGGAACCAACTAGAGTTGTTCCATCTGATATTGGCCACCGAGTTCAAGTCTTCAATGATTCTTGTGAAGCTTTTAACTTTATTCCAACTCTTCCATATGGAGCACACAAGGTTCGAGTGTTTTGAGAAGACCGCTGTTGCATAATTCACAGAAAGAAGGATGTAATAATATGCAGAGAGCTTCCTTCTATTTTTGTTTTGCAATTTTATTGATCACTCTTGAATATGGGAAAGAAGTTTCAACATAATAAGATCCAATTGTTGGATTTAGACGTCTGCGGAAGCACGTGAACAGCACAAGGAACAAGAAGAAGCTTGGAGCACAACACACAATACTGAATGTATTACTAGAGAATGTACAAAAGATTAGTAGCCCATTAGGGCAACAGGCGTATAAACAAGCCGGGGGAAAAAAACCTCATTAAGAGGGAAAAAAGTGCCCCGGCGGTCCTAGAGTGTTCACACACATCACTACCTAAATATATCAACAAATTCCCCCTGGGAGTGATGCGGTGAACAAATAGCTGGCACTCATGTATAAGGAAGTGCCAAGCTATGTGGAAGTCACTCGACAAAAGGAAGTAAGCCCAAAGCTTAGCCGAAAGCTTCAAACTTCTCCCTAGGCAGAGCCTTCATGAAAAGGTCTGCAATGTTCTCCTGGGTGGGCACATATGCCAACCTGATCTCCCCAGCAGAGAACCTCTCCCTGACATATTGATAATGCACCTCAATGTGCTTGGTGGGAGCATGGAACACAGGGTTCCTCGCAACTGCCAATGTGCTCTGACTGTGAGTGAAGATAGTGGTGGCAGAATTCTAACCAACACCCAAATCAGCCATAAGGCATCTGAGCCACACACACTCAACAGTAGCTGTGAAAGCTGCCCTATACTCAGCCTGACAACTGGAAGTGGCCACAGTAGGCTGCTTCTTGCTCAACCAAGATATACATGAGCTACCAAGCATGAAGCAAAAGCCACTAGTGGACACACGAGTGTCATAGCAACCAGCCCAATCAGAGTCAGAAAAAGCATGCAAATCTAGCGGTAGTGATCCCCCTTGGGATAAAACAACCCATGTAGCCGAGTAAAACTCAAGTAGCGAAAGATGCGCTTAACTGCCTGCCAATGCTTGAATCTTGGGCAATGCATAAATTTGCTCATCTGTGAGACAGAAAACTGAATATCTCGCCGAGTAATGCATAAGTAAATCAAGCATCTAATAGCCTGCTGATAGAGGACAACATCAAATGCATCTCCAGCATCATGAAGACTCAATCGTAAACCTATCTCCATAGGAGTGGCAATAGGCTTACAGTCTTCAAGGCCAAAACGCTACAATAATGTGTCAATATATTTCGTTTGACACAAATCCATTCCACCATCAACCTGCATAAAATGAATGCCCAAATAGTGATGCAAATGCCCCAAATCAAACATCTCAAATGAGGCATGCAAATCAGCCTTAAAATCAACAATATGCTTCTCAATAAGACGAGTGAGCAGCATGTCGTCAACATAGACAACAATGATCAGAAGCACATCATTAGCACGCTTAACATATAAGGTGCTTTGAGTTGGACTGCTCTCAAAACCATGTGCAATCAGATAGGCATGTATCTTCTCATACCAAGCACGTGGTGCTTGCTTTAAAATATATAATGCCTTCTTTAACCTGCACACCTGGTTTTCATGCCCTTTCTACACAAAGCAACCGGGCTAAAAAACATACACTTCTTCATGCAAGTCACCATTCAGAAATGCACTTTCAATGTTCAACTGATGTACATTCCAACCATGATAGGCTGCAAGTGCACAAATGCTCCGAACAGTAGTCATACGGCATGTAGGTGCAAAGGTCTCATCAAAATCAATGCCTCTTTCCTCTGCATAACCCTATGCAACAAACCTAGCCTTATACATGTCAACTGTACCATCAAGTTTACGCTTCAGCTTATATAACCACTTAGTGCCAATGGTCTTCTTGCCAATAGGCAAGTTATACAACGACCATGTACCATTCTTCATTATAGCATCATATTCAGATTGCATAGCAGCCATCCAATTTTTTGAATTCTGTGCTTCATCAGAAGAAACAGGCTCATTCTCATCACAAAGACTAGATGCAGCCATAGCACAGCAATCTGATGCAAATGAGGCAGTATGAGAGCCTGAACGAGTACGATATGACAAAGGTGCATCTAATTTGGTGTCATGCAAAGTCTGCACTAGCCATTTTGGCATAGTTTTTGCCTGCTCAATATGCGCTCTCTCATCAAGCGCATCATGTAAATCTGCATCAGAAATGGAATGATCTGCATCATCATATTAAACCTGCAAAGGCTGAGAAGTTGCCTCATTAGGACCAGCACTATACTGTCGACCTGTAAAAAGAGGCATCAAAGTATCATACATGTCTTTGGAGCTAACAGATGTCTCCTTAGTACATGAAAGCAATGGTTGAATAACATCTTCCACAAAGACAACATCACGGCTAACCAAAATGTGTTTAGTGTGTGGATGATACAGATGATAGCCTTTACTTTCAGAATTGTACCCAAGAAAAATACATTTTACTACCTTATCATCCAATTTTCTGCGATGTTGTTCAGGCACTAGTGCATATGCCAAACAACCAAAAACACGTAGATGAGCAATAGATGGCTTGCGGTCATGCCAAGCCTCATGTGGAGTGATAGACTGCAGCGCTTTAGTGGGACAACTATTCAGTACATATGCTGCACACATGACAACCTCAAGCCATAAACTATGTGGTAAAGCCTGACTTTTGACCATGCACCTCACCATCTCCATGAGTGACCTGTTCTTTCGTTAAGCAACTCCATTCTGTTGAGGTGTATACGGCATTGTACACTGGTGCTTTATCCCATGTTCAGCTAGAAATGCAGTAAAATTGAAAGACATATATTCCCCCCCTCGATCAGAACGGAGCGTGCCCATTTTACATGCTGACAGATTTTTTCAGCCAAAACCAAAAACTGTTTAAAGCACATGAACACTTAAGACTTTGCTTTGAATGGATATACCCATGCATGTCTGGAAAAATCATCAACGAAATTCACGAAGTAAAGGTAATTTCCAAAAGAAGGTGTCTACATAGGACCACATACATCACTATGTACAAGTTGCAGTTTCTGAGTAGCCCGAACTGAACCATCTTTTGGAAAGAATGAACGCTGCATTTTGCCCAAAATACAACCTTCACAAACATGTTTTCGAGGTGCCTCAAGTTTGGGCAACGAAGACATCGTTTCAGATTTCTGCACGCATAGCAAACTAGCAAAATTCAGATGAACAAAGCGTGCATGCCAAAGCTTTGCATCTGACATAGCCTGCAAATCATTTACTGCACATGCCAAATCATTTACAGATCTTTCATAGTCTATGAGCTTATACAACCCACGACATAAAATGCCAGAAGCAATAATCAAATTGCCATTTGACAAATCATGAACTGTACACCTGTCATCACCAAATTTCACAACCAAGCCAATCTTGGCTAATGCAGTAACTAATAAGAGGTTCTTTTTGATCCCTGACACAAATAAAGCATGTGACAAAGTGAAAGAACTACCATCGGCAGTAGTCAAAATGATCTTACCAACTTCCTTAACAGGATAAGCGGAGTTGTTTGTGCATGTAATAGTATTCCCTGGAGGGGCAGGCTCGAGTGAAGAGAAGAACCTACGCTGCGAGGTAATATGTTTGGTCGCCCCACTGTCAAAATACCAAACATCTGAGTCTACTGCAGACATGCACTAGTCATGAGAAGATGGGTCAAAACTGCAGACAGTAGTAAACGCCCATTCTTCTTCCTGCACAAGATTTGCAGACTCTATTTTTGGTGTAGAGGCCTCTACAACAACCATTCTAGCCTCTTTCTTCTTTGCCTCTTTAGCAGCCAGTTTTGGACAGTTCTTTACGATATGATCATTCCCTTTACAATAATTACAAAACAATTTCTGCTTTTCTGATTTCTTCTCATCTTTATCTTCCTTCTTCGAATATGCAGAATTAGTAGATTTCTACTTACTAGTTGAAAAGCTCCATTTTCCTTTGCCCTTCTGACTAGCTAGGAGAGGTTGATCTGCAACTTGCATAATGGACCTGTTCTGCCTAGACTGATCTTCCTGCAATAGAACAGAGACTAACTCCTCAAATGATAAGGCATTTAGATTGCCTTTCATCATCAAATGAAGAGTAGAAGCAAAACTCTGATATGAATGAGGACGACCATTCAGAACGGTCTACACAAGTGATCTATCTGGTATAACCTCATCAGCAAAAGTCAATTGTTCCTTCAAGTCTTTGATCTTCGTTAGGAAACTGTCCATATAATCACCTTCATTCATGTGCTCACTCTCCATATGATTTCGGAGGTAAGCAATACGAGCCTCATTCCTAGCTTGGTACAATGTGGTAAGTGTATCCCAAGCATCCTTAGCTATTCTGCAAGAGCGAATGTGAGGAATAATGGCACGTTTGATAGACAAAGCTATCAATGCATGTGCTTGGGCATCTCTGCCATCCCAGCAAATCTGCTCTATAGTAGGTGCAACAGAAACAGCACCACGAGCAGGAATCTGTGGAATATCATCTTCGACACCATCTTCATCAGCTCTAGCACCTCTATTTGAAGTAGCTGTAGTCAGAGGTGTAACATGACGTCTTTCAACACCCTGCATAATGTTCAACAATCCTTTTGCAACCAATATATGTCGCATCATATAAGCCCATAATGGGTAGTTGGTACCATCCAACTTATCCTCAACAGTCAACATACGTAATACATCACTGCTTTCACCCATGGTTGGTGACTAAAAATACCTTGATGCAGAAAATTGACTGTATCTCAAAAAGTTGAACAAAACTGCCTAGACGACTTCTGCTAGACCTGTAGCAGACTTTGAGATGCTTAAACTGGCGAATAGAAACTGGTATATACCTTTGGCACAAAATGACGAAATACCTTGCACAAGCGCTGCGATAGTGCGTTCGGAGGCCGAAACGAGCTGAGTATGCTACCCAGAATTCGTGCGATTTTGAGACTGCAAACGGAGGAGTGTCGACGGCGTCCTAGATGAAGCGACGACCTGCTCTGATACCAATTGTTGGAGTTAGACGTCTACGGAAGCACGCGAACAGCACAAGGAAGAAGAAGAAGATTGGAGCACAACACACAATATTGAATGTATTACTAGATAATGTACAAAAGATTAGTAGCCCATTAGGGCAACAGGCGTATATACAAACCGGGGGAAAAAAACCTCCTAAAGAGGGAAAAAGTGCCCGGCAGTCCTAGAGTGTTCACACACATCACTACCTAAATATATCAACACCAATAGCAAAAAAGGTAAGCATAGTCATCTTCTTGAACTCCATGCTAGACTTTTGCCATCAAAAGTTTCGAAGTCCTTTCCATATTTGAAACTTGTCTACAATCAGTGCAAATAACTCTCTTTAGTCTGGAGTCAATAGAGCTCAACTTCCTCAAAAATCACTTACCAATCAGCAAATGTCAGGTACTTAAACCTATCCCTTTCTATCGGAGATATACGATTTCTCGATCGCATCGAACACGCTTCAGCCACTTACAGTTCTTGCTAAATTATATAATTCATCATCCATCACAATCATCTCACATGTACAAATGCATACCAGGAAAAGAAGAAGGAAAAACAAAACGACTGATGACTGACATGTTTAAAAGCATTCGAAATTGCGACATGCCCTCAAAAGGGTTCTGACTATTATTTTAAACCTGCAGATGATTCAAAATGTTCAGATTCATACGATATATAAAAAAAGGAGACCCATGTGCATCAAGAGAGTCATTAGATCCCATACATTAAGGTCATGTAGTGCACAAGAACCAAGTTTAACCCCTATAGACTCGTTTAGACAATAGCAGCCTATCGTAAAAGAAAAGGGCTCTTCAAGCTCCAAACTAGTGTTTGTTTAGAATGGAAAGTGAAGTAGTGTTTTATTCGATAGGAATTCCAAATTAAACATAATCATTTCAGTCTTTTCAAATCTAAATTTGAAAATTCCGAGTTGAAGAAAACTTGCGCTCCACGTTCCAAACTAGTGTTTGTTTATAATGGAAAGTGAAGCAGTGTTTTATTCTATAGGAATTCCGAATTAAACATAATGATTTCAGTCTTTTTATATCTCATAAAATGCTCAAAGATCTGCGCTATATAAGCTAATGAGCTTTTCACAATTGCTGAAAAGATTTGTTTTTTTCTATTCATCACCCTCTTCCGATGAGCATTCAGTCATTGTAATGTGCTCGTTAAAACCCAATGCAACTATTTTTGTCATAAGCCAAGTATCTCATGCAATGATTTATCACTCATTTCAACTTTCACAGAGAATTCTAATCAACCTGGAGATGTTTATCCCCTAAATTCCCATTTCACCTTCCATCATCCTTCTGACCATGTCGAAAGGGATCCACAAATCAATCTAAAAAGTTGATCCGTGGCAGTTCATCTTTTGTAAAGCCTCAAAATAAATGGAGCTACTGCTGGATTCATCGATATGAATGCCACTTACAGAAACCCTCTTTGACCTGTACACCAGTCACACTTGAAATGGCTCCATAGCTCAATCTTCCTGTAATAGGTTTCGCATAGTAAACAACATAATCACAATGTCATAGCATGCCCTTGAAGAAGAAACAGAGAACTGTCCATCATCTGAAAGGATATATGATTCGATTGATGAAGCAAAAAAGCCTACGGAATGTGTAATAGTAATAGGTGCCGGATTCTTGGTTTTTGAATATATATTCAATGTCTTTGCAAAATGGATTCTTTATTTGGAATTTTCATTGATTTCGAAGATGGCGATCTTGCCTTTTTGTTGTATGTTTGTCTTCTCAAGCTTAAAATGAAACCACCGAGAATTGGCCTGTTATAAGCTCTCCTCTCCTCTAGCACTCGTTTCTTTCCTAGTAATCTCTGACTCTAATCAGAGCAGCCATCGATTCTTCTTCATCGCAATTACAGTTCAACTCAAGACTGGTTTCCTCAAATGTGCTAAAAAACCAGTGCAATGCAATCACAGGCAGTTCAAATAGCTAGAAAGAAATTCATGCGCGCTGATTGCTTTGAGGGAACAGCCTCCCATCAGATTCTCAACATCCATATTGCAGGTCTATAATTCCTATGCTTAAATGCCTAAGCAAATTAGTTTGTTTCATTTTACATAAACATGAAAATCGTGGCTATAGCGTAATATATACAAATGCATTATTATCACCCTTCGCTGCGCATTTTTGACAACAAATTACATTCGCATCTCAAGGATTTTGTGCTAGCAGTTCTAAGCGATAAAAAACAGATAACGACACTTGCCTATGCTCATTCGCATTCTCTTGTACTTCAAGTTATTGTGCCATAAAGCTCTTCTTTATTCGTGTGCCGGCATCTATTTTCTTTTGTTCAATAGCCAGCCCAAAGACGTATCTGGAGCGTCTCGTCATAGAAGTCGAAGACCTCCCAAGAGTCCATGAAATCGAGTCGTCTATGCACTCCCATTAATTCCTTATGTCCGCATCCATCTTCCTCCGATTTTTTTTTTTTTTTTTTTTTGAGAGCTCCCCACGAATTTGTCATTCCTCTCCTTTCTATACGAAGCGAAGGGATGATCTCTCTTGGATTGAAAAGAGAAGCTTCCTTTTCTCGAAGTCTACCCTTCCCTCATTCTGCTGCTTGCCTCCTCCTAGAAACGGCACTTTTCTCCCCCATCTTCCATGTCCTCCCTCCTTATCCCCACCTCGAATTCTCTGTATGCACTTTACTTCCGTCATTTGGTCATCGTGATCTGCCGCAAAAACTATTTCTATGGACACATAGAAGTATGTTCAGACACAAATGAAAATAAACAGTCCCCTTTTCAGAAACATGTACAGAATCTTGCATTTTCCCTTCATGCACATATTAACGTCTTTTGCAAGCACAAAAAATAAAAAATGGAGATCTCAGACAACAATCTATACTAAATATTCGGGAACATGTGCAAGTCAACCATTTAGGCATCAGGATGTCGTGAGAGTCATCTCTCTAGAGTGGAGATCACCAAATGGGGAATGCAGGATGACTTTTATACGAAGTATCTTTCACAAGGCAACCATTTGAGTCTTCTTGATAGTGTCCTACTACCCTGTTTAATTGACTTTGTCCATGATGATGTTTGTTGCTTGTAGCTTGGCTCAATAAGCGGCTTTGAATCTCGATGACATCCACCCTCTAGACCTCTCTAGTAGACCTTTAAGCTGATATTTCATGCTCAATTGTCAAGCTTGTCTTCGAATCATGAACACATCCACCCCCTCTGAACTTGCGCATCCTTCGGATGTGCCAACTTCCATACATATCAATAAAGACAAGCGAGCATCGAGTAGTCCTCGTAGAAAAACACAACTTAAAGAAATTTTAACTACATGCATGAAATTTGAAAATGCATTAAACTTAGCATCAATTAAGAGAAGAAGGTAGACACAAGAATCGCATACAACATATGAAGGTACAATAATGCATTCAGACTAGCAATCACATGAGCGGATCAAAACCTCTTAGTTTTTTTGTTAACTTAACCTGGTTAGATCTAGTATCCCATCCTAAGCATATGCTTATAATAGTACTTACTAATTTGATTTATGAAACTACAATGTGGCCTCCCTATTGATCTCCCACTGGTGAGACCCTCATCAGACCTTCTCTTATTTTTGTTTTACTTCTATTTTATTTTCTTTTTGCTTTAATTCTTCACCCCAAATGAGCCTTATTATTTTTGTTTTCACTTTCTTTTTATTTATTGTTTATCTACACATCTCGGCCTATCCCGAAATTGGCTGACTCATGGAGCTGACCACCCAGCCAGGTTCAGCCCACCCATCTACCGACCCAACATAGCGCATGATGCATAATCTTAGCCTCATTCGAAATTAACGTCCGCTCGTGGCTCTAACCAACCCAGTCAGAGTGACTCCACCCGCCTATCAACCAAAGTGAGTGCATGACAACATACACTTCAGGCCATATGACACAACAAGCATTAACGCGTGGCCTTGATGGCCCCATCAGGGTAGTTCCACCTGCCTACTAGCTCATCACAATGCCTCACAGCACATACACATACACATAGGTAACTTCCTGATGTATGAAGTCTTTTCCTCACACATAATTTGTCTAAAGGTTGGATTTGACGAGAGATCCCACCACGTTCCAAATTAAACATAATGAGGTGTTTTCAAATATAAACTTGCAAATTCCGAGTTGAAGAAAACTTGCGCTCCACGTTCCAAACTAGTTTTTCTTTATAATGGAAAGTGATGTAGTGTTTTATTATATAGGAATTCCGAATTAAACATAATGATTTCAGTCTTTTCAAATCTCAATAGAATGGTCAAAGATCTCCGATATATCAGCTAATAAGCGTTTCACAATTACTGAAACAATTTGTTTTTTTCTATTCATCACCCTCTTCCGATGAGCATTCAGTCATTGTAATGTGCTCGTTAAAAGCCAATGCAACTATTTTTGACATAAGCCAAGTATCTCAATCCAATCATTTATCACTTATTTCAACTTTCACTGAGAATTTTAATCAACCTGGAGATGTTTATCCGCTAAATTCCCATTTCACATTCCATCATCCTTCTGCCTATGTCCAAAGGGATCCACAAATCAATCTAAAAAGTTGATCCGTGGCAGTTGATCTTTTGTAAAGCCTTAAAATAAATGGAGCTACTGCTATTTTCATCCATATGAATGCCACTTACAGAAACTTCCTTGACCTGTACACCAGTCACACTTGAAATTGCTACATACCTCAGTTTTCATGTAATCGGTTTCGTGTAGTAAACATCATAATCAAAATGTCATAGCATGCCCTTGAAGAAGAAACAGAGAACTGTCCATCATCTGACAGGGTATATGACTCCATTGATGATGGAAGAAGGCCTACGGAATGTGTAATAGTAATATGTGCCCGATTCTTGTGTTATGAATATATATTCAATGCCTTTGCGAAATGGATTGTTATTTGGAATTTTCATTGATTTCGAAGATGGGGAGCTTGCCTTTTTGTTGCATGTTTATCTTCTCAAGCTTAAAATGAAACCACCGAGAATTTCCTGTAAGCTCTCCTCTGCTCTAGCACTCGTTTCTTTCCTAGTAATCTCTGACTCTAATCAGCGCAGCCATCGATTCTTCTTCATCGCAATTACAGTTCAACTAAAGACTCGTTTCCTCAAATGTGCTAAAAACCAGTGCAATGCAATCACAGGCAGTCCAAATAGCTAGAAAGAAATTCATGCACGCTAATTCTTTTGAGGGAACAGCCTCCCATCAGATTCTCGACACCTATATTGCATGTCTATAAGTCCTATGCTTAAATGCCTAAGAAAATAAGTGTCTTTCATTTCACATAAACAAGGAAATCGTGGTAATAGCGTAATATATATAAACGCATTATTATCAACCTTCACTGCTCATTTTTTAGAACAAATTACATTCGCATTTCAAGGATCTCGCGCTAGCAGTTCTAAGCGATAAAAACAAAGATAACGACACTTGCCTATGTTCATTCGCATTCTCTTGTACTTCAAGTTATTGTGTCATAGAGCTCTCATTTATTCGTGTGCCGGCATCTTTGTTCTTCTTTTCTTCAATAGCCAGCCCAAAGAGGTTTCTACAGCATCCTCATAGAACACGAAGACCTCCCAAGAGTCCATGAAATCGATGTCGTCTATGCACTAATATTAATTCCTTATGTCCGCATCCATCTCCTCAATCAATAGGCATCCATGAACTACCGAGAGTTATGGAAGAAGCCATACAGCTATAGTGCAGTGCAAAAAACATGTCCGGACCAGAAGGAAGAAAGAGTATGCATGATGCAAGCCAGCACAGGAGAACAAAGACCAAAGATCTTCACTTTCAATAAGTCCAATGAAAATGTGCAAACAGAGGCAACGACCAGCACGGAGCTTATAGCACTCTGCAGACAAATATAGTCATAACATTTACAAGATTCAGAGACACCAACCTCATTATCTGTCTTACGAGCTAGAGCCGTTAGGGGAAAAAAAAAAGAAAACATGAAACTACAACTTCTCTCTACAGGGAAGAGGAAGAAATTAACATAATCATATAGTCAGAGGAGAGAAAGAATACGTGCAAGAAACATTAGGAGAGTTTAGAGCACAACACACACACACACACACACACATATATATATATATATATATATATATATATATATATATATATATATATATATATATATATATATATATATATATATATATATATATATATATATATATATATATATATATATATATATACACAAAACATGTGCACACCACTCTTGTTCTTCTTACTTTGATTTGTTATCCACACTTTAACTCACTTTCAGTCAACACACTTTTTGATTTTTCTTTAATCTCTTTATTTGCATAACTCTTCTACTCCTCTCTTTTGATCTACATCACCTCACACCATTCTTTTAATTTTATCTTTCTCATACTTTAAATACACATTTCATTCTTACCACACTTTAATATTGACTAACATAAATCACACATAAATTATCCTTTTTATTTATTATTTAAATTTAATTGGTTTTTAATTTTATAATTCATTAATACTTTAAATTTAAGTGTACACTAATATTGTTATACCTTAATTGATATAAAAAACACATTATTAAAATCACTAATTAAAGTAATGTTAAAATAATTTAACTTTTATAAAAAATATAAGAAATTTTTATTAAATGAATTCATATCATGGTTAAATTAAAGGTTCACACATATTAATTTAACATCTCCACATACATATAAAGCCTTGGAAACCCACATAATTACTCTTTTCATACCCTTTTATTTAGCTAGACCTATAAGTTTCTATCCATATCCCCTACATACTAGGGTACATTCACACATTGAAATGTCGTTTTAGGGTAAAACCCTATCATATACACATTTGAGCTTTAGTAAGTGTGAAGATAGGTCGACTCAAAGAAATTTATCAATAATTTAAAAGAGGGTTCTAGATATAACCAATAAAAAAATTTATTTCCTTGAATATCAACTTGAAAATGGATCTTCTCGATACCGTGTGATTAAGGAGATTCTATTCCTAGGTCTTTGGTGGCCAATTCTTCACATGGGTGCACATACCTAAGTGAAGAGATGTGATATTTGACTTAGTATCGCATACATAAAGATGAGATGCCAACAAAACGCATGATGGGCAGACATGCATTCTTTAAGTGGGGGATATACTTGATTAGGCATATTAATCCCCCAACTAAGAGTTCACATGCTGAATATATTATCATTGCCATGGACTATCTGAGTAAGTGGGTGGAAGTGAAGGCAACAAGAAAGAATGATGTGAAGACTACAACCAAGTTCTTATTTCATAATGTATTTACAAGATATGGGTTGCTAATAGAATTGGTAAGTGATCATCATGCACACTTCCTGAATGAGGTCATTGAATACTTGTTACAAGAATTCATGGTGGTTCACCATAAGTCGGCTCCATATCAGCCATAAGCTAATGGCCAAGCTAAAATCACAAACAAGATACTTTGTAATGTTCTCACTGAACAAGTGAATGATAAATGCTCTGATTCGAAAAAACAGCTACACCATGTTGTTTGGGCATATTGAGTGACCTATAAAACGGTGCTCCATGTCATCCCATTTTAGATGGTATTTGGCGAAAATGAAGTGCTACCCTTATACTTCTTGATACATACATTGAAAGTATCACAAGAGCATCAATGGACCCGCCATGAGCTCTCCTCTAGAATCTTTGATCCGGAATGCTTAGGTGAAACACAATTGAGAGCAGGAGTAGGGATTTATGATGCTAAGAAAAGACAAAAGGCATACTTTGATGCCCATGTGAAGGATAAAGGCTTGAAAGCAGGAGACTTAGTTCTCATATACACATTGAAACAACATGCACGGAAGTTGAAGAAGCGAGGCTATGGACCCATGATTATTAATAGAATATCAACAAGTGTAGCAATCCGCTTAGCCACCCTAGGAGGAAACATTCTACCTAGTTACATTAGTGGGTGTAGAGTCAAATTATATCAAGAAACCCTCATAGAGAAAATGCTAAACCGACTCCATAATTCAAAGAAACATAAGGAAGAGGAGAAATGAGTTCGAGAAGAAGCACAAGTAGAGGCTCCAGAACGCATATGATGAATGAAATTGAGATGAAAAGGTAGAGAACAGCCAAGGTCAGATGCTTATGGAGCTCCAAGATATCACATGGCAATGTGTGAAGCATCAAGCATACATTCTTATAGAATAGTTGACCGACTTCCTTTTGTGACCCTAGAAGTAGGACAAGGAAAATGTGCAAGGACTATAAGAGCCTTCATTGACTCAGATGTAGCCACTAGTGTAGTTAGATTTTCTTACTATCACGAGCTAAGATTAAGTATCAATCTTATAGAATCATATCTCATAGGATTGGGAGGTGTGGAAACCCCTTGCATGGGGAAGGTGGAGCTTCCCATCTACCCTTAAGGTGTTCTTATGACACTGAAGATGGTAGTGTGTCAAGATGAGGATCTCACAGAACCTCTTGTCTTGGGTCAAGACTTGATCTATGATCATGTAGTCAACCTAAACCTAAGAATTGGACATCTTTAGATAGGGGTAAATAAAAAACGCATCACCATTGAGTTAGACAATCAAGCACTCAAGGAACTAGGAAAGAAACCAAATCTTGGTCCTTCCAAGAGTACACATGAAGATAACGATGTTGTTCTTGTCCAAATTTGTATGATGTAGAAGGATAAGATTCTCAACAAAGGAGTACGGGATTCAGTGGAACTCCCCTCATTTCCAAAAGTAATTGAGACAAAGCAACCCAAGGAGTACAGGAAGCAAAGGAGGTAGACGGTCTATGCTCATAGTCAATGGAGGGCACAAAGCTAGAGGAATCAAAGTGTTAAGTAGATCTAGATTCACAAAGATGAACAATCCTCTACTCCAATGAAAATACCCCAAAGGTGCAATAGACAATACTCAGGTAAGGACTATAAAGAAATATTATTCTAAGAGTTTCCCAACATGGACCATTTCTATTTGTGTTCCAAAGCGGTCAATGGAGGGTGACCCCAATGCATGACAAATCTGGGTGCCCAAGACCTACTTACACACCCAAGTAGCTTCACATAAGCTCACGCACTTGAATACCCACTCATAATCACTCACATTATACACTTCTAGGCACATATTTGCAATCTAAACATCCACACATGAAATTGCACCTAGGACCGTCTGGAAAAGGGTACCCAAAAAACCTCAAATCCAAGCACTCATATGTCAGAAACATGTAAAGGTCATTAAAATTTAAAGATATAATCAGCCACTAAGAGTTTGCAAAATAAAAGCTTGTATCAAACCACTCAACCCAATTTTGCAAACTCATTCACACCAAAATAGATGCATTCCGAGTACAATGCACATCTAGAGTATGCATCTAGGGACCAACCACTAACTTACTAACTAACACTCACAAGTCACAAGAAACATCTCACTCACTAATGCCCTAAGCACATAGGTAGCATGTTGGTATTGTAGAGGGAAGACGGTATTATTATGTTGTCGACACAATGCTAACATATCTTTCTTCTTCCAGTAGATAAGCATGACATGGTTGAAGCAACAAGAACGAGCTTCGAGGCAGGGACTAGTTAGTAGGTTCTGGATATGGAGAGTTTATCTATCATGCTTGAGAAATTGAAAGTCCAGAGGAATTATAGGCTATATAGATTATTCCAATACATGACTCCTCGATTATACCAATATAGAACCAGAAGAATTGTAGGCTATACACATTATATCAATCGAAGATCATACTTGGATCATGCTTGTAGGCCAAACCTCTCATTGGTTAAGTGAAGTAGGAGGACCATTGGGCAAGGGCTCATACCTTTGGGAGATAGAGCTAGAGTTCAATGGAAAGGGGGGCAATTACCATTTCTTTACATGGAAATTTCAAAAGTTATAGAATGCAGAAGCACTATGCCTAGTGTGGCAAAAGGCAAGATTAGATGCATACTTTGGTGCTGAACTCCCCAAGCCTAACTTCATGAGGTGCTATTATATTGTCAACACCCTAACTCCTAGCAAGAATCCCCAAGGATCAAGCATGTTTGCACTCCCACTATTAACTCATGGCAATGAGTTGAAGAGGTTTAAGTTAACCAATAACTTGCTGAGGGAGGCTTTGGATGGAATGCACATACCCACTAAGAAGGATTTTCTAGTACAAGACAACCTGAAGAATCAACACCTTGCTAAACTCAAAGATATGGTAGCTCTGATGCCTAATATTGTGATTCACCTATTAATGTGCATGCAATACTTTGCCTTCCCCGCCCAAGATAGATTCACTATGCCACCTAGGAAGATTAGGTTCAGTTTATACCTTGCAGAGATGCGAAACCTAACCATTAACCTACCTCATGGGATCATTGACTAGATACACTAGGCACACAAGCGATGGCCATGTAAGTCAGCATTGTATGGATGTTGTGCACTGACTAGGATCATTTATAGGTGTTTGGCTTATGACATCCCAATTATGAGGGCTCTCATGTCGAGTAGGGTACATCAACTCAAGGGTTGACCATCCATAAGCGCCCTCCAAGAAGATGTGTGGAGCAGAACAAGTACCATGTGCTCAATGATGAGGAGCAACATTAACCCCAGTTGTCACTCCCCCACCTCGACATATATGCCCATTTACACTACACCTCCCAAGACGGAGCACTAAAGATCCCAACTTGATATCTCGGCCAATTCCCATAGACCTTGAGTTGCTTGGAGGGGTACATTTGGAAGAGCTCTCTAACAAGGTTTTTGAGTAGATTTTAAGAGAAGTGAATCTTGAGTCAACTCACAAACAAGTGGTGGAATGTTCTCACCACAAGCAAACACCTCTCAAGTACCTCTTACTGTAGTCAATAAGGACAAAGAAGAAGATGAGGATGATAATGAGGAGGAGGAATCTGAAGGAGAAAATGATAAACAAGAGGGAAGATATTAGGAAGAGGAACAAGACATGCCAAAACTTATAGGTGCTTTAGCCTACATAGCCAAATTACAAAGATTATATGATATAATCAAGGCAGTACTAGAGAGGCATCACATTTCATTCGCATCAAGCCAAGCCTTGATATAACAGATGCTTGCAGACATGATGAATCCTCACTTTATTAATACACTCAAATTGTTAACAAAGTCACTAGGAGTTCAAGAGGATCTGCACATAGACGTCTGAGAATCAAAATGATATGAAAAGAACAGAGTGAAAACAAGGCCTTGGGCAAGAAAAAACATATGAATACTGATATCTAAACCTGAAGAAACCATCAAAACAACGACTGTTGCGATGGCCACCATCGATCTTAATATGGAAACATTTGTTCAAACATCACCAATCTCACCCCAGCACCTCCATCTCCTCCATCACCCCCACCCCCGCCATGGACTACATATGAAACCGTGGTAGAAATGACAACAAGTACCCAAACGCCAACCTCATCAATGTCCTTTTCCTTTTGTGAACTAACCTCCTAGACCACAACCTTTTCTTTGATTACCAATCCACTTTTCACTTCCCCATTTTCATTTCAATAGCCCATCATTGGACACCCCATGATACCTAGGATAGATGGACACCCAAGACCCACCAAAGGTAGTTTAGGCAAACCCACATACCCTCATTCTCACTTGCCTCTTCCACGTGATCCTTACTTTCCATTTTCCTCCTCCATCTTTGCCTACACTTCAATCGTGACCATAGCCCCAACCGATTACGTGTCCTTTATGGAATGTTTCATTCGTGTCCCCTGTTGGTGCGTTTTGCCCAAGCCTACATGCTTGATATGGTGTTCATTTGTGTAGACATATGAACACCTCTTGTAAAAGAATACATTTTATGTCTTGTTATTGTAAAAGAAAAAATGGCTTAACTCATCCATGATGTAAAAAGCAAATTTGTGGCTCTAGCTACCTAAAGCCATGAATCCATTAGCTGATGGAATATTTCCTAATTCCTAGCATCACTTTTAGGTGAAGTCATTTAAATTCAAATTCAAAACTACCTCCAAAAGTAGTTATAAAAGGAGCAAGAAGGAATTCACCAAAGTAGTGTTTGATTCATGCCCCTTTGTAGAGATTAACAAGCTCACTCCATAGCTCTACCATTCTACTCCCATTGTTCAAATAATCATTGCCAATGTGGTTGTAATCATATGTGAATCTATACATTCATCTTTTACTCATTGTCTGTTTTGTTCTCTGCTATACATAAAACATTTTTGAGTTTTAAAGTGCATTGGATAGCTTTCTAAATCTAGTTTAGTCTTGCAAATTTTCATGTTAATTGCATTTACCATTTGTGAGCATTGCATTTTACTGTTCATTCTTCTATCTCTGTAAACCCTGAAAATGACGGAGGTGTTCTAGATTTTGCTAAAACTTTTTCTCACTGTTGTTGATGAATTTAAGTATTTTAACTTGGATTAGGAATCTATCTAAGTTTATTTTGCTACATTCAAAAGGAATTATTCTAATTCCTACCAAGTTAAGAGCACTGTTCATTTTTTCCAGTAGGTGTATGTACAAAAATAGCAAGTTTTGGGAGCTAGTCATTTTGCAACTAGTCTCTCTTGATTCAAACTTTTGAGATACTTGTTCCAAAGCACTCGGGTGATTTTTTTTGTGGATTTAGGAAGCTCAAAAAGTCTACTTACCAACTCTGAAGTCTCAGTTGGCTGGTGTGAAGCTGGTTGTAGAAACACCAATTCATCTTTGGATTGCATCCACCATCTCTCTCCACAATGGTATCATAGCATAGTCAATGAACATGGGAGATGGATTTCCATCAACAATTAACAAATTGGATAGAAATGACTACCTAGCATGGTCTCTAAGGACGGTGGCATATCTTCAAGGGAGGAATCTATTTCAATATATGTCTGGAGATGAAGCTATGCCAACCATGTGGAACAAAGGGCAAAGACTTTAAAATTGGTGTTGAAAGGATGTACTTGCAAGGTCCTATATTCTAAACTCAATTTTTGATTTTCTTTTACCTCATGTCAAGGGATGCAAGACATCAAGAGACACTTAGAATGCACCTTCTTCTTTCTTGTCCTCCAACACTCTAGAAAGGAAGAACCATTTGTGGATGGAGTTCATGTCAATGAAGAAAAGCCCCAAGCAAAGTGTGACTGATTATATCAAAAAAATGAAAGAGATTTGAGATCAACTTGGAAGCATTGGAGAGGTAATTGAAGAGGAAAAAATCATTAGATAAATCATAAATGGAATCAAAGCATATGACAAGTGGGAGTCCTTCACAACAGCCATGGATTTGTACATGGATATGCATGTACCCGACCTCAACGCACTCATGGGCCAACTCTTCACTCATGAAGCAAAGATTAGCAAAGGTGCTCAGTCCTCAGAAGGTAATCAAATTGTTGCCTTATATTCTGATAAAGCTAAGTCAAGGACAAGTCAAAGAATAGGAGAATGAAGATGAAGGTAGCACTTTCCAAGCAAACATTGCAGGAAGAAGAAGAGCTAGAGGAAGAGGTAGAGGTGGAAAGCAAGGCAGGGGGAGATTCCAATCATCTCAACCTTGAAATATATATGGCTTATCTAATCATACTATTGAAGATTTTTCAGGAACTCGAGGAACTCAAGAGGAAGAGGATTCAATAGAGATGGTTATGGATCAAATAGAGGCAGATACAATGGAGGCTACAACAACAACTACAACAACAACAACTATCAAAGTGGCCATAAAGGCAGAAGAGATTACAATAACTATGCAAAGGACCAAAGTCAAGATGACTCATTATTGATTATGAATCTACCATTGAAGAAGGGTAAGGATGATGATCACATATTTTTCATTGATTAAGGATGTTCAGATCATGTAGCATGAAATGTGGCTTTACTTAATGATTTGGAAGATCCTCACAATAAACATGAAATGCAAAGAGGAGATCATACAAAGCACTCGGTGGGGAAGATAGTTAATGTCAAGACATCAGATGGGAAAATGAACCTCTTAAGAAAACTCTTGTATGTCCCTACAATTACCAAAAATTTAATAATTGTTGGGCAGATTGTTGAGAAAGGATTCTAGGTTAGATTCAACCGATTTGGAGCATATGTTGAAGAGCCAAGGGAAGGCTTTAGAAGGATTTCCAAAGGAGAAAAGACAAGAAGGCTTTTAGCTTTTGAAGTGGAAGATACAAAGAACATAGCCTTATTTAGCTATGGATCTCAAACTCTCATAGAGTTGGAGATATGGAAAAAAAAAGGCTTGCTCACATTGGTGAGAGGACACTCAAACAAATTTGCAGGGACGAAAGTATACTTGGTTGGCCTAATATCACAAGGCACACATGATTTATAAGTGTGAAGCTTGTCAATTCGGCAAGGCTCATAGACAACCTTTCAATAAGAAGGGATATGTGTATCAAAATCAATTGGATCTAGTGCACACGGATGTGTGGGGTCCTATTAAGGAGCCATCTATATCAAGCTCAAGATATTATGTGTCTTTCATTGATGATTGTAGCAGGTTGATCATTTTGCTTTTCATGAAGCACAAGGATGAAGTTTTTAATTTTTTCATTGATGATGTGTGTGCTCTTGTTGAAAACCAAACATGTAGGACTTTGAAAAGACTCAAATCAGATGGTGGAGGAGAATACATCTCTTTTGAATTTGATTCCTACTTGCATGAAAGATGCATTAACATGAAAGTCACTACAAGGTATACACCCGAACTCAATGGTGTAGCAGAGAGGAGAAACAAAGCTATTGTTGAAGCTATAAGGTCCATGCTCGATGAAAAGGGATTGCCAAACTACATATGGGCAGAGAATATGTCTATAGCCACATATGTCATAAATAGACTTCCATCTAAGTCACTAGATGGAACCACTCCATATGAAGTGTGGAATGGAAGAAGACCTAGTCTAGAGCATTGTAAAATCTTTGGATGCTTAGCCTATGCTCACATTCCTTCTCAAGTAAGAGGGAAATTGGATCCCAAGGTAGAGAAGTGCATATTTATTGGTTATGATCAAAACCAAAAAGGATATAAATTGTACAATCCAACCAATAAAGAATTTTTTGTGATTAGAGATGTAATTTTTAATGAGAAAAAATCATGGTTGGATGATGAAAGGAAAGTGAAGCTACCTTATGACTTGGATGAAGATTTTCCATCACTTTAACCAAAGGAGAAAGCAAATTGAATAAAGTGATTCAGAGATTGACCTAGAAGAGTTGGAAGGAATAAAGCTATGGAAGAGCAAAGGTAAAGAAAAGATGCAAGATGCAACATATGGACTCGAGAGATCACATCAACCACTTAGAAGGTCTTCAAGGGATAAGAAGAAACTAGAGAGGTATGGTTATGACAATTCTTTGGCTACCAAGCACTCAATCTACATTGCAAAGGATTCAATAAATGAAGAGCCTACCACATTTGAAGGATCACAAAGCAAGAAAGCTTGGAGAGATGCAATGGATGAAAATATGGAAGCCTTGACAGAGAATGACACTTGGGAGCTTCTACCTAACAAGCCATGTATGAAGGTAATTGGATCTCGATGGATATACAAAATCAAGAGGAATTAAGATGGAAGTATAAATAGATATAAAGCAAGGTTAGTTGCTAAAGGGTTTTCTCAAACCCATGGTATTGATTACGAGGAGACTTTCTTTCCTGTTGCACAAATGCCTACAATTAGGATTCTTATTAGTCTTATTGCATCTGAAAATTGGAAGGTCTATCAAGTTCATGTAAAGAATGCTTTATTAAATGGATGGATTTTTGATGAAGCGTAGATGGCACAACCTCGTGGACATGAGGATGCACATTATGTGAACTATGTATGAAAATTAAAGAAAGCCTTGTATTGATTGAAGCAATCTCCAAGAGCTTGGAATTTTAGATTGGTGACTTATTTGCAGGATCAAGGATTTAAAGCTAGCAAGGCAGATACCTCTTTGTTCATAAAGGGGAATGGATCTAAAGTGATCTAACTATGTGTGTTTGTTCATGATATCATTATCACATAAATGATCTTCAAGGAATCAAATAGGTAAAGTGTCAAATGAAGGAGGAGATCAAAATAATTGATCTTGAATCACTCACTTATTTTATTGGATTGGAGTTAAATCTACACAGGTTTAGGTGTATACATCACACAAAGGAAGTATGTGCATGACATGTTGATCAAGTTCAAGATGGAAAACAACAAGTGTGTAGGTATACCTATGGAGTAAAATCATAAGCTTAGTGCTTATGAAGGAGAGCCAATTGAAAACATCACAAGCTATCAAAGCTTGGTTGGAAGTTTGAACTATGCAACACTCACAAGTGTGGATATATGTTAGTGTGTTAGCATATTGACTCAGCTTATGCATAAGCCAAGAATACCACATAAGGAAGCGGCCAAGAGAGTCCTTAAGTACCTAAAGGGGACCATGAATGAAGGTTTGTTTTATCCATTTACTCCAGATATTCAGCTAAAGGCCTATTCAGATGTGGATTGGGCCAGATCTATAGATGATAGAAGAAGCAAATCCGGGTATGTATCATTTGTAGGTTCAAAAATCATTTCTTAGTAATCCAAGAAGCAACCAATTGTGGAATTATCTTCTACTAAAGCCAAATATAGAGGTTTGGCTAATGCAACTTAAGAAATCATGTGGTTAAAATCTTTGTATACAGATCTTGGACTTCATTTTTCAACATCTCACATTTTTGGTGATAGCACAAGCTCACTACATCTTGAAGCTAGTCTGGTATACCATGCTAGAACCAAGCATATTGAAGTCAAGTATCATTATGTAAGGGAGAAGCTAATGAGCAAGGATATTCAACTATCATATGTCTCTAGAGATATGCAATGTGCAAACATGTTGACTAAAGCTCTTGATGATACAAAATTGAGTAGATTCAAGTTGATGACTATCTCATAAGAAATCAAGGACAATTGAAGACTCATTTGGAGGCCAAGCATGCTGGGCATGAGGGGGAGCTGCTGATGCATTTTACCCAAGCCTTCATGCTTAATATGATGTTCATTTGTGTGGACATATGAACACCTCTTGTTAAGACTACATTTTATCTCTTGGAATTGTAAAAGAAAGATGGCTTAAGTCATCCATGATGTAAAAAGCAAATTCATGGCTCTAGCTATCTAAAACCACGAATCCATTATCTGAGGGAATATTTCCTAATTCCTAGCATCACTTTTAGGTGAATTCATTTGAATTCAAATTCAAAACTACCTCCGAACGTAGCGATAAAAGGAGCAAGAAGGAAGTCACCAAAGTAGTGCTTGATTCGTGCCCATTTGTAGATATTATAGAGCTTACTCCATAGATCCATCATTCCACTCCCATTGTGCAAATATTCATTTCCAATGTGGTTGTAATCATATGTTAATATATACATTCATCTTTTACTCCTCTCTTTTGTTCTCTGTTATACTCACTTAGAATACTAAACTTTAGAATCTCATATCTTGGGCTATGTGTATATTATTTCAAAGTTTTAATGTGCATTGGATAGCTCACAAAGTGTAATTTATTCTCACAAAATTCCATGTCCATTGCATCTACCATTTGTGAAAAATCTGCATAATACTGCTCAATAGTCTATCTCTCGAGACGACGAAAATGGCAGGGCTGCTCCAAATTTTGCTATAACTTGTTCTCAGTGCTCATTTGATGAATTGAAGTGTTTTAGCTTGTACTAGCAAGCTATTTACATCTACTTTATATATCCAAAAGTAATTTTTCTAAATCCTACCAGGTTAAGAGCTGTTTATTTTTCCCAATAGATGTATGTACAAAAATAGCATCCATGATTCCCATCGCCCCTCCACTCCACCCTAGCCCCCTTGAATCTCATATTACACATGATACATTCAGTACAATGGTTCAATGTGTCTCATAGCTACAACAAGATTACCAAAGACTAGAAGATTAGAATCCTACCTTCTAAAAGGGATCGCAAAGATTCCAAGCAAGACTCATATCTTAGGAATCTGATAATGAAGCCCTTCACATGAAATAATTTACCTTACAACAACCTCAAATAGAATTGGAGGCCAACACATGGAATGTGGTTGCTCAAGTCATCAAGGACTTGGAGACCATGCTTCATAAGCAAAATCTCAATAATGTAAAGCTATGAAGAAACCTAGGGCTTCTCAAGAAGCACATGTTTGTAGCATTGGAAGAGAACAAGTGGTTGTAATAAAAAAACCAAAATAACCTTCAAGCTACTATGCAAGGTACCCCAGGTGCAAAGATTATTCCTACAAAATATTGACCTATTCCCTTTGAAGATATAAGGGTACTTCTCGAGGAACATTCTAACTCTTGGAGTCATATGAAAAGCTCGAATTAGAATGTGCAAACCTAAAGAAGTAGCTAGACACTATCACCATATCTCAAGAAAAACCGGCCATCCTCCCTCAACCTAGAGCATAATTGGAAGCCCCAAGAAAACAGGTGGAAGAACTAAAAGCAAGACTCCTACATATGACAGGTCACCCTCTCCAATTGAAGACCAAAAACCTGACACAATGGTGGATATACCAATTGAAGAAAGTTACAAAGAACTACATGAGCCTATACCATTACCTTGCATGTGTGTCAGTACCAAGCACCGAGACACTTTGAGATAGAAGCACCAGATTGGCTAAAGAGGGTGGAGGAGATAGGCAAAACTCATGATGATAGAGTAGCCATACAAATCCAATATCTCTCTAATATGGAAGTTACAGTTATCAAGTCCTCGCAGATTATAATGCAAAATTTAATAGGCATAAAGGGAAAGAACTTAACTTTGCCACCCAATTTGAGCTAGATGACCTACCAAAAGAGGCATGTGTAGGCTCTATATTTCAACCCAATTAGCATACAAGAATCTTGATGGACTACCCTGAAATGATGCGCACATGGTCAAACATGCCATTATATATTAAATATAACCCATGTTATTGTGCTATTGTCTGTCATAGATCTTGGCAAGCATTCCCAATCAAAGTCCACAACAATAAAGGGTGTTCCAATTGGATTAAATATCCACAATACACCACTAGTCTACATGATTAAAGAATGTACCAAACATTTTCACAGAGATGTGTATGAATATTTTCAAGCTTGTGATGGTAATGTTCAAGACCTTTTGCAAAATCCAAGCTCCATATATTTCAACCCCTAGGTTTTCTAAAGGGAACCATGATTTGCTATATGACATGCGCCAAACCCCCTCCATCAACATAACTTACGTGTGGCATGCATGCTTGGTACAAGTAGAAATTTGAAGAAATGTTCTCTATACGATTCTAGGAATACCACTAAAACATTTTCATTCCCTGACGGACACACTTGTTGCATCTCTTTGCTATAGAAGAAGCCATGCATGTACATCAGTTACACCAACCACATCTAGAAGTTCTAGGTCTAGTCAATTGGGAACACATGATGACAGAGTTGGAAAGAGGACTGCGCATACAAGAACATCACCTGGACATCGATGTCATTGAATATTACATCAAATACTCCCTACAAACCCTTCGAAATAGAGAGAAAAAAGAAGAGAAAAAAAAGAGAAGAAAAAAAAAAGTAAGAAAAAGAAAAAGGGAAGAGGGCTTTTTTTCCGCCAAGCCGCCTGTATGGAAGGTTTTCTTAGCGTGAATTAGAAAAAAGAAGAGAAAAAAAAAAGAAAAGAAGAAGAGAAAAAAAAAAAGAGAAGAAGAAGAAAAAAAAAAGAAGAAGAAGAAAAAGAAGGAAAAGAAAAAGGAAGTTTCAAAAAAGTATTTGGATACGATGTGATCGGTGGGGGGATTTTTCCTTGTCTGTGGTCTGCTTTCTCTCTATGTTGGAGGGTCTTGCCGCTGGGCATTGAAAATTAAAAGTGGTACAAGTTCCTTCGGCCATGGATGTGGCTTCGTCCTCTTTCGTGAAAAGTAATCGGGCCCCCCCCCCTGGGGAGACCGGCACTCTGGCTGCCCTGCTGGAGGGGGGGTCATGTGCCGCCCCTGGGGCATCCGAAAGTGCTGAGCCCCCCATCGTGTCCCTCAGTAGACCCGCAGTTCTGTCTGCTCAGGAGGAGCTCAAGAAAGTTTGCCTCGTCGGCCAAGTGTTTGGCCCTAGGCCCCCGCTCGAAATCGTGCGACAATGGCTTCGAAAAGAGTGGTTCCCTCGAGGACTAATTGTCAGCAAATGCCAGTTCTTACCAGCAAACCACATGCTGCTAGTATTTGAAAATGAAGAGATGGCGTTCCAAGCCCTAAGCATTGGCACCTGGCGGCTCGGTCGGACGACCCTGTGCTTATTCAGATGGTCCCCGGACTTTACCCCCGACAAATCGAAATCACTTCGGTACCCTCTTTGGGTTGAGCTCCCTAACCTCCCATACTTCTTGTACAACTTCGTGTGGGACATAGTCTCCCCTATCGGCAAGCCGTTGGCTTCACGAGAAGACATTGGTGGTCTCATCTATGAGGGTGCAAGACACTCGTTCAATGCTAGATGGCACCCACAAATCTGCGTCGAGGCCGACCTCAGTTCGCCGCTTCCATCAACGATCAAAGTGGACATGGGCGAAGGAGAAGTTTGGGAACAGGATATCACCTACAAAAACCTCCCCAACGCGTGCTTTCGTTGTGGCCAGCAAGGTCACAGGATTAAAGACTGCCCTCTCAGGCAAAAAAACAAGCGATTTCAAGAAGCCTCCAAAACCGCTCAAGACAACTTTGACGATTTGACCCACTTGACCAAGGAAGGGGAAGGCAAGGGCCTCCTCAATCCACAAGCTGATGCCGATGGCTTTACTGAAGTTAGAAGAAGAAGGAAAAGAAGTCCGAGGGCCAACGGTGAGAGGAACAACCTACCAATTACCCCACACAGCAATTTGTATTGCAATCTTGGAAAGGAGATCAACGAGCTCGACTACCCAGGTGGGAAGCCACCTGAGGTAGACAACTACGACGTAGCCCTAGAGATCCCTGACAACAAAGAAACCCCCCAGGAGGGCTAGACTACAAGCAAAGAAGATGGTTTCACTACTAATAATGAAGACAACATGGATAGTGAAAGTTCCATCATTGGATCGACGATCCCGGAAACGATGCCGAGCACAGGGCCCAATTCTCCCCAGCGGAGGGCATCCCACAAAGGGAAACAGCCTTTGGAGTTACCCTGGAAAAGCCCCCATAAGAACCGATTTCTAAGTCGGGATCAGATCCCAGCGAAAAAGAAAGATGAAGCCAAGAGAAGAAAGGACAAGGCTCCCTCCCGCAAAGAGGGATCAATACAAAAATGATTGTCATCTCGCTAAATGCTAGGGGGCTAACCGACCCCTCAAGAGCGGCCATCATTGGTCAATGGCTCCGCGACATTAGCTTAAAACCAGACATTATATGCATTCAAGAGATTAAAATTGACGGAGAAGACCTTCTGAAACGGCTCAGACAGGTTTCCTCGGCCCATGTGTGGATCCCAACAAAGCACCAGCGGAGGTCCGGTGGAACGGCTATCGGTGTTAAACAACCCTGGCTTGAAAAGCTTGAGAACTCCATTGAAGATGTAAATCACCGCTGGATTGCGGTTTCTTTTGGTGCTCCCCTCTGTGTTACTATGGTTTCTTTGTACGCCCCTAACGGGGATTTGGAGAGGCTGAACACTTGGACTTCTCTTGACTCGCTTCCCCACAACGTGCTTATATGTGGAGACTTCAACATGGTGGAGGACCCTAAGGACAGATGGATGGGCAAGGGCAGGGTCATCGACAGTCGGGAGAAAGAAACGTGGGACATGACCAAACTCCACTTGGATCTGGTCGAATTCAAAGACTCGAATGGCTTTTCCTGGTCGAATCTCCAAGCGGGCGAGGATCTGAGGAAAGCTAGACTTGATAGATGCTACATCTCTCAGAGCTTTACTCATCTGTGGGGCCACCCTTCCATCACGCAACGTACTGACCTCACCATCTCTGATCACTACCCGATCGTTATCACTTTTCAACCTTCCAACAGGACCCACAAGGCTCCGTGGTTCCATGCCAACGCTTCCACCTTCTCTCTCCCCTCCGTTCATCAAGAGATTGCCGATGTGTGGAAGGTGGCGTTCGCCTCTGGCTTGGCCCCAGCCAAGTGCTGGAGAAGTGCGGTCGACAAGTCTCGCAAGATCATGATCAAAACTAAGAAGATGCTCGAGATAGTGCGGCGGGCTCGTAGGGAAGCGCTTTACCACAGACTCTGGCGACTCGAGGAGGAAGTAAACAAAGGAAAACACCAAGCCCAGAAAGGTCTCCGAAAAATCAGAGCAGCGTTGAGATACGAGGAAGAAATACAAAGGAAGAACTTGCAAATCTTCTTCAAGGAGTGGTGGGCTGGAAAAGCCGACAAACCCACCAAAGAGATGTGCAGTATCCTTAAAAGGAAACACAACAGAGAGACGATTCCCCTACTGCTAGACCCACATGGCAATGTATGCAACTCGGAAGAAGATAATGTTGGCATCATCGAAGGGCACTTCACGAGACTCCTGGGAACCTCGAACCCCCTCTCCCACCATAGAAGGGACTGCATGGCTGCTATTTCTAGGGTTTCCCCCCGGAGAATACCGCCCAACCTCCACTCCCTGCTTCATGCCCCGATCTCTGAATCAGAAATCATTGAGGTCATTGATGCCCTCCCTCTCGGTAAAAGCCCGGGACCCGACGGACTCACTAACGAGTTTTTTAAATCCTTCAAGCTAGTGGTTGCCACCCCTCTTCGGATGGTCTGGCAAGAAGCGCTAAAATTTGGTGCTCTTCCTTCTTGTATAAATAATGGAATTATCAAGCTGATTCACAAGAAGGGGGAGAAAAACAGAATCGAGAACTGGCGGCCAATTACCATGCTCCAAACACGATACAAGATCGTCGCCAAAGTCATTGCCAACAGACTTGCGTGCCACCTGAGATCTTGGCTTAGTGAGGACCAAAAAGGTTTCATCAAAGGCAGGTCCATCCTGGAAACCATTATGGATATTTGGGAAGGTATTCAATTTGCAAATGAGTCTAATCAAGATGTAGTCTTCCTCAAGATCGACTTTGACAAAGCCTACGATAGGCTAGAATGGGACTATATTCTGCAGTCGCTCCAAGACCTCGGATGTAGTCAGAAATTCACCAAGATGATCGCGACCCTTCTCGGCAACGCAACGACCCAAATTAACGTTAACGGCAAACTTTCGAAGGCGATCCATCTTAAAAGATCTATTAGACAAGGGTGCCCTCTTGCCCCCCTTCTCTTTGCCATCGCCACTGAGGGGCTGAGCAGACTTGTGGCTCATCATGTGGAGGCTGGCAATATCAAAGGCCTCCAGCTACCTCACGACCACAATCAAATCATCATGAGACTTTTTGCCGACGATATGAACGCGTTCGTTCACAATGATAATACCAGCCTGGAGACTTTCTGGAGGTGTCTTGATACCTTTTGTGAGGCCTCTGGATCCAAAATCAACCACAATAAGACCGCCTTTAGGGCCATTGTGGGACATCAACCTGGCCTTCTCATTGATCATGGCTGTCAAACCATTCCGCAGGGCCAAATCTTTCGGCTGCTTGGAATCCCCTTGGGGTTTGGCGTCTCTATGGAGCAGCGATGGAACTGGGTGCTAGCCAAACTTGAAAACAAGCTCAACTACTGGAGAGGCATGCAAATCAATCTCGCTGGACGGGCAATGGTTATCAACACATTCCTCCTCTCGTCTACCATCTATTTCCTTTCTTGCTGGAGACCGAATGAGCAAGGCCTGTCCAAACTGAATAGCATCTGCAGACACTTTCTTTGGACGGGTGATCATAACAGAAGGGGGGTGCCTAAAATCAAATGGGCCATCTGCACCAGCCCTAGAGATAGCGGGGGGCTTGGCATCCTGGACATTGGGTGCATGGCTAACAAACTGGCAGCCAAATGGATGATTAAAGCTTGGTGCAATAGGGAGGCCTCGTGGGCCAAGCTGATCTTCAGAAACAAAAATGAGTTGGCCCTCACGGGGTTCCCGAACTGGAAGAACCTTGACATCATGACCCTGCTATTCTCCCCGATACCTGTCTTCCCGAAAGGCTCCAATCTCGTATGCTCTCTTTGGAAGGGCTGGAATAAAGTCAAAAGCTTCACAAGAATTAGTGAGGACTGGAAGTGGGCGGCCGGAATCAGACAAAACGACTCTATCTGGTTTCCGATACACGGCATCCGGAGTGTGGAGTCGTGGAACATTCAAAATGCCAAGAAGTTATGGAACAAAGGATTCAAAAAATGGAAACACCTCTGGAAACATGACACCAACAGTTGGATCAACTACGAGGATATCGACCCTCGCATAAACATCTTCTACGAAGAATGGAACACCTTGCAAAGCAGATGCCTCGCTTGGGACCGTCACAAAACTCGCCTTCTCATGGGACATGATGCTCCGAACGCGCGTGGTCTCAAATGGCACAATGGGAATAGCCTACTCAAAATCCCGAACATCAAAGAGACAACTGACCTCCAGATCAGCCTCAACAAGAAGTGGTGCCTGTCCTGGACGCGGCTTCGGTGGGACATGAAATTCATGGGTATCTGGCACCCACTTATAGAGATCAAGAAGTCGGTCCTCTTATGGCAAATTCTTCATCGAGGAATCTGGACTAACCATAAGGCAAGCAAAATTTGTGGGATCCCTCCGTGGTGCAAACGCTGCCACCGTGCAATCGAAGATGTCCCACACATCTTCCTTACTTGCCCCAACTCCTACAGAATCTGGCAGATGGTTGGACTGAAAATCAGAGTTCAGAAACAGCTTAGCTGGAAACAAGTCCTTTTGGGTGAAGCGATTGGATGCTCTGCGGCTCTCTGGAACGCAATCAGAGGGGAAGTCCTGTGGAAAATTTGGCGGGAGCGGTGCGCTCTCAACTTCGGCGACCCCCCCAGGGAGTGGTCGATTGAAAAATCCCTATTCCTCCTTGGCAAAAGGATTGTCAACAGTAAGAAATCCCCCCCCTTCAGGCACCATCAAGTCCTCCTTTTGACCAACAACAAGCTCAAACCCAAGTGGGTCCCGCATGAGGGCGACGAGAGGGTGATCAACCTTCTTTGTAATGCAACCTAGGAAACAACCAAGCTTCCCCTGCTTTGTGGGATTTGGGGGGTCCCGTGGGCACTAGTCCCCTTCCATTGTACCTTTGTTTCTTAATTTAATTCAAGTCCGGGAGAGTAGGCTATTGCCGAACTTCCTTTATATTAAAAAAAAAAACATGGGTATGTCAGGGACAAAACATGCAAGCAAGGGGGAATGCTGGCAACAACCAAGGAATTTAGGGTGCTACAAGATAGGGGAGTTGACACAAAGACTCAAAGTAGAGGGACAGCTACGTGGGAGCAAGTAGGCAAAGTAGTCAAAGAAGATAGGGTAACAAGGCCTATGCAAGTTTTCAAAAAAATAAATCATTTTCAAAATTGATTTTTATCGCTACACCAACATTGTACATACTATTTTTCATAGATTAGACTCCATTTTGTTCACGCAAATGAGTCCTAAAGCTTGAGGAGTATTAGAAGTATCTATGTATCAATTTACATAATTTTAGACTCCATTTGAGCCCTCAAATATGCCTTGGAACCTAATTTCTAACTAGGCTAGACACTAGGTTTTCAGAGGACCAAAGGTAGTCCAAAACTATAAAAAGAGTTGGAGAGCTCATTTTTTAGGTTGGCTTGTTAGAGTTTTGAGCTATTGTAAGAGATTTCTTGAATAATAGAAAACACTCCATTGTTTTTCTTTTTTATTTCTTGCCTTGTATGCACGCGTGTGTGTGTATGTGTGTGCATGCTTTTGTGGTTCTCATTCATGCAATTGTGCCTTCATTTGCTCATAGTCATTATACTAGTCCTCACATCTCCATAGATTGACATTTATGAGGTGGATCCTCTCACGTTTGTAGTTGACATTGTGCTAGAGTGACAATGCTGCACTCTAGCAACTCAAAAATGATGACAATAATCTAGTTAGGGTGATGACGACCATTATTACTGCCCAAGAACAAGGCATGCAGTCCAAGATTGGTGCCAAAAATTTTCAATTTTCAGGATTCCATGGGTGAAAGGATGGTCAATTTGTTCTTTCATGGCTATCTCAATTGGATGACATCTATTCTGATGAATCATACTCTAAAAGTGTAAAAGTGAAATTTGTAACTACCTATCTGGTGGGTAAGGCCCAACCATGGTGGAATGTTTTGCATCATAGCACCGATTACCCCACCACATCAAAAGCATTTCAAGAAAGGATCAAGGAGTCCTTCCTTCCTCCTCAATTCCACTTACATGCATGTTGATCATGGACAACATTTGTATGGAAATATGGAGATACTATGTCTACCTATACTGAATGTTTTTGGCAAGGACTATTACTTATTCATTCGCTTGATACAATTCTTGAAGATACTTTGCAACAAAACTATGAAGATGGTTTGGAGATGGGAATCCAAGCTAAGCTCAACATCCTACATCCCACGACCCTCTATGAAGCTATTTCTTTTGCACATGATGCTTAGAAAGATTTTCAATCCATCACCAAGTCGATTCGCTTACAACCAACACGTCAATGACAACCACCAATCAAGCCCAATTTTCCTCTCCAGCATCCGGCTACTAGTCTTTCTTCTCCTACTTTTCAGTGCCCACCTACTTTCCAACCTCACCTACATGATCATCCTCCTCAATCCAATTTCTCACCAGTATCGAAGACCACTCCCCTACAACCCACAAAACCTGCAATCCTTCAAAATTCAACGATGGATGCTCAACAAAAGAGGCCTGGTATCACTTGGTGGCATTGTGGTAAGTTTGGTCATACTAAAGCTAACTCTAGGTTCCAAACTAACAACATGAAGCCTATCGGAGCTCAAGTACACAACATGGAGGTGGTTCCTAAAGACATTCAACCTGATTGGACTAAAGAAGCATTGGAACAGGATCTAAGTACCTTGGGTAACAAAATTTTTATTCATTCTTTACTTTGCATGCAAGGTACTATTAAATGGTAAAGTTTTACTATTTTACATGATTATGGTAGTTTGCTTGACTTTATTTCTCATACAATAGTGAAACATATCCAATTAAACCCACTTCCTTCTATGTATAAATTTAAAGCTGCATTTCAAGGACATAGATGTAATTTTACAAGTGAACTGTATAACATTCAGATTTGTAAAGCTTCATACATAGATGAACACACATTTTTTATTGCTCCTTTGCAGTCCTATGACGTTATACTTGGTATGCCTTTTCATCATCATTATAATCCATGTAATTTTTATCATACACACACAATGAGTTTTACGTTTAACAATCAAGATATTTCTTTTTTTGTAATGCATGACTTCCAACCATTTTTGTTAATTAGTCATACTTAGGAAAGGCTACAGTTCATGTATTGTTTCTGTCATTAATAAAGTTGATTATACACGTACACTTCTTGAGGCACATAAATCATTTATGGACTCCTATAAGGATTCTTTTATGGCTAATTTTACTTCTAAACTACCAACTTCTATGGAATCTTTTGACCACACCATAGACTTAATTCCTAGTAGTTCTCCTCCCCATAATGCACCTTATACACATGGACCTTTACATCACCAAGAAATTGCTAATCAAGATAAGGATCTACTCGACAAAGGACTTATTAGACCTAGTTCTTCTCCCTTTGGAGCACCTATTCTTTTAGTAGAGAAGAAGAACAAGACCTTTAGGATGTGTATTGACTATAAAGTGCTCAATGAATCAGAGTTAAAAATAGATATCCTATTCCTAGGATAGATGGTTTGCTAGATAAACTTCATGGAACAAATGTTTTTAGCGAAATTGATCTTGAACCTGGGTATGATCAGATACGAATGACACAAAATGACACTTATAAGACTGCCTTTAAAACTCAAACTAGTGACTTTGAATTCATGATAATGCTTTTTGGACTTACCAATGCACCTGCTACATTTGCATGCATGATGAATAACATTTTTCTTGAATACCAAGCTTTGTTCTAGTTTTCCTTGATGACATAATTTTCTATAGTAAGAATCACAATGACAATGAAAATCATTTAGCACCTGTCTTTAATTTGTTACAAGAAAAACAATTTTTTTCCAATACTGAAAAGCATTATTTGTTCCAAAAAGAATTAGAGTATTAGGCCATATTCTTTCTAGTCAAGGTGTTCATATAGATCCAAGGAAAACTAAAGTAATTGAAGAATGGCTTGTTCCTAAATCTATGAATGATGTACACTTGTTTCTAGGGTTAACTAGTTTTGATAGAAAGATTGTAAAACGTTTTTCTTATTTAGCACTCCCACTCACATTTTTATTGATGAGAAAGTTAAAATTTGCATGGGGATTAGCACAACAAAAACCTTTTGAAAAACTCAAACATGCACTTCCTCATGCACCTATTTTGCAATTACCGAATTTTGGAAAACCTTTCCATGTAGTTACAGATTTAGTTATAGATGTTATATTAATGCAAAGTGACCATCCTATTACATTTGAAAGTATGAAAATTAAACCTTCAGAAAGGAATTATAGTACATATGATAAGGAACTTTTAGTTGCTGTGCATGCTCTTAAAATATGGAAAGATTACCTTATGGGTTCAAAAGTCATAATCAAAACAGATCAACAAGCTATTAAGCATTTATTAAATCAACCATTGATTTCCGAAAGACATATTAATGGGCTTTATTCATAAAAACTTTTCAACCTATGACTCAATATCAACCTGACCAAGCTAATGTTGTAGATGATTCCCTTAGTCTTTTCCTATCCCCACAAACAGATATTTTTTCTATTAATAATATTTCTAGTGCTCATATTCATTCATTTCATGACATGATTCCTACTTATGCATCTAATTTGTATTTTTGACAAACATCAAATCCTCTCAATAAATCTTCAACATTTACTGAGCATCACTACACTTTTCATAATGGGTTCTTGTATTTGAAACAAAACTTATGCATTACACAAGGTTTTAAAGAATTTGATATGAAAGAGATGCATGAACCACCGTATATGGGTCATAAGGGCATACAAAGTACTATTTCTACATACAAAGAATTCTTTTCTTAGCCAAATATGGACAAAGGTATTGCATAGTATGTTTCCCATTGCATTGTGTGTCAACATGTGAAACGACAACATGGTAATGCATTTGGATATTAATGCCACTTCCCATACCTAATGGACCATGGGAACAAATCGCTATGGATTTTATTACTAGTCTTCCTATAGCTTCATCTCATATGGATATGTTTTGGACAATTGTTGATAGGTTAATTAAACAAGCATACTTCATTCCTTGTAAAAGGACTCGATTTGCACCTCAAGATGCTAACTTAATTATTAAATGTATTTTTCGACATCATGGTTTTCTAAAATTTATTGTATCATATTGAGATGTTCGTTCCTGTAATCACTTTTGGGTTGCATTATTTTAAAACTTAGGTTCTAAAATAGACTTTAGCTCTGCATTTCATCCTGAAAGTAATGGGCAAAGTGAAGCTACGAATAGTACTATTTTGTATTTATTACACTATTATCCTTCAGATAATCCAAGTATTTGGGACAAGATAATCCCTTTACTATAAATTGCAAAATAATAACACAACACATAACACTATTGCACATGCACCATATGAAATTGTGTGTGGTAAAAAGCTTCCCATTCCCATGTCTATCACTCAAACTTGCATAGCTATGACCGATTCTTTTGGACAAGATCATATTTTCATACGTCATGAGGTGCATGAGCACATTAGAGAGAGTCAAGAACATAACATGCATAATGTTAACAAGAAAAAAGTATCTAAAGAATTTAATGAAAATGATTTTTTATGATTATGAATAATTTAAAGATTTTTGAAAAATATTTCACAACATCCTAATGTTAAACTTGCACCACGTGCTTATGTAATTTTCCGTATTATTCAAAGAAAATAATGAGAGTGCTTTTAGATTAGATATACCTTCTCATTGGAATATACATAATTATTTTCATATTAGTTTATTAAAGAAATTTAAAGGAACATTAACACTCACTCCTATTTTAGATGATCCTTATTTACTTGAAGAGGATGCATAAATTTTAGTTCGAGAGGAAATACTTGATTATGATGTCACTATTACACGCATACGTAATCAATGTCATAGATATTTGGTTAAATATAAAATTCACTCACTTGAAAAATTACAATGGATTCATAAGACATCACAAACTCAACATGATGGCCATTTGATTTTTGCTTATCATTCACAATCACATTAATTTCTAGTTTTCTAATTCCATGCATGTGTTTTTACAAGGAACATGCTTATGATTTTTAGTGATGGGACATGTGTGTACCTAAGTCATGAAGACTTAAGGACTTGTGCCGAAGAGACTAAACCTCATTTGCCACACAAGTGCATATAGTGGGAAATTGACACACGCTTACTTGTCAATCCGATCAAATGACCTAACCAAGTGTATGAGGACATGTGCTCACATGATGGAAAATGAAGTGGTTGAGCTCATATGCATGAAAAAAGACTAATCTACCTCTCAAACTCACTGAAATATTGAAAGTGTCTGTCATGATACCACTTACAATAGTTTTCAGTAAATTGAGGATTTCTCTCAGCTCTGAACTTTGAATATAGTCAATAGCAGAGTTGTTTTGAAGCTCTCGACGAGACACATCTATTGGAGCTGAAACTTGATTGTGACAACTGTGCATCAAGTTATGACAAAAATAGTGAATGGCGGGAAACACCTATACTCACTCCACAACTCCTACAAGCTCACACACACACTACAACAGCTCAAAAACAGTGAGGACTGGTAGATAACATTCCTACACACACAATCCAAGCATCACACACACATAGAAGATCAAAGAGAAGATGGAAATCTGCAAGAAAGAAGCAAATTTGAAAATTAGGAGCTCTCCTTCTTCACAATGGCAAAAAATATCTACAAAGAGTCACAAAGAAGACACTCACTGAGGGTTTGTAACCTTTTCACATAAACTAGCATTCTCAGGGTTCCATTCGTTAGTCCATCCAAAAATAATGATATCATTTTTTGCTGAGTGGGTCTCTCTGTAGCTGGACATCTATCAACATACTGGTTGAATCTTCGGGCGGCCGTTTTCATAGTTTCATTAGGGTTCTGTTTAAAGCTATGGAATAAAGACCCAGAATTGTGTTTAATTCCTCTCTTAGTGAATTCCCCAATGAATTCTTGAAAAAATTGCTCCATGTTTCCAAATTGGTTGGGGTATAATGGCTAGAACCAAGTCAAAGCTCTTCCTGTGAGGGTGAGTCCAAAATACTCATACTGCACGAAGAAGTCATCTACTTGTTCTGCCCTTAGAACTTGTTTAAATTCAGCAATGTGATCGTAGGGTTCTCCCAATCCGTCATAGTGGTTCCTCACACATTTGGCTACCTGAATAGGTCTCAACCTTCTCATTGGTTCTGACGGTCTAGGCATTACAGGGAAGGCAAGAACTGCTGGTCTAACTAGGGGTATTCCAGGTTGTACTCCTACTGGTGGTCGTGGTCTTACCGGTGGTCGGTATTGATTACCTACTCCTGGGTGGGTTTGATTGTGTGGTAGCACTCCTGGAGTCACAAATTGTACACGAGTATGGCTTGGAGCACTCCGTCAACTAGATTTTCTAGACATAGTGTGCTCTCTCTCTTGTTGGGTTCCAAAGGGGTTCTGAGAGGTGGTTTTCTACTCTCTCTCTCAGGGAATACAGGAAAACCCATGTATTTCAGTTGAGCCCTATCTATGGCATCAACCAACCAATACCTTCTCCGATTTTTATCTAGGTATGTTATTCTAGTCTCGTCTTCTGGATCCTTTAGCTCATAAAATGTCATCGGGCTTTCTTCTCTTCCTTGGGTTCGTGAATCTGTTTGAAGCAACAAGTCCATTCCATGGATCAAATAGACTTCCAATAGGTAGTCCTCTTGAGGTATCAAGTCCCCTCTCAAGACACGCATCACTTGGGACTTGCCTCTAGGGGTCGCCACTAACTCCTCAGGGTTTGGTCTCCCTAAGTTTTCGTGTCCCACTAATTCTCCCCTTTCATTGATCAAATCGAGAAATTCAATCACTATGTATATGCGACCTATCTTGTCCATGTATGCTCCTCCTTCATACTTAACAGCGGGTTTGGGCACAATCGTTGCATCTATTGAAGTCAGCATCCTAGCCACAGATTTGTTTAAGCCATCCAGGTAGATGGGGATCTCCTGGGCATTAGTAGAAACTTACTGTAAGGAAGTGCGGTACTCTCACTCTACAGTGGTCATGAAGTTTCTACTTGGAGTGGGACCCTGCATGTCTTTTGAAGCCATGGGTATCTCCTCCTCTGAGTCACTAGAGGTGTCTAAATAGACAGAGTGGTGATTGACCTGAGCGACACTTCCAACTGAAGATATGACACTTCTACGGCTACTTAGCACTCTCCCTGACCTCAAGTTCATTCACCCTCCTAGAACTCTCTAGGTCTCTGAAACTCTCCCTAAGTGGCTCTCAAAAAGCCTCAAGTTTGTCCTTCAAATTGCTTCAGATACTCTAGACGATACCGCCCTAGACGATACTTCTTTAGATGATACTAAAATGTCCACGATACGATACCTGAGAACTAGGCGATACGATACTGTAGCAACAGGCGATACGATACTGCTGTTGGGCATGATACAATACTTGTTCTCCTAGCTATACGATACCTCCAGAGTAGATGATACGATACCAATGTCCAGTCCCCATACGATACCAGAAGCTCTCGCGATACGATAGCTACCTAACTCTCAGTTGTAAGAACTCCCTCTAATTCCATCTATATCCGTTTGTTGCAATTTTGCCATTTTGTATCTATTATTGTTGTTAATTTTTTTAGGGGTTAAGACGCATTCTTTTCTTAGTCTTATTCTTGTATATGTATATGTATAGATATATGTACATGTATATGTATATGTATATGTATATGTGTATGTAGTATTTGTGTGTTATATGTCTATGTTGTTGGGGGAATTATCTGAACCCCTATGCAACAATAAAGCATGAATGACATAGTTACTAGTGAAACAGAGACTTCTCTTCACTCTAGTATGAGTTTCTTACAGATTACACAAACAATGAGTCTCAGAACTTCGTTCAAATTTAGAGATGTTTATGGGCTACCCATGAACACCATAATCATGCAAATCGATAAATAGAGAAGGAGAACCTACCATTACAATGTAGAGCAAAATAGGTCCAGCAGAGCCTACACATAAAAAAAAGATATGAATCAAGAAACTTCGCTAAAATGATGGTTTCTCCCAATTTACTTAGGGAATGGTCCAAAGACATGATGAAAAGAAAAGAGAATCTAAGAGATGTCCTCTCACTCAAAGATTACATCAAATGGATACATAAGGAGGGTGAATCAATGCTAAGAATGCAACAGTATAAAGTTGCAACATTGCCTGCACACACACACATACATAGATATGCCTACTCAATGATAACAACCAAGGAAGTAAGGGGCTAGCTTAATACAACTTCAACACGTAGTGATCACTCAAAATGAACTCCAAGAAAATGACTCAAAAAAATTCGTGATACAAGGTACTTTTATAGTGAGAAGTTGGCCCCTAAAATCTTCGAACTACCTTTCTAAATCGTCCTCTTAAGTTGGAGGAATTAGTTGAGATGCCTTGGGGAGTAGTTAATTGATTTCTTTTGATGGAATCTCATGGAATTTCACTTTCTTACATTGATTCACATATCCATGATTGATTTCCCATGAATTGTGTGCCTGAAGCTTGACTTTTAAGACTTCTCATCAAGCTTCAAATGTTCATCTTCAGCTAAGCTCCTTCATGTTGATGCATTGCTTGAACTTTGAAATCTTCATTCCATCCAAAGCCTTTGTTAAAATGTCATAAAATTGGCCCTTGGTTCCTAAATGGTGTACTAAGACTTCCTTAGATATCACCTTTCTCTTAGGAAGTGATGGTGCGCTTCAATATGGTTGGTTCTACCATGATATAATGGATTCAATGTTGGATGAATGCTACTCATATTATCACAAAATATTGAATATGTGTAAAAAAACAAATTAAGCTCTATATATAGCTTCATTATCCACATGAGCTCACATGTGACATGAGCAAAAGCTAGATACTCAATATGAGTGGAAGATATCTCCACTATGATTTGGTTCTCTTAAATCCATGAGATGATCTTGCTACCCAGCATCACTAGGTAACCACTTGTACTCCTTCTATCTTCCTTCGAACAAGCCTAATGAGCATCACAGTGAGCTTTGTACTTAATATCAACATCAAATGAATAGAAAAATTCTTCATTTATACTAGTCTTGAGATACCATAACATTTTTCTTACAGCTTGCATGTAGTCCTTGGACTTTGCATAAATTGTGATAACACTCCAACTCCATATGCTATGTCAGCCCTAGTTATTATGGCATAATTGAAAGATCCTATAATAGATTGATAGAAAGTTATATCCTTTAATGGTTCTCCATCAATGGATCTTAGCATTACATTCCCTTTCATGGGCTTTGAAATAGGCTTTCAATGTAGCATCCCAAACCTCTCAAGCAGATCTAGAATATACTTCGTTTGTATGAGCATAATACCCTCTTCTTTGTATGCAACTTCAATTCCCATAAAATACCTAACATCTCCAAGATAAGAGATCCTAAACTCCTTTCCAACATGATCTCTTATATGCCTTTTTTATCATTACCTATGATGATAACATCATCTACATACACACATGTAGACTACAAGTTCTTCCCTTTGTTTGATGAAGATATATGGATCCACCTTGCATTGTTTTTAACCACATTTAATTAAATAATCAATCAATCTTTGGTACCAAGCCCTTCAATCTTGTTTTGTGCAATAAAGTGCCTTCTTCAATCTATAAACATGATGTGGAAACTTTTTATGAACAAAACATAGTCATTCCTCTATGTATACCTCCTTCTCCAAGTCACCATTGACAAAGTTTCTTGATATATTACTAGAAGAGCTTCCATCCTTTGCTTGCATCCATTGCAATGAGTTTCCTCACAATGCTCATCTCTCCCATGGGGCTGAATGTCTTTGAAAGTTCACTGCATAGGTTTGTGCAAAATCCTTGGTCACCAATCTTGCTTTGAACCCAGAAATACATCCCTATAAATTCCTCTTGACTTTATACACCCACTGATTACCTATTACCTTCATGTTCTCCTTCATGCATACTACAGTCCATGTTTTATTGTCCGCAAGTGTGTCAATCTCTTCTTGCATTGCCTCTTTCCATTCGGAGCACCTGCTTGCCTTTCATGACAAACAACTTTGTTAATGTATGCATAATGAGTTGCCATGTAATAATCATAAGTAAAACTTTAAATTGAATACTTAACCCTAGAAGAGTTCCTTTCTTTACTTTTTTTTTGGAGGAATAAACCTCCTTTTCTTAGAGTAGTTGATCTCATTCTTTGATGTGGCTTCTTTCTCCATCATATGTTCTTCATCATCCTCAATTTCATTATCTTATTCATCGAACTCTTTTAATGTTTCTTTTTGTTCATTGATTGTGCTTCTTAGCTTCATGAAGATCTCCTCCTCCATGGTGAGGGCATGCTTGAACAATCTTCATTGATGGAACTCCTTGGGTTGCTTAGGTCTAAGTGAATTTGTCCTTCATCATTTCACATGTCTTTCTTCTTCATATTCCTGAATAGAATCATATTTCTTATACCAAGGGAGTAAATCATGAAATGCCACATACATAGATATCCACAAGTCTTTTGTGTTTGACTTGAAGCACCTGCAACCTTTATGGTCATATGAATATCTTAGAAACACACACTTTCTTGTTTTTGGTTGTAGCTTGTGCCTCTATTTACTTGTCATATGTACATAGTAAGTACATTTAAATATCTTCAAGTGGGAAAGTTCTTGTTTCTTACCATAATAAGAATGATATGGTGTCAAGCCATGGATCGCTAAGATAGGATCTTTATGCATATGATACACCGTGATATTTTTTGCATCACTTCAGAACATGTTAGGTACGTTCATATTCTTAAGCATCATTCTAGCAACCTCCATAATGTAACTATTCTTTCTTTGTTCTACCACATTTTTTTGCAGTGTGTGCCTGTATGTTGCTTTCCCCTTGATGCCTTGTTCCCATGAAAAGTTAAAACAATCATTGGAGAAATATTCTCCTCCTCCATCGGAGCTTAGCTTCTTGATGCATATACTTGTTTCCTTCTCTACCATTCCTTTGAATGCTTTGAAACCTGTAAAGGCATCTAGTTTTGTTTGATGGGATTAAACCAAACCATCCTTGTGCAATCATCTATAAAAGTGAAAAAGAAATTGTTGCCTTCAATGGATTGCTCTTTGGTTGGCCCCACGCATCTATATGTATCAACAAATTGGCCTATGTAGCCACTTTCCATCAATAAAAGTTTGGCTTGCTTCCCAAATTGACAAGATTCACATAAATTCTTCATACCTTGTCCTTTGAAGGTGGGAAGCCCTTAAACGAGCATCTTGAATTGCATTTCATTCGTTATTTATATGTTTATTTGACATGTCCTCATTCCATAAGTCCAACTCTAAAATGTGCTTGTTGTCATATGTGAAGTAGACATGTTGTGTAAAATGAGAATTTACCTCCAAAATGAAGAGTCTTCTCTACTTCCTTCCTCTTTCTATGACCTTGTACCCTTGATACGAGTTCTCCACAAAGCATCCACATTTATCGAAGCTTACTTGGTATCCTCTTTGGACCATTTTCCCTGTAGACACCAAGGTTTTCATGATGGTAGATACATGTAAGACATCCTTGAAACATCTTCCTTCTACCTTTTCATTTAGAGCAAGATCCCCAACATGGGAGATCTCATGGGTTTTATCATCACGGTTTTCCTACATGTCCTTTACGTTTGGGAGCATGTAGACTAGTAAACCAAGAAGCATTGAACCTCGTATGGTTGCTACATCCACTATAAATATACCAAGTGTTATCTACTTTGCTTGAATTCCCATTCATGTACATCATCAGGATATTGTCATTTTTTGAACTTATAAGCATAATTAATTTGGCCTTTATATGAAGATCCTTGATTATAGCTCCTTTGGTTTCCTCCTTGGTATCAACCTCTAGCATGGTGGCCAAATTTGCAAGATATATAACACCCTTATCCATATTGATTACATTTTTGTTGATACCTTCCTCCTCTTCCTCTTGTTATTCCTCTACCTCTCTAGGATGAGGTGCCTTGGTCATTTCCTTGATTGCTTGAGTGACCTTTCCTTTCTCCAAACCTTCCTTTGACCCTTCTTTGTTCTTGTCTTCCTTTTCACCTTTGATTATGTGCATAAAAGGCTTGTGCATACTTGTATTTAGTTGAACCCCCATTTGAATTCATCCTTTTTGGTGACCATGAGAGAAACCATTGAGAGTATAAGCCACAAGATCATCATCATCTATGTGGCTTCAAGTGGATCCCAATGCATTTGACAATTCCTTGATCATCTGCAACCATTTATGCTACACCCTAAGAATTTCCTAAAGTTGTTGAGCTACTTCTTGACTTGGATCTTCCTTTTCTTTGGTGCTCATTAAGTAAAGCCTGTGAAGTGTCTCCCATACATTCATGCTTGAATCCAAATCTTGGATATGGCCAATCATCATATTGCTTATGTGTTGGAAAAGGATAAAGATCACCCTCTTGTTGCTTTGATTCAACTCCATTAAGGCCCTTCAATATTCATTGGCTGGATTTTCATCCAAACTAGGTCTTGATTCACCTCCACTAATCAATCCTCATAAACCTTTTCCCATAAGGTAGGTTGAGATGCTAAATCTGCATGGTTGATAGGTCCCCTTGTGTAAGTTTTCAGCTTGAGTGTTGAGGTCTCCAAGTGGATTTTAATTTCAAATCAATGCACGATATATTGTTGAAGAGAAGAGAATCAATTCACTTTCTTATAATCTATGAAAAGTGAATATTTAGTTCCAACTATTTTTAGGTGATTGATTGACTGATTCAATTTCATGCTCAACCACCTCAAATTTAAGGAATTTGAGCTCTCCTTTTCCCCTTTTACATGTGTAAACCTCTAGGCTTTTACATTGATAATTGATTCTTAAAAATAAAATGAAAAATACCAGCAATGAGTAGAAATAAAAATCTATTGCATGGGAAACTTTAACACAATTTTGATGTTGAATTTTTTATGTAGAGCTAATTCATGTCAAGCATAGTGTAAGATTAATGTTCCAACAAGTAGTGCCTTTATTTTAGTTGATTAAGGATTGAATGGGGAGAGAGCTGAGGTCATATTGAATGATCACAAGCAATGCATTTAAGGTACTACCATTCAAATATGTAAAAAAACATCTATTCATTCAGCTTAAGCATTCTCTTAAAGCATTGAAAACATTTACTAGCTTAAAGTCCACTCATATGGATATATAAGTTAATTCTAATCCAAGCTAATACAAAGAAAAGCATTCAAATACATTGTTCCATAATAATTCATCTAACATCTAGAAATATTACAATAACAAGGGAGTCAAATCAACTCCATAAGACACCATAGTGTGAATGTGGAAAGTCTCTATTATGAGTAAGAAGATCTTCTAAGTGGAAGTTCCAAATTTTTATTAGCAATGCAATAGAAGATTCAATGCCTCTATAGAAATGAACGATCATGGCACCCATGAATGAGGAAAATCTTAAAATCATTCAACCTCTATCAAGCAAATATTCAAGCTTCATTCTAACTGCTTTCTTCAGAATGCTTCAAAGGTCAACAAAAAGAAGAATTTATTTCTTACCTTTCTTTTTCTTCTAGGTTCATTTTTTAACTTTACTCTATTTTTTTCTTTCTCTTTTTTATTTCTTTTCATTCATATTCTAGATTATTTGCTCTTTATACTTAAAAAAACCCTTAATCTCTCTAGTTTCACAAATCCTTAAAAAGAAACGCATAAAAAAACTAGCAAAAATTAAGTAATAAGGTTCAACTATGATTTCTTGAATTTCATGTCTTTATAATCTTATCTTACTGATAAATCTTTCTCTACATTTACAAAAAGTAAATTTTTTTTGCTTTCATGAGAGAATGACAAAAAACATATTGAAGAACATGAAATCAAGTACAGAGTGAGGAGGCTCTACACAACCCTCCACATAATCACAGAGATTGAGTCTTAGACATGAAAAATATAATGTTCATTTCCTATAGGTGGTTTTGTAAAACTTTGACCTCTAGAGGAGGAGGTCTAGAGTTCAACCCCTGGGCTCGACATGTAATCACTTTGATCAATTTAATATAGTTGTTACCCAACCTACCTGTTGTAACCAAGTCTAACCTCATATTTGTGGGACACGAGGGGTCGTGCAGCATGATTTCTTTTTTTTTTTCCGGAAGTGAAGTACTTTCAAACCTGAGCTGCCGCATCCATTGATGATTAATGTCCTCGTTCATGATTTTCCCCTTCTTACGATCCTTATATACAAAAAAAGAATTTAAAACACAAATGCTCCACGTATACATTCCATATGCACTTTAATTATTAATGCACTTAAACATATTTGATGGCATATATGTTCATACGTATGGATATGCATTCTAAATATGTGCATGCCATTGCCATCATCGATGCACAACATGCACACAACCAGAAACACATCACACACAATGCATGCACTACACACACCTTTGCAAGTATGTACACATTAATGATATGTATTAGTACTATTAGACATATGCACATAAGCACACAATACACATCAAGAATCATAAACACTTGCACATGTATGCAAACACACACACACACACATACATATACCATGTATGCATATTCTCTAACTCACTAATGTTTATGCAGGTACATGAAAATTGCAATGGAAAGTTAATGGTTGGCCTAGAACTCAAACATCATAAAACATGCAATGGAATTCATTTTCTAAGATACAAATCACCAATGTTTGCTTTTAATTGCTATTTTCGAATGGTTTGAAGCTTCTGAGCCAAATCTTGAACACATCCACCCCCTCTGAACCTATACATCCTCATGATGTGCTAACCTACATACATAGCAATAAACATGAAGGAGCATCAAGTAGTCATGGCATATAATCATAGCTTAAAGGAAGCTTAACTAGATGCATGAAATCTCGAAGTGCATTAAAGTTGGCATAAATTAGAGAAGAAGGTAGACACAAACATCACATACAATATATCAAGATACACTAATGCATTCAAACTACCAAACACATGACTGAATTTAAAACTTCTTAGCTCTTTCATTAACTTAGCCTGGTTAGATGGAGAAGCCTATCCTAAGCATATGCATATACGATTGCTTACTAACTCGATTTATGAAATGACAATCTGGCTTCCCTGTTGATCTCTCATTGTCTAGACCCCCATCAAGCCTTTTCTCCTTTTTCTTTTACTTTGATTTTTTTTTCTTTGCTTTAATTCTTCACCCCAGCTCAACCTTTGTTTTTGTTTTTATTTATTTTATTATTTATTTAAACATGTCAACCTATGCTCAGATTGAGTGGAACTCATGCACTTTTCCACCTCGCCAGGTCTAGCCCACTTGTCTATCGATCGGACATAGCACAGGATGCACAATGTCAACCTCATACAAAATCAATGATTGCTTGTGGCTCTAACCACCCGGTCAGAGTGACTCCATTTCCCTATCAACCCATATGGGTGCATGACAACATATAGATCAAGCCATACGGCACAACTAGCATCAAATCATGGGCTTGATCACCCGACCAAGGTATGCCCATCCGCCTACTAGCTCATCGCTGCGCCCAACAGCAGATACACATACACATAGATACTTGATTCGTGTATGAAGTCTTTTCCTAAGACATAACCTGTCTAAAGATTGGATCAGATGAGAGATCAAAAGAAAAACTCAAAGAGTCTCACTCATCAAGTGTTCATGAACACTAGTATATAAAGGTACTCAGTTTAGGTTTTCCCTTCACCTCCCTAGGTCTCATTCCCAAAATTTGCAGTCTGCTTTCTAATCCTACTCGTATATTCCCTGATCCTTATACATCATATGCAGTCTCAATAGCCGTATGAAATATTTGGTCTACTTAATTTTTCTTTTTTATGCATTTCTTTATGTGTCATATGCCCAAGTCATACCAGCTTTTTATATAGACATATATACACATATGGAGATATATACAAGAGAAAAAAGGAATCTCAAGCAATAACATACCACCAATATGAAATCAAAAGCCGCTTGAACTTGTCATATCCAATCACCTCTTCTTTAAACATCTCTAACTAGATCATCGTGCATAAAACATAATTTTATGTTACAAGAATTTGTATACAAGTAGTTATTCAGAAGGAAAATATTACTTGGGTTTACTTATGTACATTGGTAATTGACTTCTTGTTGACTTTCAAAGATCTTCCTTGATTTTATTCTTCATAAAACCCCTAAATTGTTTTTCAAAAGAAATAGTATTTGCACATAACTTAACACAATTTTCTTAGTTTATCTTTGAGATGACTCCCCCCCTTCACGTTCCCTGCAGAAGAAAGTGAATTGTCGTAACGTTTTTGCATATTATGCTAGTTCGTGACTATAAATAAAAAGTGTTATCGGGTCCATTATCATGAAATATGGCTCATGGTCCACAGAAGTCTCATTTCCTCCATATGGCCGCACCGCTCAGTACCTGGACACATTCTCCTCATATGATGGTGAGATCAAAGTCTCACTAGTAAGGCGATGTTTAACAAATTCCTGAGTAGGAATCCTTTCATCATTCTCAAGTATAGGGAGCAAGTAGGTCGATATGAAAGAGTTATCTAAGGTTCTTCCTTCAGGTACATCCCTAGATGTCTCTCTAAATCTATCAGGAATGCTACCCTTTGGTATAGATGTATCATGGGATCTTATCTGTCCATTCTAGAACATAAGCTGGTCAAATAGTCCAATAAGCCCAAAGGATTGCCTAGTAACAACCTGTTCAGAGATATCCATCAGTATCCCTGCAAGGAACAAAAATAAAATTAATATAAGATCATGAATAAGTTAAACACATACAATTATTATTTTTGTTACTTTATCTATTTCTTACATCCCAAATCATTCATTTTCTTGTTGTTTATTTACATGTTTTAATATATACATATATATACACTTATGTATGTACATTATCTCATGATATAATTTTTCTAAATCATTTTCTTTACCAATTTCTTCATTTTCCTCTTCTTCACTTTCTTCTTCTTCTTTGTTTTCAATATTTCTTTCTTCTATAATTTAAAATTCTTCATGTTCCCTCTATTTAAATAACTTAACTCGCCTCATGGCGAATAAATCTTTTATTTCCATTCCATTCAGCTCCCTGAGCACGTAAGTACCATTATTAAATACTTTACTCACAACATAAGGACCGAGCCATCTATTAATCAACTTTCTTCGGGCCTCATACTGCGCATCTAGAGAGGTGTCATAGACTATCACCCAGACACCTTCTTTGATCTGCTTTGTTCTCAACCTATGAGTTTTATCAAAGGCTATCTTTTTTTTATCTTAGGAGGCTCTCAACTTGGCCGCTGCTTCTTTGACTAGGTTCTTTCCTCTTTCAAGCTGAAGGATTCGAATCACTAGTAGATCCTGTCTTGACATTCCATCCTTCCAGGGCAAAGAAGTCCATGCTAGAGCATGCGACTCAATTGGTAGAATAGGTTTTTGATAATACATTAGTTCTGTTGGCATATAGCCAATAGTCCTAGTCCATGTCATCCTATTTGACCACAAGGCAAATGGAAGATATATTGGCCAATTTTTAATTTCTCCATTGCAGGCTTTTGCCAAGGCTTTTATTATGGGTGGATGACCACCCTCACTCTTGCCATTGGCTTTTGGGTTGTATGCTCTAGTGAGAGACAATCCAATCCCATACTTCACAAAGAAATCCCTTGCTTCTTGGGCATCTAACTCACCTTTGTCAGCAACTATTTTCACGACATAGCCAAATCTAATAAACACGTCTTCTAGTTAAAACTTGCATACATTTCTCGTTGATTTCATTCTTAGGGATCTTCCTTCAACATGGTTTGTTAGGTCGTCTATTGCCAGGATGATATATTGCATTTGTTGCACCCCTAATGGCATTGTAATTAGATCAACGACCCACTTATAGTCAGATGCAACTCATCTTTGTGTCTAAATTTTAGTACACCAGGCAAGATTTACAAGTGGCTACATATTTGTGGACATGTACATACATCCGAGGCCACCAATCGGATATGTTGGATGCAACTCATCTCTGTGTCTAACATTTGAGAATATCTCAGATGCAACTCATCTCTTTGTCTAACATTTGAGTACACCAGGCAAGATTTACAAGTGGCTACATATTTCTAGACATCTACATACATCCGAGGCCACCGGTATCTTTCCCTTATCTTTTCATAAGTCCCTTGAAAACCCTTATCTTCGGCCCATAGTGAGCTATGCATTTCACACATAATCTTACCTTTAATTCTATCGCAACGTACAACTCACTGAGGTATTTTACCTATTGCAATCTTTTGCTTCCAAAGTAATCCATATTTTAGGAAGTAATTGCTTGACTTTCTCCCAATGGTAGGAAACTTTTGTTTGCTCCAACTAGGATCACAAGACTTTATGCTTAAGTATCATCCGATTTCCTTCCACTCATTTTCATACTCATCTTCATTGAATCTTTCCATTATACCTACTTGAGCATCATAAGTCTTCTCTTCTTTCCTTTGATTTTCTTTCCCACTCCCTAAGATCCTTTGAGTTCCTTCTCTTGAAGACTCAATACGAGTCCCAATCTTTTCAATCTGATAAGTAGGTTCTTTTCTATTCAATCGAGTAGATGCTTCATCTAAGCTCAAAGTATGTACATGTGAAGCATAAAAGTCCTGATCTATCTCTTCATCATTGAAAATCATCGAGTCTTCATTTTCATATATAGCTCATGATAACGTATTAGCTACCATATTATTCCTCCCATCTATATAAACAAACTCGAGGTTTGGTGAGTTAATGTACGTTATCCATCTTAACATGACAATGTTTGCAGTGGAACGATTCACAATCATTCCCAATAATGGCAAGCAGTCTGTTTCCACCACCACATTTACCCCAATCAAGTATTCTTTATCATTCCTTAATGCAGTCACTATTCCCCAAAGCTCTCGCTTTATCTGAGGGTAGCCTCTCTAGCGAACATTTAGAACTTTAGCTCCAAAAAAAATCACAAAACCTTTCCCTCGTCATACTCTAGGCCAATCGCCCAGCCTATACGTGTCAGATTCATATCTATGGTGACGTAAATTTATTTATTGTCATTGTAATCGGCTTTTCTAAGCAATGGTGCTTTTGCAAGTGCCTTCTTTAATTTCCTCGCAGCTTGAGTACGGATGTCTTTCCATTGAATTTTTTGCCCTTTTCTAAGCAATTGATAGAGTGGGTCTGCAACATGGGCAAGGTGAGGTATTCACACCATGTAAAATGCATGCGCCAAGAAATCTCCTCAGCTCAGTGATCCAGGAGCAGACTTCTTTCATATGTTGAATGGCATCTACTTTCTCGTACACAATTTTCTTCCTTTAGGACCACAAAGACTTCCTACAATTCATACTTCTTCCACTCCAAATACTCATTTCTTTGCAGACAATGTCAAATGAACCTCTTCGAGATGACTAAGAATGGATGCACAATCATTTATGTGATTTTCAACAAATTTTTGACATCCATCCTCGTCAAGAATTTCATCTTTATCTTTATCCTCAAAACCTTTAATAGGGATATCATCAATGAATGGAATGGTAAGATGTGGAATGAAATCCCTAAGAACCTTATGCATACCACTCATCATATGTGCTATTGAGTTTATAGCAACCTGTGACAAATTGCATATGCACACAAGCCCAAGTGGTCTCCTCATAGGTGTGAAGTCACGACACTCAAGAGCTAGCTGAAATTGGTCATACCGAGATTCCAAATTGTTGGTGCAAATAACAAGCCTACACATTTGGCTAGAGCTTATGTAAAATTGAAGCTCCATGGAAACCATTGCTAGGAATTCTTTAACTTTTACCTTTTGTAAAAGTCATTTTACTTGAAAAGAATATTTGTAATCATCACCAAACTTGTGGATTTATTAGTTGGAAAACTCATGACTCCACTTGAGAGAATATCTCCTAGATTGGAGGACTATTTTTTAGTGAGAGCCAATGGAGGATTCAAATTCAAATTCAAATCTCACATTTATAAAAAATTTCTACAAAACTTGCGGGATAAGTGAATCCATACCCGAGTTCTTCTTTACCACATTGTAAGAGAGTAAGGCATACATCATAGCCTACACTAAGCACAATCATTAGGCATGATTTATCATGCTAATGATCTTGTACAACATTGTGTTCTAATACAAAATATCTATACTTCTCATCTGTGGTCTCTATGTCATAGTCACTCATAATAGTAAACTTGTAATGCTCATATCTCAGTTATCTCAACAGCTAGCTGAAATTGGTCATACCTAGAGTCCAAATCCCCCATATAATAAATGGATCTTCGTCCAAAGGCTTCTGCGTACTCATCTACGATAGGCCCAATTCCCATATTTCTGAGATTCACCTTATTTACTGGTTGTAGATCCTCAAAAAATCTTAGTGAGCCATTTTTCTTTAGTACTATTAACCAAAAGTTAAAATAGGGAGCACTTGATGGTATATGTGGTATTGTGAATATGATCATTGGTTCCACCACTAATGGACCTACACAACCTATCTCTTGGGAATCAAACAAAAACGCTTTCCCATGTCTACCTATGATCTGGAAAAATTCTTTTCTTTCCTCTTGTTAAGGAAGTCATTCCTTCCTATCCGAATCTTCTCAAGTGTTTCTTTGGTAAATTCATGGCCTACTCTCATCTTATCTCTAAGAGGTGGCTTCTTTTTCACAGTATCTATAAGTTGATTACTATAATCAGGAAGTGGAATTGCCACTAGTTTTACTTTTTTCTCAACTGTTTTATATTTTGTCTGGACAAAAAATTCTTTATCATTTTCACTTTGTTCAAACTTTGCTATTTCTTTATACATAGCAATAGAGTGAACATGAATCATATAATCAATTTTCCATTAACAAACTCTTGAAGATTAAACAGTTTATGAGTGAATGAAATTTCATCAAAGACACCCGAAATCTCTTCATCGAGATCGAGTACCCTGCATCCATAGAAGTCTCTTTGGATGTCTGATACATACTATTTTTTCCATTTCTTAACTTCCAAAAACAGGCGAAATTGAAATGAACTTGTTGAAGAAAAGGCCAAAAAACTAGATTTAAACATATGTACACTCGAGAACTTTTTATCATTTAAGCTTTCATAGTCCCAAATTATGAAAGCTTCTTTTAAAATCTTTGATCTTCAAACTCCTCACAAATAAGCCTTGTTTGAAGGCAAGTTCTATTCTTGACATGGTCTACACAAACCTTCATAAATTGGACTGCCTTCTTCCCATCCTTACTGTGAATCCTTGCATAGGCCGATCCATCCTCCATGACTCTTGTTTCCATCCTTAGAGCAGTAAATATAACACACCGATTCCAAACAAAGAGCCAAATGTGCAAACGTTAATGTATAAACTCATATGCATTCAAAAGGGAACCGAACCAAGTGCACTGTACTTGAACCAACAAGAAAGTATACTTTAAGCATGCAGAGAGACCCAGCGCTGCAATTTATGGGACTTGAATATTTACCGTCAGGATATCATGCGATGTTTCTATGCATGATGCACTCAAAGTTCCCAAATAATAGATCAAACTGTACAATCTGACTCATTGTTTTATATAAAAGCAAACATTTGGGAAATGTTTATAATAAGCTGTTCAATGCTCTGCAAAACCCATAAGTACCAGCAAAATATGCAAAGAAATAAACCTCCCAAGAGTTAAGTACGTCATTACAACTTTAGTGTGCAAGGCTATCTGAAGCTAGAATCCAAGTAGAGCATGACAGATTTTAAATGTTTGGAATACATGAATTAAACAACACGTCGTTGATCAGTTGCATGAGATAAGTTAAAAGCGTACAGAGAAATGGTCCTTACTGTTGCTCAGTTTACAAGTAAACTATTTCTCTCAAATTTCCGACAATATAACAATCCTTCTGCACTCCCTTTATCTTCGATTCCACGATGAAGTACTTGCTCCGCTTTTCTATGCCTCCTTGTAAACATCTTTTCCACTCTTTTTCTTGACGACAACGAGCAACTGTGTAACTACATATATCAAAGACTTTGTAAACCTCATCATTTCCTGCACTTCACCATAGCGTAGCCAAAGTGAACTCATTCCCTCCATTATGGCCCTTTCCTATGTATCCTTTTTTAGTGCACATGACTCTTTCCTTTTATTCTCAAAGCTTCATTTCCTTTTTTTCTTTTTAACAGTAGCATCCCACTTTCCAAGATCAGGAAGCCTTTCTCCTGGATGGATTGCCTTCACAAAGAAAACTCCCTGCCACTGCTGTGTTAGTCACCTTCTCTTTCCTTTCATAATGCGGAGCTTTCATATGAATGGTGTAAGCAAGTGTGTACGCAAGGAGGAGAAAGAAGAAAGCCGATTTCGTAACTCAGATCAGTAGCTTACCATGCAAGATTAGCAAGCCTTTCTCCTCAATGGATTGCCTTCACAAAAAAAACTCACTGCCACTGTTGTGTTCCCCATGAGCGCGTGATTCCTTTTTTTTTCCGAACTGAAGTGCCCGCAAACCTGAGCTACCGCGTCCATTGTTGTTCACTGCCCCCGTTAATGATTTTCCCCTTCTTACGATCCTTATATCAAAAAACTAATTAAAAACACAAACGCTCCACGTATATGTTCATACGTATGGATATGCATTGTAAGTATGTGCATGCCATTGCCATCATGAATGCACAACATACAGACAACCACAAACACAGCATGCATTACACACACCTTTGCAAGTACGCACACATTAATGATATGTATTAGTACTATTATACATATGCACATAAGCACACAATACACATTAAGAATCATAAACACATGCACATGTATGCAAACACACACACATACATCTACATACATATACCATGTACGCATATTCTCTAATTCACTAATGTCTATGCAGGTACATGAAAAAAGAAACGGAAAGTAAATGGTTGGCCTAGAACTCAGACATCATAAAACATGCAATGGAAATCATTTTCTAAGAAAGAAATCATCAATGTTTGTTTCTCTTGTTTGCGGTCATATCGATCAAATGCTTTAGTTAAGCTTTTAATCAGTAGTTTCCAATGGTTTGCAAGCTTCTGAGCCAAGTCTTGACCACATCCACCTCCTCCGAACCTATACATCCTTTAGATGTGCCAACCTACATACATAATAACAAACACGAACGAGCATCAAGTAGTCATGAAAATTAATCACAACTTCAAGGACACTTAACTATATGCATGAAATCGAAAAGTACATTAAAGTTGGCATAAATTCAGAGATGAAGATAGACACAAGCATCCCATACAATATATTAGGTCACACTATTGCATTTAAACTAACAATCACATGAGTGAATTGAAAACTTCTTAGATCTTTTGTTTACTCAACATAGTCAAATCAAGTAGCATATCCTAGGCATATGCATATACGAGTCCTTACTAACTATATTTATGAAACTAGAATCTAGCTTCCCTGTTGATCTCTCATTGTATAGACCTCCATCATGCCTTTTCTTATTTTTCGTTTACTTTTATTTTGTTTTTCTTTGCTTTAATTCTTCATCCCAACTCAGCCTTAGTTTTTATTTTTGTTTATTTTATTCTTTATTTACACATGTTGGCCTATGTGAAAATCGAGTGGGACTCATGGACCTCTCCTCCCGGTTAGGTTTAGCCCACTTGTTTATCGACCCAACATAGCACACAACGCACAATGTCAGCCTTATACAAAATCAACATCAGCTCGTGGCTCTAACCACCCGGTCAGAGTGACTCCACCCCCCTATCGACCTGTATGGGCACATGACAACATATAGGTTAGGCCATATGACACAACTAGCGTCATCTCTTGACCCCGATCAACCGACCAGGGTAGTCCCACCCACCTACTAGCTCATCGCAACGCCCAACAGCACATACACATACACATAGATACCTGGTTGGTGTATGAAGTCTTTTCCTAAGACATAACGGGTCTGAAGATCGGATCAGATGAGAAATCAAAAGCAAAACTCAAAGAGTCTCACTCATCAAGTGTTCATTAACACTAGTATATAGAGGTAGTCAATTTAGGTTTTCCCTTCAACTCCCTAGGTCTCATTCACAAAAGTTCTAGTTTTCTTTCTAGTCCTAGTCGTATAATGCCTAATCCTTATACATCACATGTAATCTCAATAGCCCTATGAAATCTTTGGTCTACTTAATTTTTCTTATTTATGCATTTCTTTATGTGTTAGATGCCCAAGTAATACATGATTTTTATATGGACATATATACACATATGCACATATATACAAGAAAGAAAGAAATCTAAAGTAATAACATATCACCTATATGAAGTCAGAAGCCACTTGAACTTGTCATCTCCAATCACCTCTTCTTTAAACATATCTAACTAGATCATCTTGCATAAAACAGAAGTTTATGTTACAAGAAGTTATAAACAAGTAGTTATTCAGAACGAAAATATTACTTGGATTTATTTATATACTTTGGTAATTGACGTCTTGTTGACTTCCAAAGATCTTCCCTCATTTTATTCTTCATAAAACCCCCTAACTTGTTTTTCAAAAGAAACAATGTTTACACTTAATTTAACAGAATTTTCTTAGTTTATCTCTGAGACAGCTCCCCCCCTTCACGTTTCCTACGGAACAAGGCAAGCTATCGTAACGTTTTTGTATATTCCGCTAATTCGTGACTATAAATAAAAAGTTCTATTGGGTCCAGTGTCATGAAATACGGCTTATGGTCCACAGAAGTCTCATATTCTTTGTATGACCGCACCACTCGGTACCTAGACACATTCTCCTCATATGATGATGAGATCAAAGTCTCACTAATAACACAATCCTTAACAAATTCCTGAGTAGGATTCCTTTCATTCTAGGTATAGGGGAGCAAGTAGGTCGATATGAAAGAGTTATCTAAGGTTCTTCCCTCAGGTACACTCCTAGATGTCTCTCTAAATCTATTAGGAATGCTATCCTCTCATATGGATGTATCATTGGCATCTTCTCTGTACATTCTAGAACCTAAGACATTCAAATAGTCAAATCAAGCCCAAAGGATCACCTACTAACATCTTGTTCATAGATTTCTATTAGTACCCTACAAGGAACAAAAATAAAATTAATAGAACATCATGAATAATTTAAACACATACATTTATTCTATTTGTTATTTTACTTATTTCTTACATCCGGCTAATTCATTTTCTTGTTGTTTATTTACATGTTTTAATATATACATATATATACACTTATGTACATACATTATCTCATGATATAATTTTTCTTACTCATTTTCTTTACCAATTTCTTTATTTTCCTCTTCTTTACTTTCTTCTTGTTCCTTTTCAATATTTCTTTCTTCTATAATTTCAAATTCTTCATGTTACCTCTATTTAAATAACTTAACTTTCTTTCCGGTGACTAAGTCTTTTATTTCTATTTCCATCCAGCTCCCTGAGCGTGTAAGTACCATTCTTAAATACATTAGTCATAACATAAGGACCGAACCATCTCTTAATCAACTTTCTTTGGGCCTCATACTGTGTATCCAAAGAGCTGTCATAGACTAATACCCAATCACCTTATTTGATCTGCTCTAGTCTCAACCTATGAGTTTTATCAAAGGCTATCTTGTTTTTATCTCTAGAGGCTCTCAACTTGGCCACTTCTTCTTCTACTAGGTTCTTTCCTCTTTCAAGCTGAAGAATTCGAATCGCTAGTAGATCCTCTCTTGACATTCCATCTTCCCAAGGCAAAGAAGTCCATGCTAGAGCATGCGACTCAATTGGTAGAATAGGTTTTTGACAATACATTAGTTCTGCTAACATATAGCCACTAGTCCTAGTATATGTCATCCTTTCTGCCCACAAGACAAACAAAAGATATATTGACCAATTTTTTAATTTGTTTGCTGCAAGCTTTTGTCAAGGCTTTAGTTATGGGTGGATGACCATGCTCAATCTTTCCATTGGCTTTTGGGTTGTATGCTATAGTGAGAGACAATCGAATCCCATACTTCGCAATGAAATCCCTTGCTTCCTAGGCATCTAACTCACCTCTGGTAGCAACTATTGTCTTGACATAGCCAAATCTACCAAGCACGTCTTCTAGTAGAAACTTGCATACATTGCTCGTCGTTTTCATTCTCAAAGCTCTTCCTTCAATATGGTTTGTTAGGTCTTCTCTTGCAAGCACAATGGCATTGTATGGAGATCAAAAACCCACTTATAGTGGATATTAAGAGGATATGTTGAGTGCAACTCATCTTTGTTTCTAACATTTGAGTACACTTGGCAAGATTTACAAGTGGTTACATAGTTTTGGACATCTACATACATCCCAGGCCATCAATATATTTCCATTATCTTTTCATCAGTCCCTTGAAAACCCTTATGCAATGCCCATAGTGAGCTATGCATTTCACACATAATCTTAGCTTTCGTTCCATTGCAACCTACAATTCATTGAGGTATCCTACCTATTCTAATCTTTTGCTTCCAAAGTAATCCATCTTTTAGGAAGTAATTGCTTGACTTTCCCCAAATGGTACGAAACTTTTCTTTCCACCAACTAGGATCAAGAGACTTTATGCTTAAGTATCTTCCGATTTCCATCCACTCATTTTCATATTCGTCTTCATTGAATCTTTTGATTATCCCTATTTGAGCACCATAAGTTTTCTTTTCTTTCCTTGGATTTTCTTTCCCACTCCCTAAGCTCCTTTGGGTTCCTTCCCTTGAAGACTCAATACGAGTCCCAATCTTTTCAATCTGATAAGTAGCTTCTTCACTATTCACTCCAGTAGATGCTTCATCTAAGCTCGAAGTATGTACACATGAAGCATAAAAGTCTAGACCTATCTCTACATCATTGGAAATCATCTAGAATTCATTTTCATATATATCTCGTGATAGCATATTAGCTACCACATTATTCCTCCCATCTATATGAAGAAACTCAAGGTTCAGTGACTTAATGTATGCTATCCATCTTAACATGACAATGTTTGCAGTGAAGCGATTCACAATCATTGCCAATAATGGTAAGTAGTCTGTTTCCACCACCACATTTACCCCAATCAAGTATTCCTTATCATTATTTAGTGCAGTCATTATTCCCCAAAGTTCTTGCTTAATCTTAGGGTAGCTTCTCTAGCGAACATTTACAACTTTAGCTCCAAAATGAATTGCATACCTTTTTGCCTCATCATCCTTTTGGCAAATTGTCCTGCCTACGTGTGTCGGACTCGTATCTATGGTAATATATTTGATTGTTGTCACTATAATCGGCTTTTCTAAGCAATAGTGCTTCTTCAAGTGCCTTCTTTAATTTCCTCAGAGCTTGATTATGGATGTCTTTCCATTAGAAATCTTTTCCCTTTACTGAGCAAATAATAGAGTGGGTGTGCAACATGGGCAAAGTGGGTATCCACACAACATAGAAAATGCATGCCCCAAGAAATCTCCTCACCCTAGTGATCGAGGAGCAGACTTCTTTCATATATTGAATGGCATCTACTTTCTTCGGACAAGGTTTTCTTCCTTTAGGACCACAAAGGCTTCCTACGATTACTACTTCTTGCACTCCAAATACTGATTTCTTTGCAGACAATGTTAAATGAACCTCTTCGAGCCGATTGAGAATCGATTCATAATTATTTATGTGATTTCTGATAAATTTTTGACATCCATCCTCGTCAAGAGATTCATCTTTATCTTTATCCTCCCAACCTTTAATGGGGACATCATCAATGAATGGCATAGTCAGATGCGAAATAAAATCCCAAAGCACCTTATGCATACCATTCATCATATGTGCTATCGAGTTTGTAGGACCCTGTGGCAAAGTGCACATGCCCATGAGCCCAAGTGGTGTCCTCATAGTCGTCAAGTCACGACTCTCAAGAGCTAGCTGAAATCGGTCATACCCAGAGTCCAAATCCCCCATAGAATAAATGGATCTTCGTCCAAAGGCTTCTGTGTACTCATCTACGATAGGCCCAATTCCCATGTTTCTGGTTGTCACCTTATTTAGTGACTATAGATCCTGAATAAATCCTAATGAGCCATTTTTCTTTGGTACTATTAACCAACAGTTAAAATAGGGAGCAATTGATGCCTCAAGAATCTCCATTCTAATCTTTTTGGTCAACAAGTCAATTAGCTTTGAAATATGAGCTTTCGAAACTAGAATTGGTTGGAGATTCCATGGTATATGTGAAATTATGAATATGATCATTGGTTCCACCACCGATGGATCTACACAACCTATCCACCGGAATCAAATGAAAAAGCATTCCCATGTCTACCTATCATATAGCAAAATTCTTTCCTTTCCTCTTTGTTAAGTTAGTCATTCCATCCTATCAGAATCTTCTCGTGTTTGTTTGGTAAATTCATGGCCTATTCTCCTCTTATCTCTAAGCTTTTTCACACTATCTGTAACTTGATTACTATAGTCAGGAGCTAGTCACTTTGTTCAAACTTTGCTATTTCTTTATACATAGCAATAGAGTGAACGTGAATAATATAATCATCTCTTTTACCATTCACTAACTCTTGAAGATTAAACAATGTATAAGTAATTAAAATTTCATCAAAGAAACCTGAATCCCTTCATTGAGATCAAGTACCGTGCATCCATAGAAGCCTCTTTGGATGTTTGACACAAACTGTTTTCCCCATTTCATAAGTTTGGAAAACATGCGAAATCAAAATGAACTTGTTGAAGAAAGTGCCAAATGCAAGATTTAAACATATGTACACTCGGGAACTTTTTATCATTTAAGCTTTCATAGTCTTGAATTATGAAAGCTTCTTTTAAAAACTTTGATCTCTAATGTCTTCACGAAATTTCCTTGCTCGAAGAGAAGTTGGTTGATTTTGGATTATTTGCGGTTTTTGATTTCGCCCCATCTCTAATAGTCATTTTTTCCTTCTCTTCTCTTCCTCACCCTCAGTAACTCTTCTTCTTTTTTATTCTACTATCGCCTCGTGCTCCATCGATGAGCATAAATATGTAACTACAGAAAGCATATCTACTGGATCTTTCCACCTAGTTATCCCCCGAATTTCATTCCCTTCTGATTTCAAAACCTCTTGATGCATCTTTGCCTGGTCACGAGACTTCATTACTCTATCCCAAGATTTTATCTCTCCATTTTCATCTATCACTTGATATGCATACGTTGCCATATTAGATGTTGAAGCAAAATTACTAGAAATACAGGGAAAAATACTTTTGTTCCCTCTCTTCCAAAGTTTATATTAACCTTTTCCCTAGTCGCTATATTATACATCATCTTCTCCTTTACAAAGATGAGATTTTTAGCTAGAGCTTCTTTAAAACTCTTGCATAAGTACCTCTTATGCTCAGGAGAGTGACACCAAATACACCTCTTAATTTTAGGGACTTTTTGAGTTTTACTTGCTGGTGTTTGTAACGCTTGAGATTCAATCATTTCTTTCACACTTTGGATCATAAGATCACTTAATTTCTTAAACATGTCTTCCATTGTATTAGCGGATATAACAACCTTTGGCACTGGTGGGTTCACTTGAGGGTTCTGTACAGGCTATTGAATAGTCTTGAGTTGTTCCTCTTGGATATCGTCATGCCAACTATACATAAATTTAGACAAAGTTCTTTGTTTTTCAGTGTATTCTCTATGAGCTTCATCCACATTATCCCACTCTTTGATAAGACCAGTCTCGGTTCCTACATGTTGTAGTCATGGGAAAAGTTCTTCTCGAGCTTTCGTATCTATAGCCCGGAGAAACAAGGATACTTTCTCTTGAGATATAGCCCTCCTATCATATTTAGATAAGTCTCCAAACTGCTGATCAAATTCTATTTTTTTATCTAGAATAGATTGGTCTTTAGGTTTATGTAGCCATTTTAAAAATTTTGACCTAGTCACTTTATCATCATCACCAATGGAAAACATTCTATTGAGTATTGTCTTATATTGAGACCAACTTGTTTGCCCTTCTACACCTAGCTGGGGTGCATCCACAACTAGTCCATCACTTAGATGCAAGTCTGAAATAGATACAAAATTATCTATAAGTTCTTGGTCACTTCATGGCATAAGTCCCGTGCCAAGATATTGCACCTCTAATTCGTACTCTTTACGGAAATGAGTAACATTTTTTCCGTTGAAATACCTACTCCTTTTGATCACTCGCTCGAAGAATGCTTGGATGGTACTCTGTCTTTTTTCATCCTACTAGAAGCGCAGGAGTTGGGTTATAACATCCATTGTAGTGTCACCCATAAATGGTCAAACACAAAGAGCTCTCCCAACACACTATTAAACTTTCATTCCTAGGATCGATGTCTCTACACTCTCCTCCCTCACGTCGGGTTCACCATGTATGTCGAGAGGTTCATGGAAAGGAGCGAGTGAATAAGCAAACAACTTGATTTAGGTTGTTAGTTTACACTTGTTCTATCTTGCTTTTTCAGTATTTAAGCTTTAACAAGTTTATCATGGCACATTGTTATTGGGGTGTTAACTCCCAAAGAAAATCATTAGTGCTTATTTAGGACAAGAGGAAACCGAAGATAGCTTGTTTGTTGGTATCTTATCCGTGTTCGGTCATATTCGACAGAATCTTATGTTTATGGGTGAAAGCAATGTCGAAGTTTCTTTGAAGACCTTGAATCTTTGTATTGCGGGAGTAGAGGAAAAGGCAGAAAAAGCACGGATTTATTTAAGGAGTTCCTGAATACATAGTTTGCGAGCGATATAAAAGTCAACTGAAGAGAACGCTCAGAAACTCGTTTCATGGTAGAGATTTGAAGAAACATAAACATAAATTCATTGCTCCTTTAGATCAGAACGTTGTCATTCTGAGGACGTGAATACTCATATTGTTACTAATAAAAAGAGAGAGAAAAAAAAAAGTAGCAAGCAACAATTCTATGCAACTTGTGAGAAAAGAACTTATGAACAATGACATGCAGCGAAAGCAACGCTACTATTTATTATGCTATGTAAACATGAGAAGAAGTTTCTATTCAGCCTTCGTTATTTTTCCAGCATCTATCTACATCTCATTATTTGAGCAACTGCAATATTCCAATGTGAGAAGATTTCTGAAGGCGAAATCAAAACTTGCATATCTAAGTCTCTGAATATGCAACGGTATCAAGTTGATACAAACAAACATGCTGGAAAAATTGGCAGTATAATATAACAGAGCGATTGTAAACAAAAAGCCAAATGTGCAAACGTTAATGTATAAACTCATATGCATTCAAAAGGGAACCGAACCAAGTCCACTGTACCCGAACCAACAAGAAAGTATACTTTAAGCATGGAAAGAAACTCAGCGCTGCAATTTATGGGACTCAAATCGTCGATCAAACTGTAGAAAATGACTCATTGGACTATATAAAAGCAAACATTTGGAAAATATTTATAATAATCTGTTCAATGCTGTGCAAAACCCATAAGTACCAGCAAAATATGCAAGGAAATAAACTTCCCAACAGTTAAGTACGTCATTACAACTTTAGTGTGCAAGGCTATCTGAATCTAGAATGCAAGTAGAGCATGACAGAGTTCAAATGTTTGGCATACATGAATTCAACAGCACGTCGTTGATCAGTTGCATGATATAAGTTAAAAACTTACAGAGAAATGGTCCTTACCGTTGCTTGATTCACAAGTAAATTATTTCTCTCGAATGTCTGAGAATATCACAATGTTAAGGGGAGCACTAGATTGCGCTCTCTGAATACAGTAGACAAGATTTCAGAAATACACTTCCGATTACAATATCACCGACGAAGGGGAAACGATACAAGAAAACGTGACTGATACAAGATGTCCCACAACCCGGGACTGATAGGTATGAACAACTCGACTACAGATGATATAGGAGATCCCACAACCCAGAATCGTAAGCATGAAACAAGATCTCTAGATTACAAGAACTCCATTCTGGGAGATGAACTAGATACAAGAAAGAACTCGACAAGATCTCGTACTACGAGATTACAAGAGGACAAGACCTAGGTTGCATTATTCGTTATTTGACAATTCATTTATTTATGAATAATAACAGAATTTTACGGCAACCCCCCATTATTCGATCGAATTATTCGGTGCCACATCAACTTATTTGGAGATGAGCGAATACTTTTTGCATGGTAACTCATCAAATTTTGATCGAACTTGCTTTCGATTCAACACGTTTTCGATCCAAAACTTTATTGGTCGAAAATTCTTTGATCGAATTACATTTTGATTGAAAATAAGAGTTTCTTTGTTTTTTATGAACTTACAGTGTCTGATATAGAACAAAGTGTAAACTCTTGCTATACATAGTTACTTTTGTACTTAAAGCATAAAGAAGAATATATTTGTTTGCGAATTAAAAACTATTGTTATTGTTTGACTCAACATTGATTCTTACTTCACAGTAGTATATGTATGTGTGTGTATGATTGTGAGTAAATATATATTGTGATTGTTTGAATCAATATTGATTCTTACTTCACAATAGTATATGTATGTGTATTTGAGTGTATAATTGTGAATGAAATCTATTGTGATTGTTTCATTCAACATTCATTCTCACTTCACAATGGTATATGTGTGTGTGTATGATTGTGAATAAAAATGTATTGTGATTGTTTGAATCAATATTGATTCTTACTTCACAATAGTATATGTATGTGTATTTGAGTGTATAATTGTTAATGAAATCTATTGTAATTGTTTGATTCAACATTGATTGTTACTTCACAATAGTATATGTGTGTGTATTATTGTGAATAAAAATGTATTGTGATAGTTTGAATCAATACTGATTCTCACTTCACAATACTATGTGTATGTGTATGTGTATGTGCATGTAGGTTATATGATTATGCATATATGTGTGTTCTTTTCATAATTCAAGGGTTCAAAAGGTATTAATAAGTGAAGATCAAAGGCATCCAAGGTTGCATATCAGCTAGGAGAAGGTTCTTGTTGTATCGGTTCAATATAACTTCATAGATCTATAGATCTTCTTTAGAAAGTTGTATTGTATTGATACAACATGAACCTTCTCTTAGCTGAGATGTTGGGCCTTGGCATCATGACAATAGCATCAAGAGGGATTTGTTGGGAGGAAAGAAATAAATTTTTTGAGACAATACCATCGAGACGGATAACGAAGTTTTGATAGAAGTTGACTTATGCATTTGATCCTTGGATACTTACGATGAAAAAGATGCAAACAGTTAAAAAAATATTTTAATTGTTATGATATAGTTCAGTATTTTTTCTAGCATATAATAATGAATGTGCATATGCATGTGTGTATGTATGCATGTACATATGCATGTGAGTATGTATGTATGTGTGTGTATGTATGCATATGAGTATGTGTATGTGTGGTCGTGTGTGTATGTATATGTGCAAGTATCTTTATGTATATGTATATGTGTATGTGTGTATGAAAGTATGTGTATGCATGTGTATGTATGTGCCCATAAAAGTACGTATATGCAAGTGTGTATGTGTATGTGCGTGTATGTAATATGATTGTAAGTGAAAATCAAATATGATTATGTATGTGCATGTGTGTGTATGATTGTGAATTAAAAACTATTGTAATTGTTATAAAAGGTTTTATGTTCTTTTTGATGATTCAAGGCTTGAGAAGGTATCAATAAGTGAAGATCAATGGCATCTTGGACAATGTATATCAGCTAACAGAAGGTTTTTGTTGTATTAATACAATATATATTCACATATCCATAGGTCTTCTTTATGAAGTTGTATTGTATTGATACAACACAAACCTTCTGTTAGCTGAGATATTGGCACCAAGACAACCACATCAAGAGGGACTTGTTATGGCCAAGTTTTGATAGAAATCGACCTATGCACTCAAACTTTCGATACTTATGACAAAAAAGGTGTAAACAGATAATAAATTTTTTTACTTTTTATGATACTTCAATATTTTTCCAAGCACATAATAATTAATTTTTACTTTTTTTATATTTTTATAGGTTATTTTGAAGGTTGATTGATTTTGAGCTGAGTATAAAGGTAGAAATTTCCTATTAAAAAGGGATCATTATCAATTGTTAACTTGAATCATTTGAATCATTAATTTTGCTTTTTTTTTTATCCTCAAGCCAATTATTGTGTGTATGTGCTTGTATTTATGTACATATATACATATGCATGTGTGTGTATGCATATGTATGCATGTGTGTGTATGAATGCATGTAAGTATGTATGCACATGTGTGTGTATGCATATGTATGCATGTGCATGTGTGTATATGCATATGTAGGTATGTGCATGTGTGTATATGCATATGTATGTGCATGTGTGTATACATGTTTCTATGTATGTATGCATGTAAGTGTATGTGTGTGTCTATATGTGTGTGTGTGTATGTGCAAGTACTTATGTGTGTGTGTATATGTGCAAGTATTTATGTGTGTGTGTATATATGTGCAATGTGTGTGTGTATATGTGCAATGTATGTGTGTATATGTGCAAGTATCTATATGTGTGTGTATTATTTTGTGTCTATATGTGTCCATGTTTTTTTGTCTCTATATGTGTGCATGTTTTTGTGTGTATGGATATGTGTGTATCACATGCACATATTTAAACACATGCACTTTCAAATGTGTAAAACAAAAACACTAATTTTACCTTTGAATAAAAGTTTGGAGCTCTTTAGAATCTCGAACATGTGCAGAATGAGTTTTCGATAATAAACTTTCTATTGAAAGACCTTTCGATCAACAATGTTTCCATCGAAATGTTTTTGGTTCAAAAAATTTTCAAAATGTGTATGTGCTTGTATTTATGTATATATATACATATGCATGTGTGTGTATGCATATGTATGCATGTGTGTGTAATGCATGTAAGTATGTATGCACATGTGTGTGTATGCATATGTATGCATGTGCATATCTGTATATGCATATGTAGGTATGTGCATGTGTGTATATGCAAATGTATGTGCATGTGTGTATATGCATATGTATGTGCATGTGTGTATACATGTTTCTATGTATGTATGCATATGCGTGTATGTATGCATGTAAGTGTATGTGTGTGTCTATATGTGTGTGTGTATGTGCAAGTATTTATGTGTGTGTGTGTATATGTGCAAGTATTTATGTGTGTGTGTATATGTGTTTGTGTATATGTGCAAGTATAATTTAACAAAAAGCCAAATGTGCAAACATTAATGTATAAACTCATATGCATTCAAAAGGGAAGTGAACCAAGTCCTCTGTACCCGAACCAACAAGAAAGTATACTTTAAGCATGGAAAGAAACTCAATGCTACAATTTATGGGACTTGAATATTTACCATCAGGATATCATGCGACGTTTCTATCCATGATGCATGTACACTACAACACATCGAGGGTATACGGAGGCTACTACTGAGGAAATTGAATGGGCATAATTTTTCCATGACACCGGTGTTAGGGTCCATATGGGCGTCAGGAAGATAACGTCGATATAGTCGCCGGTATAAATGTCGGTATGAGCATCGATATAAATGTCGGTATTTGTGTCGGTATCATCGACGTCTATACCAACGCTCATAGTGACGACTCTACTCAGAGTACCAACGCTTATACCGGCGACTCTCATGGGCGTACCGACGCCTATAGCGACCATATCTGCAAAAATTTTTTTTGGGCAGAGTGTGTTGTCTATTGCTATAGCATGATGTTGTTTAGCAAAAGACAATACACTATGCCCAACTTTAAACCGAGTACATGTGTTATGTACTCTAATGACAACCAAAACATCATTTTAGATGAGCAAAAATGAACCATGAATCATGTACAAAAGTTGTATATTCAATAAATGAAAGATGTACAAGAGTGTGACAAAGCACTTCCATATAGGAATCGAATACAAAATTATGGTACATCATTGCCACATATGAGTGTAATACAAAATTGTGGCAATGTGAAAAATCACTTCCATATAGGAATCGAATAGAAAATTATAGTACATCATTGCCACATAGGAGTATAATACAAAATTGTGGCAAAGCATCTACATAAGGGGATCAAAACATTTACACCTGCAATCCTGCAACAAAACATGTGTAAAATTAGACAAATTGACATGAAATTTATAAACAACAACTAAAAATATGAAACGAAGCTATAAGTTTACCTAATCATAGAATATTCTTCCATGAAATGATTGCACCTTGTCCCTCTAAAGCTTGCAAAAGTGCACTCAATCCATGACGATATCCGAAAGATTCTTTGGCTCGCGTCAGAGGACAACCCACTGCCAACTCCTATAATAAATATGCAAAATGTTAGATGAACATACATGATGTGCTGAACACAAAAAAATTCAATAATTAACATGATACTTACAAATTGGTAGCGCATACTGTCGTATCTGCCGCTACCTAAATGCGACGTTCCAACCGTAACCAAACATGTGGCCATCGCATCTCTCTATTGACGATATCGATCAGGAGTATGTTACTGCTCATCCTGAATCGATTCCCACTCCTCGAAATCTAACCACACAAGCTTCGATAAGCCTGCTCTAAAAGCATCGCGAGCATCCGACTGTCAATGAGACATCACCCCGCGTGCCGTATGCTAAATCCACTCCGAACTCACAATAGGATTCCCAGGTGCTGGCCGGTACTCTTCATATATCGATTGTGTAATATTGTTTTTAGAATCCCTATCCTGTTCGCTCCGTTTTAGCATTACAGAATGTCCAAATTCTATGGAGCAAATTTGTCGAATGCACTAACGCATTGACTTCCCTGCTGCATCCATGACTGGAGCTCCATAACGTATGTGATATATTTTTGAGTCGTCATGGTCATGCGCTCCCCAAGGTGTACGTGGAGATCCCATCTGATCCAATGTGAAGATCCCATCTGATCCAATGTGAAGATCCCATCTGATCCAATGTGTGTATGCATATGCATATGTGTATGCATATGCATATGTGTGTATGCATATGCATATGTGTCTATGCATATGCATTTGTGTATGAATATGCATATGTGTATGCATATTCATATGCATTGTGTATGTGTCTATGTGTGTATGTATCTGTATGCATGTGTATGCATGTGTGTATGCATATGCATGCGTGTCTGTATGCATATGTATGTGTATGCATATGCATGTGTATGCATGTTTGTATGCATGTTTGTATGCATGTGTATGCATGTGTGTGCATGTTTGTATACATGTTTGTATGCATGTGTATGCATGTTTGTATGCATGTGTATGCATGTTTGTATGCATGTGTATGCATGTGTGTATGCATGTGTGTATGCATATGTATGCATGTATGTATGCATATGTATGTATATGCACATGCATGTGTGTATGCATATGCATGTGTATGCATGTTTGTATGCATGTTTGTATGCATGTGTATGCATGCTTGTATGCATGTTTGTATGCATGTTGGAATGCATGTGTATGCATGTGTATGCATGTTTGTATTCATGTGTATGTGTATGCATATGCATGTGTATATGCATATGCATGTGTGTATGTATATGCATGCTTGTATGCATATGCATGTATGTGTGTATGCATATGCATGCTTGTATGCATATGCATGCTTGTATGCATATGCATGCTTGTATGCATATGCATGCTTCTGTGTATGCATATGCATGCTTGTATGCATATGCATGCTTGTATGCATATGCATACTTGTATGCATATGCATGTGTATGTGTATTCATATGCATGCTTGTATGCATATGCATGTGTATGTGTATGCATATGCATGTGTATATGCATATGCATGTGTGTATGTATATGCATGCTTGTATCCATATGCATGTATGTGTGTATGCATATGCATGCTTGTATGCATATGCATGCTTGTATGCATATGCATGCTTGTATGCATATGCATGCTTGTATGCATATGCATGCTTGTATGCATATGCCTGCTTGTGTGTATGCATATGCATGCTTGTATGCATATGTGTATGCATATGCATTCTTGTAAGCATATGCATGCTTGTATGCATGCTTGTGTGTATGCATATGCATATTTGTATGCATATGCATGCTTGTATGCATATGCATGTGTATGTGTATGCATATGGATATTATGCATATGTATGTGTATGTGTATGCATATGCATACAAGCATATGTATGTGCATGCTTGTATGCATATGTATGTGTATGTGTATGCATATGGATGTGTATATACATATGCATATGTGTATGTATATGCATGTTTGTATGCCTGTTTGTATGCATGTGTATGCATGTGTATGCATGTTTGTATGCATGTGCATGCATGTTTGTATGCATGTGTATGTGTATGCATATGCATGTGTATATGCATATGCATGTGTGTATGTATATGCATATGCATGTATGTGTGTATGCATATGCATGCTTGTGTATATGCGTATGCATGCTTGTATGCATATGCATACTTGTATGCATATGCATGTGTATGTGTATGCATATGCATGCTTGTATGCATATGCATGTGTATGTGTATGCATATGCATGTGTATATGCATATGCATGTGTATATGCATATGCATGTGTGTATGTATATGCATGCTTGTATGCATATGCCTGTATGTGTGTATGCATATGCATGCTTGTGTGTATGCATATGCATGCTTGTAAGCATATGCATGCTTGTATGCATATGCATACTTGTATGCATATGCATGTCTATGTGTATGCATATGCATGCTTGTAAGCATATGCATGCTTGTAAGCATATCCATGCTTGTATGCATGCTTGTGTGTATGCATATGCGTGCTTGTATGCATATGCATGTGTATGTGTATGCATACACATGTGTATATGCATATGCATGTGTGTATGTATATGCATGCTTGTATGCATATGCATGTATGTGTGTATGCATATGCATGCTTGTATGCATATGCATGGTTGTATGCATATGCATGCTTGTATGCATATGCATGCTTGTATGCATATGCATGCTTGTATGCATATGCATACTTGTATGCATATGCATGTATATGTGTATGCATATGATTGCTTGTATGCATATGCATACTTGTATGCATATGCATGTGTATGTGTATGCATATGCATGTGTATGTGTATGCATATGCATGTGTATATGCATATGCATGTGTGTATGTATATGTATGCTTGTATGCATATGCATGTATGTGTGTATGCATATGCATGCTTGTATGCATATGCATGCTTGTATGCATATGCATGCTTGTATGCATATGCATGCTTGTATGCATATGCATGCTTGTGCGTATGCATATGCATGCTTGTATGCATATAAGTATGCATATGCATTCTTGTAAGCATATGCATGCTTGTGTGTATGCATATGCATGCTTGTATGCATATGCATACTTGTATGCATATGCATGTGTATGTGTATGCATATGCATGCTTGTGTATGCATATGTATGCATATGCATGTGTATGTGTATGCATATAAAATATGCATATGCATGTGCGTATGTATATGCATGTTTGTATGCATGTGCATGCATGTGTATGTGTATGCATATGCATGCATATATGCATATTATGCATGTGTGTATGTATATGCATGCTTGTATGCATATGCATGTATGTGTGTATGCATATGCATGCTTGTGTGTATGCATATGCATGCTTGTATGCATATGCATACTTGTTTGCATATGCATGTGTATGTGTATGCATATGCATGCTTGTAAGCATATGCATGGTTGTATGCATGCTTGTGTGTATGCATATGCATACTTGTATGCATATGCATGTGTATATGAATATGCATGTGTGTATGTATATGCATGCTTGTATGCATGTGCATGTATGTGTGTATGCATATGCATGCTTGTATGCATATGCATGCTTGTATGCATATGCATGCTTTGTATGCATCTGCATGCTTGTGTGTATGCATATGCATGCTTGTGTGTATGCATATGCATGCTTGTGTGTATGCATATGCATGCTTGTGTGTATGCATATTTGTATGCATATGCATGTGTATATGCATATGCATGTGTGTATGTATATGCATGCTTGTATGCATATGCATGTATGTGTGTATGCATATGCATGCTTATATGCGTATGCATTCTTGTGTGTATGCATATGCAGGCTTGTATGCATATGCATGCTTGTATGCATATGCATGCTTGTATGGATATGCATGTATGTGTGTATGCATATGCGTGTGCTTGTATGCATATGCATGCTTGTATGCATATGCATGTATATGTGTATGCATATGCATGCTTGTATGCATATGCATGCCTATATGCATGTGCATGCCTATATGCATATGCATGCTTGTGTGTATGCATATGCATGCTTGTATCCATATGCATGCTTGTGTGTATGGATATGCATGCTCGTATGCGTAAGCATACTTGTATGCATATGCATGTGTATGTGTATGCATATGCATGTGTATGTGTATGCATATGCATGTGTGTATGTATATGCATACTTATATGCATATCCATGTGTATGTGTATGCATATGCATGTGTATATGCATATGCATGTGTGTATGTATATGCATGTGTGTATGCATATGTGTATGTGTATGCATATGCATGTTTGTTTGCATATGCATGTTTGTATGCATATGCATTTGTATGTGTATGCATATGCATTGTGTATGTGTATATGCATATGCATGTTTGTATGCATATGTATGTGTGTGTGTTTATACATATGTGAGTGTGTATGTATATGTATCTCTCCCTCTCTCTCTTTCACTATCTCTCTCTCTCTATGTCAATCGAAAACAAAACAATCACTTACATCAATGTAATTGTTTGAATCAAGGTCCTCAAAATCCACTTGAAGATCTCCTTCGTCGAATTTCCAAAGATTTGATCCCCAATTCTCTTGCAAAACTAAAGAGAGAAGATATTAGAAAAGCAAAAACATGAAGAAAGAAAAAAGAGTGCTACAATATGTGCGATCTACTTACCAAAACTTCAGATCTATAAAAATAGAGGTGTGATTAGAGAGAGAGAGAGGGAGGGAGACAGAGAGAGAGAGAGAGAGAGAGAGAGAGAGAGAGAGAGAGAGAGATTTGTTTGAATCAAGGTCATCAAAATCCACTTGAAGTTCCACTTCGTCAAATTTCCAAAGATTTGATCCCAAAATCTCTTGCAGAACTAAACAGAGAACATATTAGAAAAGCAAAAACATAAAGAAAGAAAAAAGAGTGCTACAATATGTGCGATCTACTTACCAAAACTTCAGATCTAGAAAGATAGATCTGTGCTTAGAGAGAGAGGGAGAGAGAGATAGAGAGTGAGAGAGAGGGAGGGAGAGAGAGAGAGAGAGAGGGAGAGAGAGAAAGAGATGACAAACAGAGATCTGATGTTCACGTGCGCAAAGTGGACAGTAGAAGATGCTGATTAAAAACGCTCAAAGTTTCGGGCCCGGTTAAAAAGATACCATTGGTATAAGCGTCGGTAATTCGAGTAAATTACCGACGCTTATACCGAACCTTATACCGACACTTATACCGAAGCAGTCTTTCTGAGGCTAAGCAGCTTTCCCAAATTGTCCGAGGGTCATACCGATGTCGGCACTTGACCGTCGGTATGCTCACCGTTGGTATTCCCTCGATATGTTGTAGTGGTATAATGGTAGACAAGAGACAATAATCGTAGAGCAAACTATAGAAAATGACACATTGGATTATATAAAAGCAACATTTGGGAAATATTTATAATAAGTTGTTCAATGCTCTGCATAACCCCTAAGTGCCAGCAAAATATGCAAAGAAATAAACTTTCCAATAGTTAAGTACTTCATTACAACTTTAGTGTGCAAGGCTATCTGAATCTAGAATCCAAGTAGAGCATGACAGAGTTCAAATGTTTGGCATACATGAGTTCAACAGCACGTCGTTGATCAGTTGCATGATATAAGTTAGAAACTTACATAGAAATGGTCCTTACTGTTGCTCGATTCACAAGTAAATTATTTCTCTCAAATTTTTGACAATATCACAATTGGTAGGGGAGCACTAGATTGTGCTCTCTGACTACAGTAGACAAGATTTCGGAAACACACATCTGATTAAAAGATCACCCACGAAGGGGAAACGATAGAAGAATACGTGACTGATACAAGATGTCCCACAACCCAGGATTGATAGGTATGAACAGTTCGACTAGAGATGATACAGGAGATCCCACAACCCGGAATCATAAGTATGAAACAAGATCTCTAGACTACAAGAACTTCCTTCCGGGAGATGAACTAGATACAAGAAAGAACTCGACAAGATCTCCTACTACGAGATTACAAGAGGAAAAGACCTAAGTTGCATTATTCGTTATTCAACAATTTGTTTATTCATGAATAATAACGGAATTTTACGGCAACCCTCCATTATTCCACCAAATTATTCAACGCTATCTCAAGCTATAACTTTAGTGTGGAAGGTTATCTGAAGCTACAATCCAAGTAGAGCATGATAGAGTTTAAATGTTTGGAATACATGAATTAAACAACACATTGTTCATCAGTTGCATGGTATAAGTTAAAAACTTATAGAGAAATGGTCCTTACTATTGCTCGATTCACAAGTAAATTGTAAGTGAAAATCAAATATGATTATGTATGTGCATGTGTGTGTATGATTGTGAATTAAAAACCATTGCAATTGTTATAAAAGGTTTTATGTTCTTTTTGATAATTCAAGGGTTGAGAAGGTATCAATAAGTGAAGATCAATGGCATCTTGGACAATGTATATCAGCTAACATAAGGTTTGTGTTGTATTAATACAATATAGATTCACATATCCATAGATCTTCTTTAGGAAGTTGTATTCTATTGATACAACACAAACCTTCTGTTAGCCGCGATATTGGCACCAAGACAAACACATCAAGAGGGACTTGCTATGGTCAAGTTATGATAGAAATCGACTTATGCACTCAAACTTTCGATACTTATGACAAAAAAGGTGTAAACAGATAATAATTTTTTTTTCTTTTTATGATAGTTCAATATTTTTCCAAGCACATAATAATTAAGTTTTACTTTTTTTATATTTTTATAGGTTATTTTGAAGGTTGATTGATTTTGACCTCAGTATAAAGGTAGAAATTTCCTATGAAAAAGGGATCATGATCAATTGTTAACTTGAGTCATTTGAATCATAAAATTTGGTTTTTTGAGGCTCAAGTCAATTATTGTGTGTATGTGCTTGTATTTATGTATATATATACATATGCATGTGTGTGTATGCATATGTATGCATGTGTGTGTATGAATGCATGTAAGTATGTATGCATATGTATGCATGTGCATATGTGTATATGCATATGTAGGTATGTGCATGTGTGTATATGCATATGTATGTACATGTCTGTATACATGTTTCTATGTATGTATGCATATGCATGTATGTATGCATGTAAGTTTATGTGTGTGTCTATATGTGTGTGTCTGTATGTGCAAGTATTTATGTGTGTGTGTATATGTGCAAGTATTTATGTGTGTGTATATGTGTGTGTATATGTGCAAGTATAATATAACAAAAAGCCAAATGTGCAAACGTTAATGTATAAACTCATATGCATTCAAAAGGCAACCGAAGCAAGTCCACTGTACCCGAACCAACAAGAAAGTATACTTTAAGCATGGAAAGAAACTCTGCGCTGCAATTTATGGGACTTGAATATTTACCATCAGGATATCATGCGACGTTTCTATCCATGATGCATGTATAATGGTAGACAAGAGACAACAATCGTAGATCAAACTGTAGAAAAGGACTCATTGGATTATATAAAAGCAAACATTTGGGAAATATTTATAATAAGGTGATCAATGCTCTGCCAAACCCATAAGTACCAGAAAAATATGCAAAGAAATAAACTTCCCGACAGTTAAGTACGTCATTACAACTTCAGTGTGCAACGCTATCTGAATCTAGAATCCAAGTAGAGCATGACAGAGTTCAAATGTTTGCCATACATGAATTCAACAGCACGTCGTTGATCAGTTGCATGATATAAGTTAAAAACTTACAGAGAAATGGTCCTTACTGTTGCTTGATGCACAAGTAATTATTTCTCTCAAATTTCTGACAATATCACAATTTTCAGGGGAGCACTAGATTGTGCTCTCTGACTACAGTAGACGAGATTTTGGAAATACAGTTCTGATTACAAGATCACCCACGAAGGGGAAACGATACAAGAATACGTGACTGATACAAGATTTCCCACAACCCGGGACTGATAGGTATGAACAGCTCGACCAGAGATGATAGAGGAGATCCCACCACCCGGAATCATAAGTATGAAACAAGATCTCTAGATTACAAGAACTCTCTTCCAGGAGATGAACTAGAACAAAAGAGAACTCGACAAGATCTCCTACTACGAGATTACAAGAGGACAAGACCAAGGTTTCATTATTCGTTATTCGACAATTTGTTTATTCATGAATAATAACGGAATTTTATGGCAACCCTCCATTATTCCACCAAATTATTCAAGGCTATCTCAAGCTATAACTTTAGTGTGCAAGGTTATCTGAAGCTACAGTCAAGTAGAGCATGCCAAAGTTTAAATATTTGGAGTACATGAATTAAACAACACTTCGTTGATCAGTTGCATGATATAAGTTAAAAACTTACACAGAGAAATGGTCCTTACTATTGCTCGATTCACAAGTAGATTATTTCTCTCAAATTTCTGACAATATCACAATCCTTCTGCACTCTTTTTATCTTTGATTTCACGATCAAGTACTTGCTCTGCTTTTCTATGCCTCCTTTTAAACACCTTCTCCACTCTTTTTCTTGACGACAACGAGGCTCAACTGTGTAACTACATATACCAAAAACTTTGTAAACCTCATCATTTCCTGCATTTCACCATAGCGTAGCCAACATGAACTCATTCCTCCATTATGGCCCTTTCCTATGTATCCTTTTTTAGTGCACACCTCATCATTTCCTGCATTTCACCATAGCGTAGCCAACATGAACTCATTCCTCCATTATCGCCCTTTCCTATGTATCCTTTTTTAGTGCTCATGACTCTTTCCTTTTATTCTCAAAGCTTCATTTCCCTTTTTCTTTTTTAACAGTAGCATCCCACTTTCCAAGATCAGCAAGCCTTTCTCCTCGATGGATTGCCTTCACAAAAAAATCTCCCTGCCACTACTGTGTTAGTCACCTTCTCTTTCCTTTCATGATGCGGAGCTTTCATATGAATGGTGTAAGCAAGTGTGTACGCAAAGGAGGAGAAAGAAGAAATCCGATTTCCTAACTCTGATCAGTAGCCTACCATGCGAGATTAGCAAGCCTTTCTCCTCAATGGATTGCCTTCACAAAAGAAACTCACTGCCACTGTTGTGTTCCCCATGAGTGCGTGATTCCTTTTTTTCTTTCCGAACTGAAGTGGCCGCAAACCTGAGCTGCCGCGTCCTTTGTTGTTCACTGTCCCCGTTAATGATTTTACCCTTCTTACGATCCTTACATAAAAAAAATAATTAAAAACACAAACGCTCCACGTATACAATCTATATGCATTTTAATTATTTATGCACTTAAACATATTCGATGACATATATGTTCATACGTATGGATATGCTTTGTAAATATGTGCATGCGATTGCCATCATGATGCACAACATACACACAACCACAAACACATCATACACAATACACACAACCACAAACACATCACACACAATGCATGCATTACACACACCTTTGCAAGTATGCACACATTAATGATATGTATTAGTACTATTATACATATGCACATAAGCACAAAATACACATTAAGAATCATAAACACATGCACATGTTTGCAAACACACACACACATACATATACATACATATACCATGTACGCATATTCTCTAATTCACTAATGTCTATGCAGCTACATGAAAAAAGCAATGGAAATTCAATGGTTGAGATAGAACACACACATCATAAAACATGCAATGGAAATCATTTTCTAAGATAGAAATCACCAATGTTTGTTTCTCATGTTTGTGGTCATATCCATCAAATGCTTTAGTTGAGCTTTTAATCGGTACTATCCAATGATTTGCAAGCTTCTGAGCCAAATCTTGACCACATCCACCTCCTCTGAACCTATACATCCTTCAAATGTTCCAACCTGCATACATAACAATAAACACGAACGAGTATCAAGTAGTCACGAAAAATAATCACAACTTAAAGGACACTTAACTAGATGCCTGAAATATGAAAGTGCATTAAAGTTGGCATAAATTCAGAGACGAAGATAGAACCAAGCATCGCATACTATATATCAGGATACACTAATGCATTTAAACTAGCAATCACACGAGTGAATTGAAAACTTCTTAGATCTTTCCTTAACTCAACCTAGTCAGATCAAGTAGTGTATCCTAAGCATATGCATATATGAGTCCTTATTAACTCGATTTATGAAACTAGAATCTGGCTTCCTTGTTGATCTCTCATTGTTGAGACCCCCATCATGCCTTATATTATTTTTCTTTTACTTTTATTTTGTTTTTCTTTGCTTAATTCGTCATACCAACTCAGCCTTTGTTTTTGTTTTTGTTTATTTTATTCTTTTTTTACACATGTTGGCCTATACCGAAATTGAGTGTGACTCATGGACCTGTCCACCCGACCAGGTTTAGCCAGCTTCTTTATTGACCCAACATAGCACACCACGCACAATGTCAGCCTTATACAAAATCAACATCAGCTCGTGGCTCTAACCACCCGGTCAGAGTGACTCCACCCCCCTATCGGTCTGTATGGGAACATGACAACATATAGGTCAAACCATACAATACAACTAGTGTCATCTCTTGGCCCTGATCAACTAACGAGGGTAGTCCTACCCGCCTACTAACTCATCGAGTGCCCAATAGCACATACATATACACGTAGATACTTGGTTGGTGTATGAAATATTTTCCTGAGACATAATCGATCTGAAGATCGAATCAGATGAGAGATTAAAAGAAAAACTCAAAGAGTCTCACTCATCAAGTGTTCATGAACACTATTATATATAGGTAGTCAGTTTAGGTTTTCCCTTCAACTCCCTAGGTCTCATTCCCCAAAGCTCTAGTTTTTTTCTAGTTCTAGTCATATAATCCCTAATCCTTATACATCACATGTAATCTCAATAGCTATATGAAATCTATGGTGTACTTAATTTTTCTTATTTATGCATTTCTTTATGTGTCAGATGCCCAAGTCTTACAAGATTTTTATATGGACATATATACACATATGGACATATATACAAGAAAAAAAGGAATCTAAAGTAATAACATCTCACCTATATGAAATTAGAAGCCACTTCAACTTGTCATCTCCAATCACCTCTTCTTTAAACATCTCTAACTAGATCATCTTGCATAAAAGAGGAGTTTATGTTACAAGAATTTATAAACAAGTAGTTATTCAGGAGGAAAATATTACTTGGGTTTATTTATATACTTTGGTAATTGACTTCTTGTTGATATTCGAAGATTTTCCCTAATTTTATTCTTCATAAATCCCCTAACTTGTTTTTCGAAAGAAACAATGTTTACACATAATTTAACACAATTTTCTTAGTTTATCTCTAAGACAACCCCCCTCCCCCCCTTCACCTTTCCTGCGGAACAAGGCAAGTTGTGATAACGTTTCTGTATACTCTGCTAATTCGTGACTATAAATAAAAAGTTCTATCAGGAGCAGTGTCATGAAATACGGCTCATGGTCCACAGAAGTCTCATTTTCTTTGTCTGACTGCACCACTCGGTACTGAGATACATTCTCCTTATATGATGGTGAGATCAAAGTCTCACTAGTAACGCAATCCTTAACAAATTCCTAAGTAGGAATCCTTTCATCATTCTCCGGTATAGGGAGCAAGTAGGTCAATATGAAAGAGTTATCTAAGGCTCTTCCCTCAAGTAGACTCCTAGATGTCTCTCTAAATCTATCAGGAATGCTGTCCTCTCATATGGATGTATCATTGGGATCTTCTCTGTCCATTCTAGAACCTAAGATAGTCAAATAGTCCAATCAAGCCCAAAGGATTGCCTACTAACAACTTGTTCCTAGATCTCCATCAGTACCCTACAAGGAACAAAAATAAAATTAATAGAAAATCATGAATAAGTTAAACACATACATTTATTCTATTTGCTAGTTTACTTATTTCTTACATCTAGACTAACTCATTTTCTTGTTGTTTATTTACATGTTTTAGTTTTAATATATACATATATATATACACTTATATACATACATTATCTCATGGTAAAATTTTTCTTAATCATTTTCTTTACCAATTTCTTCATTTTCCTCTTCTTCACTTTCTTCTTCTTTGTTTTCACTATTTCTTTCTTCAATAATTTCAAATTCTTCATGTTCCCTCTATTTAAATAACTTAACTTTCTTCCTGGTGACTAAGTCTTTTATTTCTGTGCCATCCAGCTCCTTGAGCGTGTAAGGACCATTCTTAAATACATTACTCACAACATAAGGACCGAACCATCTCTTAATCAACTTTCTTTGGGCCTCATACTGTGTATCTAGAGAGCTGTCATAGACTAATACCTAGTCACCTTCTTTGATGTGCTTTAGTCTCAAAGGATCAGTTTTATCAAAGGTTATCTTGTTTTTATCTCTAGAGGTTCTCAACTTGGCCACTTCTTCTTCTACTAGGTTTTCTCCTCTATCAAGCTGAAGGATTGGAATTGCTATTAGATCCCCTCTTGACATTACATCTGCCCAAGGCAAAGAAGTCCATGCTAGAGCATGCGACTCAATTGGTAGAATAGGTTTTTGACAATACATTAGTTCTGCTAACATATAGCCACTAGTCCTGGTATATGTCATTGATGGAGAGTGATACTCCCCAAAAGAACAAGCTGCTCTTAAAGTTAGAGCACCTCTATATCAAGAGTAACTCAAAAACTTCACCAATTTTGGAAGACAAGCACCAAACTGTTTAGATTTCAGCTAACTATGAAGAAAGTTATTTCACACAAAAGTCTGTTGCACATTATTGACTCATTGACTAATCAAATGTGTAAAGTTTTTTATAAAACTTTGCACAAAGTGTTTTCCATAGTTTGCACACCTTCTCCAAGTTAAATCATTCCAAAAGACTCATTAGATCTTGAGAAATGAACTTAGCAAGTCACCTATGTCTAAAACTGTTCTCTTGAGAAGTCGATTCAGACACTTGCAACTTCTAACAACTGGTTCTCCTAATCTAGAGCCCGTTTATGCAAATGCTTTTAGCCATAGATGGCTTACCTTCCAGCTTAGATTTTGACTCCTTAGTTGTGCAAAACTTTAAACTGTGCTCTGAGAAATGATCAAATCTTTGACCATCAAATTTGCGCCTCTTTCAAAAAACAGTGAACACTTCTTCACATATGAATGTTCCTACTCATAATTCTCATAGCCTGTTTACAATTAGGCTCTAAAACTTTAACCATAGACTTATTAACTATGGAATTAGATGTCTACAAAAGGATTCTTGAAATGATCAAGCACAGAAAGAGAATGCACAGAAACATCGCATGCAATTCCTCTTCATTACTAGAAAACTTTACATCTAGATGAGAGAGCTAATCTTCTTCCCTTCTCAAGTGTCTAATCACATCTAAATCTTCTCAAATCTTGTATTCTACACTCTCTCATATTTGCACCAACATTTTCCTTGTATATATATAGGCAAATATTTACAAGCTCATGACTATACAAAAGTATAAGTAAACTATCTCTAAATTAATGTACATATGGGTACACATCTTCATCTTCTGAATATGCACTTCTTTCAAACTTCACAACTTGATCTTTTCTTCAGTCCTTGGCTTCAATTCTTCATCAAAACATCAATTGTTGATTGCCCTACATCAACAGCTCCCCCTCAATCATTAATTGAGGTTTTCTCTATCTTCTTTATACCTGCCATGCCTTTGAATCTCTGTAGCTTTGGTCCATCTAAGCTTTTAGTTAGCATATCAGCTATCTGATCTTTTGTTGAAGTATATATTAGTTCAATCTGTTTATCCATCACCTTCTCTCTTAGAAAATGATACTGAATCTCAATTTGTTTAGTCATGGCATGAAAAACAGGGTTAGCAGCTAAATACAATGAACTCATGTTATCTCCATGAATAGTGGGTGTACTCAGAATGATGTCAAAACTCTTCATTAGAGTCTTAAGCCATATCACTTCCTTTGCAGCTTCCACCATACCTTGGTACTCAGCCTCTGTGGATGATAAAGCAACTGTGTGTTGCTTCTTTGAACACCAAGAAATTAACTTATCTCCCACATAACACAAGTATCCATATACTGATCTCCTATCATCACGATTACCTGACCAATCTGTATCACTATATATCTTGATGTTTGTATCTGATGTAAAACCATAATACAAACCTTCCTTGAGTATACTCCTAATGTACCTCAGCACTCTTTGTCCTGCAACCCAATGTTCTTTCCTAGGACAATGCATGAATTGAGACAATATTCCAACTGCAGATGATAAGTGAGGCCTAGTTAGTGTAGCATAAATCAGACTACCAACCAAACTTTGATATAGATTCAAATCCTTGAACTCTTGTCCTCCATATTTTCTCAATTAATGATTCACCTCCATTGAAGTAGGTGCTACCCTGCAATCATCCATTTTAAACTTGATTAGCAAGTTTCTCAAATAGCTTACTTGAGTTACATACAGTCCATGTTGAGTGTATGATATCTCCATTCCCAAGAAATATGACAAGTCTCCCAAGTCACTAATTTTGAATTCTTTCTCCATTTGCTTCTTTAGGCTTTGAATGCCTTTCTCATCTGTACTTGTAAGAATTATATCATCAACATATATGTACATGTAAATGAATCCATCATCACTTGCTTTGACAAGCAAGCTACTATATGCTTTAGATAATTGAAAACCAAGTTCTTTCAAGAACTTCACAAGTCTATAATTCCATTCCCTTGGGGCCTGCTTCAAACCATACAAAGCTCTCTTGAGCTTGCACACATGATCTAGATATCTTCCATCTCTAAATCCTTGTGGTTGCTCCATGAAAACATCATCTGAAATATAACCATTTAGAAAAGCATTCTTCACATCTAGTTGACATAACTTCCAACCTTTACATGCAGCAATAGCTATGAGTGTCCTGATGGTTGTCATCTTTGCCACAGGACTATAGGTCTCATCATAATCTATACCATATGTCTGAGAAAAACCCTTCACAATAAGTCTAGCTTTATACCTAGACACACTTCCATCTGCAAACCTTTTTGTCGTGTAGACCCATTTGCATCCAATGATCTTCTGACTATTTGGCTTAGGAACCAAATCCCATGTCTGATTCTCCATCAATGCATCATACTCTTCTTGCATAGCTTTCTCCCAATTTTCCTTACCTTTTGCCTCTTCATATGTAGAAGGGTCTTCATCTGCCTTATCATATAAGAATAATCTTTGGTAGCCAAAAAAGAAGTGTCATAGCTATACCTTGTAGGTTGCCATTTGTGTCTTGATGACCTTCTGAGTTCTCCACTCCTTGAGGTTTCTGGTTCATCACACTCTGGATCAAACCTTGGCACTTCTTCAACTTAAACTTGTACTTCATTGTTCTCCTCTTCATCAAATATTTGAACCTTTGATTTACCTTTCTTTTGAGTCACAACTTCTTCATCACCTCCATAAATATTGATTGTACCTGCATACCAAGTACCTTGCTCATCAAAAGTAACATCTTTAGACACAATGAATTGCTTTGTGGATGGACTCCACAACCTATATCCCATCTGCTTTTCATCATAACCAATGAATACATACTTCTCTGCTTTAGGTTCCAATTTATGTCTCAACTGTGATGGCACATATGCATATGCCAAACATCCAAATACTTTGCAATGATCTAGAGTAGGTCTCTTACCCCACCATGCCTCATACGGTGTCATACCTTGCAAAGTTTTACATGGTAATCTATTGAACAAATAAGTAGTTGTATTCACAGCCTCAGCCCACAAATAATTTGGACAATTTTTCTCCTTCATCATGGATCTTGCAAACTCAACAAGAGTTCTATTCCTCCTTTCTGCTACACCATTTTGTTGAGGAGAGTACCTTAGTCTCTTCAACTTATTACCTGAAATTCTCTCTGCATACACATGATAATGTTTGAATGTATTGAATACCTGTGATTTATCTTTGATCACATAGATAGTGATCCATCTGGTAGCATCATCAACATAAATCACATAGTACCTTGAACCATTGATACTGAAATCCTTTAATGGTCCCCACACATCTATGTGTACCAACTCAAGCTTCTCTGAATACATAAAACCATGCATGGAATAAGATTGCTTATGAGCCTAACCTAATTGACATGCCTCATATTTGTATGTCATATGTTGACCTGCAACATTAGGCAATCCAAGCAGTGAACCATTATTAACCATATCTTTCATACCTCTCTCATTAAAATGTCCAAGCCTCTTGTGCCAAAGATCTAACTCAGAGATCTTATGTCCACCATAAGTAAACAAGGCATGACCAACATTACCTTGAATCTTCAATGTGAACAATCTTCCTTCTTTCTTTCCTGAAACAATTTTTTTATACCCATTGCTAGGGTCTTCCACAAATACTCCGTTAGTGAACCTAACTTCATAACCTTTTTCAACAATTTGTCCTACACTTATCAGATTCTTAGGAATTGTAGGAACATACAAAACCTTACGCAAGAGAGTAATAAGAGAGTAATACCATCCTTGGCCTTCACTGATCCAATTGACTTCACATTGTGCTTTGTATTGTCACCTATTTGAACTACATGATTAGTTACCTTATTCTCCAAATCATTCATCAAAGCTATGTTTCCGCTCAGGTGATTGCTACACTCTGAGTCAATGTAGAATAGTCTTTGGTCTTCACTTTGCCTTTCACGAGTTGCATTCATTATGAATGTTGAATCCTCCTTCTGATGTGAAGCATAATTGTAGTAGGTATTGTTGTATTGTTGACTTTGGAATCCTCTACCTGCATTTCTTCCAAAGTAACCTCTACTACCTCTACCTCTGAAATTACCTCTTTGATTTCCGCCACCTCTTCCTCTTGAATTAAAATTTTGATTATATCCACTATTACTCTGAGTATTATGCCAACAATCATTAGCTAAGTGATTTTTCTTACCACAAATCCAGCAAGTCTTGACTCCATCTTTATTACTCCTGCCTCTTCCTCTACCTTTGCGAACTCCTCTTCCTCTTAGGAAGTTAGCTTGGCTAGTTGTACCTTCATCTTCATTTGCTTGTTGCTTTCCCTTGATATTCTTCTTCTTATCCTTTGAATACAGTGCATGACCTTCACTTTTATCACCTTCACCTTTGACATCCTGCTCAAAGGTTAACATATGTCCTAGCAACTTATTTAAGTCAGGAGTAAAATGATCGTGATAATTCGGTAGACATAATGAATGGCTTCCATTTGTCATCACCTCTCAAACCTATGAGTATTTGCCTTACCAATTTATCCTCCTCAATATCTTCATCAACTGCTCCTAATGCATCTGCAATGTCCTTCATTCTTGTTACATAATCTGAGATGGATTGAGAGGCCTTCTTCTTAAATGTGGTAAATTCAACCCACAAGGATGCCTTCCTTGACTTTGTGGTGTTTTGGAAATGCTCCTCCAAAGCATTCCATATATCACTTGCACTTTCAAGACCTCTAATGTGAAGTAGCAAGTAATCATTGACTGCCATATAGATAATGCTCCTAGCTTGAGCATCTCTCTTCATCAAAGTCTTCAAATCCGATAATTCCTCCCTAGTTGGAACACTAGGATCTCTGAATTAAGGCTATTCTTCTTCACCTGTCATATAACTTATCAAGTATTTGCTCATAAGATGAGCTTCCATCCTCATTGACCATGCTGGATAGTTCTCTCTATCCAACTTCTCTATCTGAAGAGAATCTCCCATTCTTTCTTCACTTGTGTATTGAATTCTTCAAACTTTATGAGTAATAGATGTACCCTTATTTTGAATGATACTCCTTTTGTCTTCCTTGATGTCGTATGGCCTCCTTCTCAAGCTTTTCTCTCAAGCTTTCACCTTTTTAATCTTCCGATGTTGAATTCTTTACGATTGCAGCAGTTGGGATCCTCCTTTCTTCAATTTTGATGCAACCTGCTCTGATACCACTGATGGAGAGTGATACTCCCCAAAAGAACAAGCTACTCTTAAAGTTAGAGCACCTCTATATCAAGAGTAACTCAAAAACTTGACCGATTCCAAGAGACAAGCACCAAACTGTTAAGATTTCAGCTAACTGTGAAGAAAGTCACTTCACAGAAAAGTCTGCTACACATTATTGACTCATTGACTAATCAAATGTGTAAAGTTTTTGAGTATTGTCCTTCATTCCTCTTCATTACTAGAAAACCTTACATGTGGATGCGAGAGCTAATCTTCCTCACTTCTCAGTTGTCTAATCACATCTAAATCTTCTCAAATCTTGTATTCTACACTCTCTCATACTTGCCCCGACATTTTCCTTGTATATATAGGCAAATATTTACAAGCTCATGACTATACAAAAGTATAAGTAAACTATCTCTGAATTAATGTACATATGTGTACACATCTTCATCTTCTGGATATGCACTTCTTTCAAACTTCACAACTTGATCTTTTCTTCAGTCCTTGGCTTCAATTCTTCATCAAAACATCAATTGCTGATTGCCTTGCACCAATAGTCATCCTATCTGCCCACAAGACAAATAGAAGATATATTGGCCAATTTTTTAATTTTTCCATTGCAGGCTTTTGTCAAGGCTTTAATTATGGGTGGATGACCACGCTCAATCTTGCCATTGGCTTTGTGGTTGTATGATGTAGTGAGAGACAATCGAATCCCATACTTCGCAAAGAAATCCCTTGCTTCCTGGGCATCTAACTCACCTCTGGTAGCAACTATCTTCTTGACTTAGCAAAATCTACCAAGCACGTCTTCTAGTAGAAACTTGCATACATTTCTCCTCGTTTTCATTCTCAGAGTTGTTCCTTCAACACGGTTTGTTAGGTCCTCTATTGCAAGCACAATGGCATTGTAAGGAGATCAAAAAACCACTTATAGTGGATATTAAGAGGATATGTTGGATGCAACTCATCTCTGTGTCTAACATTTGAGTACACCTGGCAAGATTTACAAGTGCTACATTTTTTTGACATCTACATATATCCCAGGCCTTCAATATATTTCCCTTATCTTTTCATAAGTCCCTTGAAAACCCTTATGTCTTGCCCATAGTGAGATATGCATTTCACACATAAGCTTAGCTTTCACTCCATTGCAACCTACAACTCATTGAGGTATCTTACCTATTCTAATCTTTTGCTTCTAAAGTAATCCATCTTTTAGGAAGTAATTGCTTGACTTTCTCTGAATGGTACGAAACTTTTCTTTGCTCCAACTATGATGAGGAGACTTTATGCTTAAGTATCTTCGGATTTCCTTCCACTCATTTTCATATTCGTCTTCATTGAATCTTTTTATTATCCCTTTTGAGCACCATAAGTTTTCTCTTCTTTCCTTGGATTTTCTTTCCCACTCCCTAAGCTCCTTTGGGTTCCTTCTCTTGAAGCCTCAATACAAGTCCCAATCTTTTCAATCTGATAAGTAGGTTCTTCACTATTCACTCCAGTAGATGCTTCATCTAAGCTCGAAGTATGTAAATTTGAAGCATAAAAGTCGAGACCTATCTCTTCATCATTGGAAATCATCGAGACTCCATTTTCATATATATCTCGTGATAGCATATTAGCTACCACATTATTCCTCCCATATATATGAACAAACTCAGGGTTTAGTGACTTAATGTATGCTATCCATCTTAACATGGCAATGTTTGCAGTGGAACAGTTCACAATCATTGCCAATAATGGTAACGAGTCTGTTTCCACCACCACATTTACCCCAATGAACTATTCCTTATCATTCTTTAGTGCAGTCATTATTCCCCAAAGCTCTTGCTTAATCTGAGGGTAGCCTCTCTAGCGAACATTTACAACTTTAGCTCCAAAATGAGTCGCATACCTTTTTTCCTCATCATCCTCTTGGCCAATTGCCCAGGCTATGCGTGTTGGACTTGTATCTATGGTGATGTAAACTTTTTTGTTGTCACTATAATCGGCTTTTATAAGCAACAGTGCTTCTACAAGTGCCTTCTTTAATTTCCTCACAGCTTGATTATGGGTGTCTTTCCATTGCAATCTTTCCCCTTTACTAAGAAATTGATAGAGTGGGTGTGCAACATGGGCAAAGTGGGGTATCCACACAACATAGAAAATGTGTGCCCCAAGAAATTTCCTCACCTCAGTGATCGAGGAGCAGACTTCTTTCATATGTTGAATGGCATCTACTTTCTTCGGACACGGTTTTTTTCGTTTAGGACCACAAAGAGTTCCTACAATTAATACTTCTTGCACTCCAAATACTGATTTCTTTGCAGAAAATGTCAAATGAACCTCTTCCAGCCAATTGAGAATGGATTTACAATTATTTATGTGATTTTTGATAAATTTCAGACATCCATCCTCGTCAAGAGTTTTGTCTCTATCTTTATCCTCCCAACCTTCATTAGGGACATCATCAATGAACGGCATGGTCAGATGCGGAATAAAATCCGAAAGCACCTTATGCATACCATTCATCATATGTGCTATCGAGTTTGTAGGACTCTGTGGCAAAGTGCACATGCCCATGAGCCCAAGTGGTGTCCTCATAGTCATCAAGTCACGACTCTCAACAGCTACCTGAAATTTTGGTCATACCTAGAGTCCAAATCCCCCATATAATAAATGGATCTTTGTCCAAAGGCTTCTGCGTACTCATTTATGATAGGCCCTATTCCCATATTTCTAAGATTCACCATATTTATTGGTTGTAGATCCTCAATAAATCTTAGTGAGCCATTTTTCCTTGGTACTATTAACCAAAGTTAAAATAGGGAACACTTGATGGCTCAAGAATCCTCATTCTAATCTTTTTATTCAATAAGTCAATTAGCTCTGAAATATGAGCTTTTAGAACTAGAAGTGGTTGGAGATTCCATGGTATATGTGGAATTGTGAATATGATCATTGGTTCCACCACCGATGGATCTATACAACCTATCTCCTAGAATCAAATGAAAAAGCATTCCCATGTCTACCTATCATCTAGCAAAAGTCTTTCCTTTCCTCTTTGTTAAGGTCATTCCCTCCTATCCGCATCTTCTCAAGTGTTTCTTTGGTAAATTCATGGCCTTTTCTCCTCTTATTTCTAAGAGGTGGCTGCTTTTTCACACTATCTATAACTTGATTACTATAATCAGGTACTGGAATTGGCACTGGTTTTACATTTTTCTCAATTGTTTTATATTTTGTTTCCACTGAAATTTCTTTATCATTTTCACTTTGTTCAAACTTTGCTATTTCTTTATACATAGCAATAGAGTGAACATGAATCATATAATCATCTCTTTTACTATTAACTAACTCTTGAAGATTAAACAATGTATCAGTGAATGAAATTTCATCAAAGAAACCTGAATCTCTTCATTGAGATTGAGTAACATGCATCCATAGAAGCCTCTTTGGATGTTTGACACATACTGTTTTTCCCATTTCATAAGTTCGAAAAACATGCGAAATTGAAATGAACTTGTTGAAGAAAGTGACAAAAAACTAGATTTAAACATATGTATACTCGGGAACTTTCTATCATTTAATATTTCATAGTCTTGAATTATAAAAGATTCTTTTAAAAACTTTGATCTTCAATCTCTTCATGAATAGGCCTTGCCCGAAGAGAAGTTGTATTCCTGACATGGTCTACACAGACCTTCATAAATTGGACTGCCTTCTTCCCATCCTTACTACGAATCCTTGCGTAGGACGATCCATCGTCCATGACTCTTGTTTACATCCTTAGAGTGGTAATATAAGGCTGACCGAGTATTAGTGAGTAACTTGAATGATCTTGAACAAAGAACTTCTGGTAGTCACTCACATCACCAATTGTAACTGGTACAATGGGCATGCTCCAAAAAGCTCCCCTAGAATCGTATTGGCTACCAGAATCCTCCAGCGTGGTTGCATATCAATCGGCCATTTTCCTTTTTGGTAGATATCTTCGATCATAAGGTTGATCTCTGATCCATGGTCGATTAAGGCAACCATAGGAGAGTTAACCTTGTCCAATTTTACCAATGTCTCCATCATAGCTCGAGCCTAAAAACAGTTTCAGAAGTATTCCTATCTAAAAACATCTCTTCCTGTGCACAAGGGTGTGCAATACATTCAATTTGTTTAGTAACATTTCCTTCCTCTTGCATTTGTGCCTGCAATGTATGAGTAGATAGATCTTCCATTCTTTCAACTTCTTGGCTATCACCTATTGGTTGTCGCTTGTGTCTAAGAAGATCTATAATCACCTCTAACAATAATCTCTTTGCTATCCCTAATAATTCCCCTAGCGTGAATTCAATCACACTATCGAGAATGTGCTTTTCAATGACTTATTTTAGATCCATTGCTCCTTCAATATGTGAAATTAAGCATGTAAGAAGGATTCTTAACTCTTCCTTGTCTTTTCTTTATAGGTTTCATCTCTTGGTCTTTAGGAAGATAAATGGTAGGACTCGAAGCTTGTGGCTCAATAGAAACATGCTGTTGATTTTGATTTGGAATTTGACTTGGCTGACTTGGTCCTAATGTTGGTAGATTTGTTCAAGTTGGTTGATTTTGGATTATTTACGGTTGTTGGTTTTTCCCCATCTCTACCAGCCATCCTTTCCTTCTCTTCTCTTCCTCACCCTCAATAACTCTTCTTCTTGTTTATTCTACTATCACCTCGTGCTAGATCAATGAGCATAAATATGCAACTACAAAAAGCATATCTAGTGGATCTTTCCACCTAGTTACCCTCAGAATTTCATTCCCTGTTGATTTCAAAACCTCTTGAGGCATCTTTGCCCGGTCAAGAGACTTCATTACTCTATCCCAAGATTTTGTCTCTCCATTTTCATCTATCACTTGATATGCATACGTTGCCATATTAGATGTTGAAGTGAAATTACTAAAAGTACAGGGAAAAATACTTTCATTCCCTCTCTTCCAAAGTTTATATTAACCTTTTCCGTAGTGTCTATATTATAGATAATCTTCTCCTTTATAAAGACGAGATTTTAGATAGAGCTTCTTTAAAACTCTCGCATAAGTACCTCTTATGCTCACGAGAGTCACACAAAATACACCTCTTAATTTCAGGGACTTTTTGAGTTTTACTTGCTGGTGTTTTTAACGCTTCAGATTCAATAATTTCTCTCACACTTTGGATCATAAGATCACTTAATTTCTTAAACATGTCTTCCATTGTATTAGCGGGTGTAACATCCTTTGGCACTGGTGGGTTCACTTGAGAGTTCTGTACAGGCTATTGAATAGTCTCGGCTTGTTCTTCTTGCATATCGTCATGCCAACTATACATAAATTTTGGCAAAGTTCTTTGTTTTTCAATGTATTCTCTAACAGCTTCATCCACATTATCCCAATCTTGAGTAAGATCAGTCTTGGTTCCTACATGCTGTAGTCTTGGGAAAAGTTCTTCTTGAGCTTTCGTATCTATAGCCCGGAGAAACAAGGATACTTTCTCTTGAGATAAAGCCCTCCTATCATATTCAGATAAGTCTCCAAACTACTGGTCAATTTGTCTTTTTATATCTAAAATAGATTGTTGTTTAGGTTTATGAAGCCATTTTAAAAATTTTGACCTAGTCACTTTATCATCGTCACCAAGGGAAAACATTCTATTGAGTATTGTCTTATGTTGAGACCAACTTGTTTGCCCATCTACAACTAGCGGGGGTGCATCCAAAACTAGTCAAATCACTGAGATGCAATTCTGAAACATATACAAAATTATCTATAAGTTCTGGTCACTTCATGGCATAAGTCCCGTGCCAAGATATCGCACCTCTACTCGTACTCTTTAAGGAAAGGAGTAACATTTTTGCCATTGAGATACTTGCTCCTTTTGATCACTCGCTCGGGGAATGCTTGGATGGCACTCTATCTTTTTTCATCCTACTGGGAGCGTAGGAGTTGGGTTATAACATCCATTGTAGTGTCACGCATAAATGGTCAAACACAAAGAGCTCTCCCAAACCACACTATTAAACTTTCATTTCTAGGATCGATGTCTCTACACTCTCCTCCCTCGTGTTGGGTTCACCATGTATGTCGAGAGGTTCGTGGAAAGGAGGGAGTGAATAAGCAAACAACTTGATTTAGGTTGTTAGTTTACACGTGTTCTATCCTTGCTTTTTCATCATGTAAGCTTTAACAAGTTTAGCATGGCACATTGTTATTGGGGTGTTAGGTTCCAAAGAAAAACATTAGTGCTTATTTAGTACAAGAGGAAACCGAAGATAGCTTGTTTGTTGGTATCTTATCCGTGTTCGGTCATATTCGACAGAATCCTATGTTTATGGGTGAAAGGAATGTCGAACTTTCTTTGAAGACCTTGAAACTTTGTATTGCGGGAGTAGAGGAAAAGAAAAAAAAAGCAAGGATTTATTTAAGGAGTTCATGAATACATAGTTTCTGAGCGATATAAAAGTCAACTGAAGAAAACGCTCAGAAACTCGTTTCATGATAGAGATTTGAAGAAACATAAACATAAATTCATTGCTCCTTTAGATCAGAACGTTGTCATTCTGAGGACGTGAATACTCATATTTTTACTAATAAAAAGAGACAGAAAAAAAAAGTAGCAAGCAACAATTCTATGCAACTTGTGAGAAAAGAACTTATGAACAATGACATGCAGCGAAAGCAACGCTACTATTTATTATGCTATGTAAACATGAGAAGAAGTTTCTATTCAGCCTTCGTTATTTTTCCAGCATCTATCTACATCTCATTATTTGAGCAAATGCAATATTCCAATGTGAGAAGATTTCTGAAGGCGAAATCAAAACTTGCATATCTAAGTCTCTGAATATGCAACGGTATCAAGTCGATACAAACAAACATGCTGTAAAAATTGGCAGTATAATATAACAGAGCGATTGTAAACAAAAAGCCAAATGTGCAAACGTTAATGTATAAACTCATATGCATTCAAAAGGGAACCGAACCAAGTCCACTGTACCCGAACCAACAAGAAAGTATACTTTAAGCATGTAAAGAAACTCAGCGCTGCAATTTATGGGACTTGAATATTTACCATCAGGATATCATGCTACGTTTCTATCCATGATTCATGTATAATGGTAGACAAGAGACAATATACTCAAAGTTCCCAAATCGTAGATCAAACTGTAGAAAATGACTCATTGGATTATATAAAAGCAAACATTTGAGAAATATTTATAATAAGCTGTTCAATGCTCTGCAAAACCCATAAGTACCAGCAAAATATGCAAAGAAATAAACTTCCCAACAGTTAAGTGCGTCATTACAACTTTAGTATGCAAGGCTATCTGAATCTAGAATCCAAGTAGAGCATGACAGAGTTCAAATGTTTGGCATACATGAATTCAACAGCACGTCGTTGATCAGTTGCATGATATAAGTTAAAAACTTACAGAGAAATGGTCCTTACTGTTGCTGGATTCACAAGTAAATTATTTCTCTCAAATTTCTGACAATATCACAATTGTCAGGGGAGCACAAGATTGTGCTCTCTGAATACAGTAGACAAGATTTCAGAAATACACTTCTGATACAAGATGTCCCACAACCCGGGACTGATAGGTATGAACAACTCGACTAGAGATGATACAGGAGATCCCACAACCCAGAATCGTAAGTATGAAACAAGATCTCTAGATTACAAGAACTCCATTCCGGGAGATGAACTAGATACAAGAAAGAACTCGACAAGATCTCGTACTACGAGATAACAAGAGGACAAGACCTAGGTTGCATTATTCGTTATTTGACAATTCGCTTATTCATGAATAATAATGGAATTTTACGGCAACCCCCCATTATTCGATCGAATTATTCCGTGCCACATCAGCTTTTTTGGAGATGAGCGAATACTTTTTGCACGGTAATTCATCAAATTTCAATCGAATGCGCTTTCGATCGAAAATGTTTTCGATCCAAAAGTTTAGTGGTCAAAAAGTCTTTGATCGAATTACATTTCGATCGAAAATAATTCGGTCGAATAGTTTTTAGTAAAAGAACACAAGTAGACTCATTTTTCATAAGATTTGCTTTGTTTTTATGAACTTAGAGAGTCGTATATAGAACAAAGTAGAAACTCTTGCTATACATATTTACTTTTGTACTTAAAGCATAAAGAAAAATATATTTGTTTGTGAATTAAAAACTATTATGATTGTTTGACTCAACATTGATTCTTACTTCACAATAGTTTATGTATGTGTGTGTATGATTGTGAGTAAATATATATTGTGATTGTTTGAATCAATATTGATTCTTACTTCACAACGGTATATGTATGTGTATTTGAGTGTATAATTGTGAATGAAATCTATTGTGATTGTTTGATTCAACATTGATTCTCACTTCACAATGGTATATGTGTGTGTGTATGATTGTAAATAAAAATGCATTGTGATTGTTTGAATCAATATTGATTCTTACTTGACAATAGTATATGTATGTGTATTTGAGTGTATAATTGTTAATGAAATCTATTGTGATTGTTTGATTCAACATTGACTGTTACTTCACAAAAGTATATGTGTGTGTATGATTGTGAATAAAAATGTATTGTGATAGTTTGAATCAATATTGATTCTTACTTCACAATACTATCTCTATGTGTATGTGTATGTGCATGTAGGTTATATGATTATGCATGTATATGTGTGTATATGTGTGTTTTTTTTATCATTCAAGCGTTCAAAAGGTATTAATAAGTGAAGATGAAAGGCATCGAAGGTTGCATATCAGGTAGCAGAAGGTTCTTGTTGTATCGATTCAATATAACTTCATAGATCTATAGATCTTCTTTAGAAAGTTGTATTGTATTGATACAACATGAACCTTCTCTTACCTGAGATGTTGGGCCTTGGAATCAAGACAATAGCATCAAGAGGGATTTTTTGGGAGGAAAGAAATCAATTTTTTGAGACAATAGCATCGAGAGGAATAACGAAGTTTTGATAGAAGTCAACTTATGCATTTGATCCTTGCATACTTACGATGAAAAAGATGCAAACAGTTAAAAAAAGATTTTACTTGTTGTGATATAGTTCAGTATTTTTGCTAGCTGAATGTGCATATGCATGTGTGTATGTATGCATGTACAGTATGTATGTATGTATGTGTGTATATGTATGCATGTGAGTATATGCGTATGTGTGGTTGTGTGTGTATGTATATGTGCAAGTATCTTTATGTATATCTGTAGGTGTATGTGTGTATGAAGGAATGTGTATGCATGTGTATGTATGTGCGCATAAAAGTACGTATATGCAAGTGTGTATGTGTATATGCGTGTATGTAATATGATTGTAAGTGAAAGATTGTGAATTAAAACTATTGTAAATGTTATAAAAGGTTTTATGTTTTTTTTGACAATTCAAGGGTCGAGAAGGTATCAATAAGTGAAGGTCAATGGCATCTTGGACAATGTATATCAACTAACAGAAGGTTTGTGTTGTATTAATACAATATATATTCACATATCCATAGATCTTCTTTATGAAAGAGTATTGTATTGATACAACAAAACCTTCTGTTAGCTGAGATATTGGCACCAAGACAACCACATCAAGAGGGACTTGTTATGGCCAAGTTTTGATAGAAATCAACTTATGCAGTCAAACTTTCGATACTTATGATAAAAAAGTTGTAAACAGATAATAAAAGTTTTTACTTTTTATGATAGTTCAATATTTTTCCAAGCACATAATAATTAAGTTTTACTTTTTTTATATTTTTATAGGTTATTTTGAAGGTTGATTGATTTTGAGTTGAGTATAAAGGTAGAAATTTCCCATTAAAAAGGGATCATTATCAATTCTTAACTTGAATCATTTGAATCATTAACTTTGTTTTGTTTTAGGCTCAAGCCAATTATTGTGTGTATGTGCTTGTTATATGTATATATATACACATGCATGTGTGTGTATGCATATGTATGCATGTGTGTGTATGCATATGTATGCATGTGTGTGTATGAATGCATGTAAGTATGTATGCACATGTGTGTGTATGCATATGCACGTGTGTATATGCATATGTAGGCATGTACATGTGTGTATATGCATATGTATGTGCATGTGTGTATACATGTTTCTATGTATGTATGCATATGCGTGTATGTATGCATGTAAGTGTATGTGTGTGTCTATATGTGTGTGTATATGTGCAAGTACTTATGTGTGTGTGTATATGTGAAAGTATTTATGTGTGTGTGTAAATATGTGCAGTGTGTGTGTATATGTGCAATGTATGTGTGTATATGTGCAAGTATCTATACATGTGTATATGATTTTGTGTCTATATGTGTGCATGTTTTCGAGCTCCCAAGATTGGTATCGACAAGAATAATTATGAATGTGGCCAGCCCCTCCTTATATAGGTTTTCAAGGGCAGTGAATGGCGGTTATGAATTGATGATGTCATCAATGATGTCATCAATTCGAAACATGAGCTCTGGATATCAGAATGAGGCAAGTAGATAGCTGATCTTAGGCTTTTGGAATGTTCCGGATGCAATGCAAGCGTTGGTTTCTCCTAGTTTTGAACCAATCATGAGATATAGGATTCACATAGAATCTAAGGTTGAGCTTGGTTTCCTTTGTCCATTACATCACCTCCCCCTCAAGCGACGAGTTCCATGAGGAGCGGTCATGTTATCTGGTCTTAGCTTCATTGGATTTCTTTTATAGATTTCTTGAACCTTGATTGGTGCTCTCTAAAGGTTTTCTGTAGGTTCCCAAGTACGATCACTTATGCCATACCCTTTCTAATAAATAAGGTATTCCAATCTTCCTCGGGACATTCTGGAATCTAGGACATGCTCGACTTCAAATTCTTGTGATCATCAATCTCGATAGGTGGTGAAGGACGAGGTCTCTCCCCCCCCAATGGTGAAATCTGATATGGTTATAACATGGATACATGGAAAATTGGATGTATTCTCATGGTGCTTGGTAGCTGGAGCTTGAAGGTGACTTGATTGATCTTGGCCGAGATGGTGAATGGACCAAATCTTTGATGATCTAACTTTGCACAGGGCTTTGAAGTTTGTAAATTGTTTTTGAGTAACCATACTTTATCCCCAATTTGATACAATGGATTTTGAACACGATGTTGATCTACATAGTACTCATAATGTTCTTAAATTTTATGGACCTCTTCCTTGAGTTTTTTGTGAATTTCCATGAGGTACTGAGCCTTGTCTCTGGGAGCTAGGTTCTTGACATGATTTGCGAGTTGTATGTCTATCCTTGGATGCTGTCCATAATTAGAAAGAAGGGAGTCTACTTCATAGATGTATGAACACTATCGTTATAGGAAAACTCTGCAAAGGGTAAAAGCTCAAACCAATCATTCTGATGATAGTTGATGGTGCAACAGAGATATTGTTCTAGGACTTGATTCACCCGTTTTGTTCGTCCATCAGTCTATGGATGATTGGCTCTAGATAGTTTAACTTGAACACCAAGGAGCTTGCAAAGACTATTCCAAAAGCTGGATATGAACTGCGGACATTGATCACTGACAATATCATCCAAAAATCCATGAAGCCTAATGATGTATCTGAGTAAAGGCCTAGTAGTGGCTGCACCCGTGATTGCCTTGGTAGTTGGAATGAAGTGTGTCATCTTTTTGAATCTATCCACTATAACAAGAATGGAATCATACTTGTCTGACTTTGGCAGGTCTATGATGAAGCCCATAGATAATGAAGCCCATGGCCTTTTTGGAATAGGTAAAGGCTGCAAGAGACCATGAGGTTTATGTCGTGGTAATTTAGATCTATTTCAAGTTTCATAGGTTCGGATATATTCTTTGACTTATTTCCACATTTGACACCACCAAAAACTCCTTGATATAAGTTCTATTGTTTTATTCACTCCATAATGTCCTACTGCAAGGTTGTCATGACGTTGTTGAAGTACTTGGATCCTGGGAGTTCCTCGAGGGACATACAATAGGTTCTTATAGAATAGTAACCCATCCTTTTCTTGAAATTCATTTACTTCTTGAATTATTCCTTCTTGAGTTTTTTGCTTAACGTTACAAAACAATTCATCTCGTGGTAGAGTCTCATGGATCAAATGATTCAAGGCTGAATCTTCATGATGGCTTGCACACAACCACAAACACATCACACACAATGCATGCATTACACACACCTTTGCAAGTATGCACACATTAATGATATGCATTACTACTATTATACATATGCACATAAGAACACAATACACATCAAGAATCATAAACACATGCACATGTATGCAAACACACACACACATACATACACATACATAAACATACATATAGCATGTATGCATATTCTCTAATTCACTAATGTCTATGCCGGTACATAAAAAATGCAATGGAAAAGTCAATGGTTGGCCCAAATTTCAGGCATCATAAAACATGCACTGGAAATCATTTTTTAAGATAGAAATCACCAATGTTTGTTTCTCTTGTTTGCGGTCATATTGATCAAATGCTTTAGTTGATCTTTTAATCGATACTTTTGAATGGTTTGCCAGCTTGTGAGCCAAATCTTGATCACATTGTGATGTCTATCTCATATGTTGTGTTATGTTTCGTAGAAGTTATAAATTCAATTATTCAATGGATTCTGGTTCAGTGGTCGAAAGTATCGTTTTTTATTCTCTAGAATTTTGGAAAGAATATAGAAAATCATCTCTCAATTGACGTCCTCCAACCTTCATTAGTATTAAGTGGTTTGAAAAGATGCTCATCTCTAATTTTGGAGATATCTATGATTGTTTCTTGTTGAAGTTTTGTGTCAATAGGTTTTTCTTCTTCTTTCTCTATTAGTCACTTTGTTAGAGGGCACAAAGCATTCAATGGACATCAAAATTTCTCTCAAAGATGTCCGAGGCATTTCAACTATATCCCTTAGATTGGAAACTAAAAAATGCATCGATTTGAAAGCTTTCTTGCTTGATTCCCTACAACTCATTGTAACTTTCTCTTCTCGTATTGCAATTCCTTCATATCTGCTCCGTGGTGCTTCTATAGAACTACTCACTCCTGTAGGGTGTTTTATCACTTTTGTATATTGGGTAGGCTTCACTTGACCTTGTTACAAGCATGTAGGTTATGAAGACCACTCAACTAGCATGATCGCCAATCTTAGCCTCCCTTCCCTCTAGTCTTGTTAGGAATAGGAGTAAGTCAACGAAGGGTGCTTGCGTTGCAGAATTTAGATTACTCTTCACTCTCAATACTAAATAAAATACGAGATAGAATTTCACAATGCTTGATCATCAATTAGCGAAACAAGTAACTCTACCACTCTTAGTACTTTTACATAGAGCTTAGATTACACAAGTAATTTTACACCAAAATCTGATCTTCTTCAATGCACAAGAATGTATCAAACTAAAGAGAATATACAATGAATTAGTTGCACATGATTTACTCAAAAAAAGATCCATGGAGCACTACAAGTTGATAGTTTGGCATGTTTGGTATATTTTCTTTCCATAGCATGCTCAAGGACACCCGTTTTCATTAGTCATGGAAAGGTAACATTGCACACTCCTACCTTCTTGGTGAGGGCTATCTTGATTTCCAACACACCTAATAGACCTCTTTTGCCTAGATTGATCTTCTTGCAATAGAAGAGGGACTAACTCCTAAAATATTAATGCATTAGGATTGCCTTTCATCATCAATTGAAGAATAGAAGAAAAACTTTGATATGAATTCGGAAGACCATTTAGAATGCACAAGTGAAAAAACAATCCATGGAATCTCTTTCATTCATGTCCTCAATCTCCAACTATTTTTGGAGGTAAGCAACACGAGCCTCAATCCTTTCTTGGTATAAAATGGTAAGGATATCCCAAGCATCCTTTTCTATTTTCCAAGAGTGCATGTGACATATAATGGCATGTTTAATAGACAAGGCTAGCAATGCATGTGCCTAAGCATCTCTTCTATGCCAAGAAGTTCCTCTTCAATAGGTACATCAAGAACCAAAGAAGGAATATGAACCTCAAGAACATCATCTTCAACACCATCTACATCACCTTCAGTAACTGTATTTGTAGGTGTAGTACGATGTTTCTCAACACCCTACACAGTATTCCATACTCCTTTTGCAACCAATACATGATGCATCATATATCCTCGTAATGGTTAATTGGTACAAACCAACTTATCCTCAAGAAGCAACATATGGAATACATTACTCCTTTTAGCCATGGCCATTGACTAAAATATGCTCATGCAAAAAAATGAATGTATCTTAAAAATGTCAACGTAAGTACCTTGTCAACTTCTTCTAAACATGTAGCAGACTTTTAGTCGCTTACACTTGCGAACCAAAACTTGTATATATGTTTCACACAAAAAGACAAAATTTCCTACACAAGCACTCTCATAGTGCATTTAGAGGCCAAAAGGAGCTCATTTTTGACACCCCACAATAAAGCTATTTGGAATTTGTAATGGTCTTGAGTATGCTTACCAATTTTCATGTGATTTTGGAGTTTGAGGTTTGAGGAAGCATGCAAACAACACAAAAAAGAAGAAGAAGCTTGGCATGCACACACAATATAAATTTATTGCCAAGAGAATGTACAAAGATGAGTGTCTCATTAGGGTTATAGGTGTATATACAAGTCATGGGGAAAAACCTTCTAAAGAGGGAAAAATGTTTCCGATGTTGCCAATGTGTTCAACATATCACTTTCAAAATATATGGGCAAGTTGGAGCCTTCATCAAGGTTCTTTTCTTCAGTTATGAGTAGGGACACAAGATGAACAAAGTTTAGAATAATTTCTTTGGTTTGAATAGAAGTTTTGAACTGCTTGTATCCAGCACCTAAACCACAAAGGAACACTTCCACCTTATAATCATCATCTACATTGACTCTAGTAGATGCAAGTGAGTCACATATGTTTTTTATTTTTAGGGTGTAGTCACTTGCTTAGATGCTCTTTTTCTCCATTGTATTCAGTTGCAAGTTTTGTGCCTTTTTATTGGTCTGCTACAATGTGACCAAATTGTTCTAAGGCTCTTGCAAAGTTTTGGCATCCCTACCCAATCATACTATCATGTATTCTAAGAGATAGCAAATAGATTACCTTCCATGCCTAGTGATTCGAGTCTTTATGTACTCTTAACTAATGGGGACTCCAATTCCTCTCTAGTAATTGCACATCATTTTCATTCTCTCCTTTGATGCAATTCGAGCAAGGTTTCCCATCATGAATTTCATTGTTCTAAATCTCCAAGCATGAAAGTTGTTCTTGTACAGCTTAGTACTCTTACTTTCACTCGTTCCATCAACATCTACCATTTTTGTAGCAATTTAGAATACTCAAAAATACCAAAAGTAGGGGCTATACTTGAACCCTGTCACACTGACTTAAGAGTTCAACTAAAAAAATGACAACTTTCATATATCAATAGTACACACATTTGCTTGAAATTTGGGATCTTGAATATTTGAGAGATACTAAAGAGAACAAAAGTTACAACTTTCCAAATTGACCTAAAATTTACATTAACCTCCCATGATTACTTCTTTTCCTAAGAAGTATAATTCTCCAAGATCTCAGAGCTTGAATCCTTTTCCAAGGATTTTCTTGATCTCTCTAATAATTTCTTTATGATTCACTCTAAGAATAACACTATCAACATAAATGCAAATATATACAACACGATCACCTACCTTTTTAATGTAGAATGACAAGTTCACATCACTTTTTTTGTAACTACATTTTGTGAAGTCTTCTACTAGCCTTTGTTTCCAATCTCTTGGGAATTACTAGAGACCATATACAGCCTTCTTTAATATGCACACATGATGAGAATATCTCTACTATTCTAAGCCTTTGGGCTAATATATGAAAATAGTATATTCTAGGTCAACACTCAAGGAAGCCATCTTGATATCTACTTGATAAGGCTTCAAAATCTTGGAGGATTTAATTGTAATAAGAATTCTTAATATAGTCATTTTTCGTAAAGGGTAGAAAGTCTCCTCAAATTTTGTAGCATAGGTTTGTGTAGAACCCTTGACAACTAGTTTAGCTATATATGTGAGTATGCTAGCAGCCACTACCTTGTATACCCATTTTTTGCCTATCACCTTCATGTCCATGTTTTGTAGGAGCTTGCTCTTGTGCACACCTTGCACTCAAGCTTCCAATAGGGTAGGAGGGAGGGATACCTTTTTTCAATGCTCACACATTCTCAATAGTACCTTGTGCCACCTTGATTTTCTTGCTTACTAGTTCTCTCCACTCTTTCTCTACACACACTAGATCACCCTTCTTACACACTTGGTATCACACTTGCTTCTCTACATCACACTCTAATTGACTCTCTCTTGCTCTGCACTCTAGTGTAGACTATGCTCTCACTTGTCTCGTATAACTCCATGAAAAATGTTGATGCCCTATGTGTTGATTCACTTATCTATGATGATCCTAACTGACAGAGCATCTTGGTCCTCACTTTGATGTCCTAAGAATGTCAAAAAATTTGTATAGCCAATGACTCCCTATTTTTTCCTTTCGTGACTTTACAACAACAAAAAATTTTAAATGGGGGGGAAAACTTACACTTTTGCATACTCCTTCCTCTTCAAATGCCTTTACTTTTATCCTTTGAGTCCCCAAAATGTGTACATACTGGAGAGTTCACCTCAATCTTCCAAACACTTTAAAACTCTTGAAAAACCTTACAGAAAGACCATCTACAACCTACTTTCAACTTTCTACAAAACCATAACCATTGTGAATAAATTGATTATGCACTACTTGTGCCCCTTGACCAACTTGACTTTAACCAATTCGACTTTGAACAACTTGACTTTGACCCCTTTGACTTTGAATAGCTCAACAACATTGATGAAGAATCAAGCAGTTTATAAAAGATCCTTGATGAGGAGCTTGGATTGCCCTCTATGAGGACTCGAGGAGTAAGAAAGACATATGCATATGATACAAGAAGAACAAGTGACCTAGCACCAAGGAGATTTGTTTTGTGTTGCAAAAGGGAAGCTCGGCCTTGGCCTAATCTCCTAGACTTTAATTAACAAAGAAAAGGAAAAAGTTAGAAGTGATTGGGACTAGTACCCTTGGGACCCCCCTTATCCCACAAATCAGGGGTAGAACATTTGGAATTAGAGAGCATTACAAAGGAGGTTAATGATCCTCTCGCCCCCTTGTGTGGGGTCCACTTAGATTTAACCTTGTTGTTCTCTATGAAAAATACTTTATGATGCTTAAAAGGTGGGTATCTCTTGCAGCTGAATATTCTTTTGCCAAGAAGGAACAGAGACTTCTCAATCCACCACTCCTTACGAGGCTTTCCAAAGTTGTGAGCACACCGCTCCCTCCAAATCTTCCACAGGATATCTCCTCTTATAGCATTCCAAAGTGCTGTCCACAAGCCAATCGGTTCAGCCAAAAGCGCTTGTTTCCAAGTGATTTGTTCCTACAGTCTTAGAATGTTCATAAGTAATTTCCAGAGCCGAAAAGACTTGGGGCAGGCAAAGAATATGTGGTTGAGGTCTTCAATGTAGTGAAGGCATCGCTTGTAGTACAGTGGAGCGCCACAAATTTTGCTAGCCTTTAGATTGGACCAGATACCACAATGGAGGATTTTCTAGATGAGAACATACTTTCTAGTGTCGATGAGGGGATGCCAGACTAACATGAACTTCAGACTCCAACATAGCCTTGTCGAGGCCAAGCACCACTTGATGTTAAGAGTGAAATGATAGTCTGTGTTTTCCTTGATTCTAGGAATTTTGGGATGGCGGTTGCCATTGTGCCAAATAATAACCTCATGGAACGGCTGATCTTTGCCACTAAGGAGTCGAGCCTTTTACTATTCCCAAGAGAGGCATCTGCTCTGAGGGAGGGATCATTCTTCATGGTTCACTCTTATTTCAGGATGTATGTCCTCAAAGATTTTTAACTGGCCAGTTTCTTGCTCCTAAAGGTGTTTCCAAAGTCTGAACCCTTGTTCTAGAGCCTCTTCACAATTTGGAGGTTCCAGGAAGCTACACCTCTGATGCCCATGATCAGAAACAAGATAGAGTCCTTTTCTCTGATTCTGGCTACCCATTTCCAATCTTCTTTGATCCTAATGCATTGTTTGAACTTGTTCCGACTCTTCCACAAAGAGCGCACAAGGATCGAGCCTTTCGAGGAAACCGGAATCGAGGAGAATAAAAGGGTAAGGAGGCCCAAGTCCTTCCAACCAGGAAGTCCCACTAGTGGATATTTTGATGGATGAAGATTCTTACATGACCAAGGTAATATAAGATCTTGAACCTTGTTTTTTTGAAGATGGGATTGGAGATTTAGAATGCAAGAAAGCTATGGATGAGGAGATGTCCAGAACTTATGGAAATAAAAAATGGAATCTAGTTCCACTGCCATGAGGAAAGAAACCCATAGGCTAGAAGTGGATTTACAAGGTAAAGCATAATGGCAATGATAACATAAGCAAGTATAAAGCATGATTGCTAGCAAAAGGATATGGTAATGATTATGAGGATACTTTCAGATGTGTAGCTAAACTGGTGATTGTTAGAGCACTTGTTGCATTGGATACATCAAAAGGATGAATTTTGAATCAAACAGATGAGAAGTTTGATTTCTTACATGGTGAGCTTAAAGAAGAATTATACATGCACCAGCCATAAGGATATGAGGAATCAAAGCACTCATAGTATGTTTGCAAGTTACAAAGGGTTTGTATGGGCTTAAATAAGACCCTCATTGTTGGCATGTAAGGACTGCAGATTATTAAGCCACAAATGGATTTTCTATTTGTGATGAAGATCAATTATTATATGCAACGAAGGGTGATGATGGCATCACAAGCATGTATAGTAGTCATGAAGGTATATATCAGTGATACTTTAGTGAATTTTACTAGATTTGTATATTAAGAGTGATGGTGCATTTGTTTCTAGTGAGCACACTCATTTAGAGACATTAGAACTTTCCTTATGTAGAATTATTTATATATTGCAGTTCTTTTATTGTTGTATCAACTCATTCTTGTATATTCTTTTTATGTAATAGAAGAAGAAGATTTTTCTTCCTTGCTTCAATTTGTGTGTGCTCCTCTTTGAGTGTGAGAGTGTGTAAGATAGGTCTCTTCCTTATCTTCTTTCTCTTGAAAGTCCTTTCTTTCAGGTCATCTTCCTCTTCCTCTTGATATTCTTGTTCCCCTTTCTTTATGGCTTTGAATTGAAACTTCTTGATCATCACTAGATATTCCTCTACCTTTCCCTTGACCATTGTGTACATATCTTTTTTTTTCTCCTTTATGTGCATAAAAGACCGGTCACTGACTTTTGAGTGACCTCCATGAGATTCATCTCCTAGATCATCATGAGGATTATTAATCGCTCTAAGTATGGTAATGAGTTCCTCACATATACGAAAGTAGTGAATGGATTCCATTTGTTAGCATCCCTTAACCCATTTACTATATGAGTTGGGACATCATCAGTGCACAGGAACCTATCCAATGATCCTAAGGTATATGCAATCACTCTTACCTTAAGATTATAATCATTGATGCTAATATCTAAAGCATTCATTAGAAGAAAAGGAATTAGAGTCCAATAAGAGGAAAACCAAATCATGGAAAGAGTCAGGAGAAAGAGTAAAGAGATAGAGGTCTGAAATTTGCAGAATAACAAGAAAACCTAAAAAAGACCAAGGAAAAGATTGTAGAACTAGGTTCGACTCTCATTAGGGGCTCCATCTATACCTAAGTGGGGTTAAATATTAGTTCTATCCCGGAAGACGTAGAGATGATGTTCAAACTACATCAAATGGGACTAAGGGAAGACATAATAAAACTAGACAAAAGCTACCTTAAAGTCGACGTGGAAGTAGAAAGAACAAGATTTTGCATCAAGGTGGTTGAAGTAGCTTAGGCTATGTTTGTTGCTAGTGAAATCCTTAATCAGAGTAACCTAGTGAAACTAGAACTCAACTTCCAAGGGTTATTAGAATGATGAAAGAAAATGGCTTCCAAACCTAAGAAATTGGGGGCTAAGAAGGCTCTATTTGTTGAAAGTGAAAAAGGAAAACTCTTGCTACTATTTTCTTATGTTCCAAACTCAAGAGAGTACGAGATTCCTTATTCTATTAACAAATACTCTCAATACGTTTTGAGAGGGATCTAAGAAGAGAAGTGGGATATATATATATATATATATATATATATATATATATATATATATATATATATATATATATATATACATATATATATATATATATATATACATATATACATATATATATATATATATATATATATATATATATATATATATATATATATACCTGTCGTTTTAGCTCCAAATGAGGAATATTTTGTTTTTTGTTATCTTGGAGATGTCATTCTTAGTTTTTGGAGTGTTGGAAAGCAAGCATCTTGCTTAATCTAGCCCCTTGCTTTCTCTTTTGCTGTTTCGCATTAGCATACCTCAGTGTGTATAGGTAATGTTGAAGCTCTCCACCTTGAGTTCTCAACATTCTTTCTCGATCTTATTTTCTCCATGTGAACACTTTCTAACAAAGGAGAGGAAGCTCTCATTGGTCAGAAGGGTCTCCATTTTGGTATAAGAACATGTCTATCCTAGTCATAATAACAAAGTACCCATTATCTCTACTTCCTTTGTATAAGAACATCTCTAATGACAAAGTACCCATTATCTCCACTTCCATGCATATGTTTAAATGCTCTAACTTATCCTTTATTCTCGGTACTCTATCTTATTATTTATTCTCGGTATCTATGCCTTCGAGAGTCAGCCTCCATCTTCGTCTATCTTCGCTCCGTTGTGTGTTTTCAACTACCTTTGTTTGTGGCGCTATTGCTGACAATAAGTACACATGCTATCAGAGCTTAGAGAGACAAAAGCTACCAATAGCATACAACTCAGAAAACTATGCGTCTAGAGAGATGGCTTCATATGAAGGTGCATTTATGATCATGATGAAACCACAATCTTGGGTGAAAAGAGGATCGTTGTTCAGCAAATGGTTAGTGGCGTTTGCTTACCCTCGTGTATACTGGGCACATGATATCAATGTCTTTGGATATATTGAGCTTCATTAGTTATGAGGTAGGAGCTCCTAAATGAAAACGGAAAACCCATTTTGCCTGTTGCTTTACATCTGCACCTACCTTTGGCGAAGCTTCTGTCTTGTCTTGTATATGAACTTATGCTTGCACACAAAAAGCTTACGCTGCTATCTAGGCTTCTAATGGATACATCATTAAGCTGGTAGACAGAGAACTCAAAAGGAGCAATACCTTCTTTTTCATCGATCACCTCAACGCTAAGAAAGTATTTTAGAATACGTAAATTTGAGATTTTGAACTCTCTTCCAAGCTTCTCTTTCATGGTTCTTATCCCTACATCATCATCACCTGTCACAATGAGATCATCTACATATATGCATATCAAGCATATCCTTTCATTTCTTTTCTTCATATACAAGGATGGATATGCATTAATTGGAGCGAAAGCACATCTCTTCAAGAAGTCCAGTAGCCTCTCATTCCAAGCCCTTGGGGCTTGCTTTAGGCCATACAAGCACTTCTTCAACCTACAAACACACATTTCTCACTCTTGGGCTCTAACTTTGTTCTCACTTCACTAGAAACATGAACAAAGCATACACATCCAAGTACCCTGAGGTGCTTCATGGTTGGCTTCTTCCCATAATAGACTTCGTGTAGAGTCAAGTTGTGCACACCACCTCTTGGAACCCTAATCATCAAGTAACAAGCTATATTCACAACCTCAGCCCAATAAGAGAATGGTAAATTACCTTCATTTAGGAAGAAAAAAACGATTGCAACAAAGATGGAGATGATCATTCCCAAAAGGATTGAATCTTGTTCATGAATAATACAATGAAGGAAGGGAAATTAGATAAGCATGTGTTACACATTTACTTTGGATGCTCAAACCATGTAGCATGGAATGTAGCATTCCTTTTAGACTTTTAAAATCCAAATAATAATCATGCAGTCTAAACAACACATGACAAAAGAAACATGTGGACAAGACTGTAAATGTGAATAATTCCAATGGGAATATGTATTTTTTAATCAATGTTCTCTATGTATCTTCTATTACCAAGAACTTGATAATTTTAGGTTAGATTACATGTGAATAATTCCAATGGGAATATGTAATTTTTTATCAATGTTCTCTATGTATCTTCTATTACCAAGAACTTGATAATTTTAGGTTAGATTACAGAGAACGTTTGCAAGTGAGGTCCATAAAGAATGGAGGTCCATAAAGAATGGAGGCTACATAGATAATGCATTTGAAGGCTTGAAGAGGATAGATTGGGAAGAAAGTCAGATATTTATGTTTTTCTAGATCAGTGTGGAAACCTTTTCTACATCTTCATCTAGAGTGATGAAAATGATGAGAAGTACCGAGACATAACAAAAGCCTATCTACAATGGTCAAAAGAAGTGTTAGATCTAACTAAGAAATCCCAACAAATGAGATGTCTTTCCCTTTCTTAGAGCTTATAAGAGTTTTTTCGACACTAGAACGTTCGAAGTTGCTTTAAAACTAGTGAGGAGAAGGCTTTTAAAGCTCAGATACTACTTTTGTTTTACATTTTTGGCACGTTTATTCCTAAAACTAGGACTTTATGCAATACATACTCAATTTTACATATATTTTGAGTAAAAGCTGGCAGAAACCTAATCTGAAATTAACTTTGAGATGTGATAAATTAGTAGACCTCTTCGTTCTTTACTTACATGTATACGCTTCCCTTTTACCAATTTTCTTGACCTTTGCCTGAGCTTTGACCACTTTGACCATAAATTTTAGGCCTTTTTGAGATTCATCAAAAAGATACATTTCTCATAACATTGTCGCAAAGTTAGAACCCTACCCTCTCCCAAAGCATGGATTTAGTGGTGTTGGAACACTATTTGATTGTTCTTATGTTCAGACATAACTTAAGCATAGGAGAGATCAATGGTTCCATGCCAATCTTGCTACTTTCTACTCTCCCTCTATTAAACAAGAAATCTCACTTGCTTGGAATCATTCCTTTAAGACCGATTACTTTCCTTTAAAGTGTTGGACATTGGTAGTTATGTTGACCAAGGAAAATTTTGTGCATGATGCAAAAAGATACCCAAAAATCTGAAGAGTTACAAAAGAGAAGTTTTAGTGGTGACTCTATGGACTTGATCTTGAAGTCAATAAAGCAAACTTCCACTTTCAAAATGGCCATATAGAACTCATGTGTATGCTTAGATATGAAGAGGAAACTAGAAGTAATAAGCTTCAAATCTATTTCAAATATTGATGGGAGGGAAATACTGGCAAACTCGCTCACGAAATGTGTAATTATTAAGAGAAAAAAAACAAAGCAAGGAAGCTATTCTTTTCATGATTGAAAAACAATGGGATTAAATGTGCTACACAAGAACATAAATTATGCCCTAATTGTCAAAATCTCCACTGAGCTATTTGGAGACTCTACTTCGTTTACCGCAAGCAGGCAATACGAGTGCATGGCTATGATCTTAAGAGTTGGAATAAAAAAATATTCCTTAAGATATAAACGCGTTATTGTTTCTCCATTGAATATACGAAGAAATGAGTGATGTTAATGATTCTTTTCGAATTGGTTAAATAGTGGGGCTTGATGGTCTCACGAATGTGTTCTCCAAGACATTGAATGTTTTTGTCATGGTCGCTCCTGGTTTGTCTTAGAAAGAGGCTCTAAGATTTGGTGCACATTTAGGATGCTTGAACATGGGAGTGATTAACCTCATTAATAAGAAATATAGTACAAATAAGATCAAGAATTGGCATCCTATTCATATGCATCAGACATGCTATAAGGTCCCCGCCAAAGTCTTAATGCATTCTTGAAGCCATTATTGATGTTTGGAAGGAAATTGAATATGCAAAATAATATTCACAAATAACCTCTTCCTCAAGATCAAATTTGATAAAGTACATGAAAGATTGGATTGGGATCTTATCATTCAGTCACAAATATATTGATTGTGATGCTAGGTTATAAAGATGATATCATACTTCTAGGTAAGGTCGTTGCTACGATAAACATAAATGGGTAGATCTTTTACTATATCCCCACTAATGGTCTTAATAAGTTAAAAATCATTTGCTATGGGGTTTCATTTGGGGACCTTCGTGTCCACGTGGCCTCGACCGAATAGTTTTGAGACTCTTTATTGATGACACCAACATGTTTTCTTATAGCTATTTGGAGACTATCTCAAAAATTCGGCATTGCTTTGGAATCTTTTACGATGCCTCTACATCTAGAATAAGCCACCCCAACACCAACTTCAAGTTCCTTTAGGCATCCCCACTTCAACTTGTTCTTAGAAGTTTGTTTAGAGCTTCCCAATGGGAAAGTATTTTGTTTATCCGGAATCCCAATGGGATTTGGTCTCTAGATGGGCCATATATAGGATTAGGTTATGGATAAGCTTGATGGAAAGCTCTGTACCAGAGGTATGAACCTTAATGTTGTTGGGCATGCTATGGTGATGAATACAATCCTTATTTTAGTTTGTAAGAAAGAATATTATAATAGACTAGAATAGAAAAAATGAGAGAGTTGAGAAAAAGATAAGTAGAGAGAGAGAGACACAAAATAAGAGTTAGATAACTCAAATTCTCGAAATCCACCTACGTGCTCCTAATATGGAGCTTAGATGGTGATGTATAAATACTCTAGATGAAGGGATCGATAGTGCACAATTCTTTGTAGAACTTCACATGCACCTCTACTCCAATAACATAGGAAACATCTAGTTTGCTATTGCAGAAATAGATGAGACTTCGAACTAGTTTTATACATCTTCCATTATCCATTGGAGAGGAAGTATCTTCGATGTTTAATTTTGGATTGACCTCCATAGGTGTAGACACCTCCTTGAAATCCTCCATGTCAAATACCTTCAAAATATGTCTTGCATGCTTTTCTTATATGATGATAATATTCTCTTCTTATCGCCACACTTAAAGGACTAAATAATAATGAATTTATCCTAATTTTTTAACTCAAAATTTTTAGCTCAAGGTGTCTTTCATTTTTTTTAAGAAGAGAACGAGGTATTCTACATAAAACACAATAAAAATTGTCTTCTCTCTCTTACGGACATAAAAGTTTTCATCAGAACCACATCTTTTGAGACATAGATTAAACAGGTATTTATATACCACTTGGTACCATGCTCTAAGGTCTTATTTAGGCATATATAATGCCATCTTGAGCTTACATACCTTCTTGTTTGCATGGAGAGGCTCAGATTTTGGTGCTTGAAACACATAAACCCTCTCCTTGAGGTCTCCATTCAAGAACACTAACTTGACATCCATGTAATAGACTCGCCATCATTTAGGCATCAAGTAGGGAAAATGATGCACAAAATTTAATCACTTAAAACTTTGAGTATCCCTATGCAAGAATTCTTGCTTTTTACTTCTCCAAAGTACCACCAGCCTTGTAATTTAGGTTCTAGGACCACTAAGTGCCAATGAATTTGTGCTTAGGGGAGGGGGTCCATCCACAATCTTCGAACTTCCATTATCCATGATATTTTTATATTCTCTTTACATGGTAATCCTCCACTTGGGATTATGGAGTGCCTCTTCCACATTTTTTGGTTTGTTTGCTTGTTTCTAAAGGAGATCAACAATCAAGATTGTATTTATGATATGAGAATTTTCTTGTCTTTGCTCCTTTGCCCTTTCTAATCACCTTGGTTCATTTGTAACTTAGTCTAATTTCTTTGCAATGGGGTTTGTAAGATCATAGAACAACCTCACCCAACATAAGAATGTCTTTTTTGGTTTAGTGATGAAAGGTTGGAAAATTTCAAACTCATCATCTAAAGATAATGCTTTCTTCTCTTGTGTAGAATAGATACATTTTGGGCAATGTTCATAGTGGACTGCCCCTTTGTTTGATTATAAAGCAAAAGCTCACTTTTCCTTGAACACTAGATGTGGTTGCTCTTCATTAAACACTTAGCGATAGCTTTTGTCTATGATTAAGGAATTCAATTCTTAATAAGTTAGAGGTTGAGGTCTGATTCGAGTATTAAGAGAAGTTACCAAACCTTAAATGTTTGGTGAATGTATTCGAAGACAAATTTGAGCTAGCCTCTCACTTAGATTTTGTAGAGTTGCTCTTTCCATTGGATCATGTAGATTCTTAATGCATGTGATGAACACCTTTGCACTCTCACCATCAAGAAACATTTCTACCACTACCTGATTCTCCAAGTTCACAATTTTTTCCTTCTTATGTGGTTCATATTGATTTATCAATAAGTTCCATGCTTCATAAGCCTTGGCAGTGTGCTTAATCTAAGTCAGAACACTATCACTATTACATGTGAATAGAGAACATAATGCATCATCCTTTATATGTTTTCAAGCATGTAGAAGATCAACATAAGTAGAAATTATTCAACCAAGATTATTTGAATGAGGTGTTCCTCAGGCTCATGATTACTCTGAAGGATTCTTTTGAAGCTCATATGAATCAAAGAAAGAGTTGATTTTAAACTCCCATAGGATTTAATGTCTACCATCAATCTTACCTTCCATGAAGGTTGCTGGTTGTATCATTAACATTGGTATGATTGACATCATTACTAGCCTTGCTTGTGCTCCTCCTACTTCTATTACAAAACCACCTTGATTTCGAGTTGTATATGATGATGTATAGCTTGACATCTTATTTCTTTTGTAGTTGAAACATTTAAATTTCTTTCTCAATACCACTTGGATCCTTTTGAGATATGATACCATGTAATAACGAATAACCCTTCGAATAGAACAAAAGATAAAGGTTGAGAAAAATCTAGATAGAGATAGAGAACTCACATTCTCAAATTACCAAGAGGAATGCAACTACAATGATGGCGTTATCCACATGTGCACTCCCAATATGAAGCTAACATGGAAATCTAGAGAGACTCTAGGTGAAGTTCTCATTAGTTCAGAATAGTTTACAAAATATGTAATCAAAAAATATCTTCATGATTAAAAGGTCTATCGTGTCCACCCTAGGTGTCATGGGAAAGGCCTCTCCAACCTTGATTGAATGGGGCAAGCCCCCTCTACAGTTTGTCCATTAAGGTTCTATGAGAAAGCCACATGGCGCCAAAAGGCCTTTATTTTTTCCTTTAATGGATACCCAAGGGCGTGGAAGTTTACACCCTACCTAGCTTCGTGTCTGGGCTCACAAAGGTCATCTATTACCATGAACGATTACACATAGACGTCATGGAACTTGAAAGATAGGACTCCACAAATGTGTGGGCTTTGAGAATGGCTTCTCCTCATAATGGGGGCCTTACAATTTATAGCACTATGGATCATTTCAGGTCACTTGAGAGTGGAGTATTGAGTATATCTAACACAATTTAATTTTTGATGTATTGAGAACCAATAAAGAGGAGATTGTGAAGCTTGAAAAATCTTGTCGAAACTTCCTCTAAATAGGTAATCCAATTAAAAGCATGATACCTAAGATGAAATGGGAAAGTATCCCTAAGATTAAATGGGAAATCTACTCAAACCAAAATCTAATGAGAGGTTTAGACATTGTGGATGTTGCGGTTATCACCAACAAGTTAGTTTCTATTTGAATGATAGAACCATGGAGCAATGTCAGTGCCTCATGTCCAAATCCGATCTTCAAAATGATTCATAAACTTGCTCTTGTCGGTCTCCTAGAGTGGAGAGCACTTGAATTGCTTTCTTATTCTCTCCATTCATTGTGACTCTTAAAAGTTCAGATCTAGCTTGCTCCTTTTGAAGGGATGGAACAATAACAAATCTTACTACAGTAACAATAACGATTGGAAATGGGCTACTAGTATTTCACAAGGTGACTCTACTTGGTTCCCAATTGTGAGAATTGGGAGAGTGAATTCTCAGAACCTTCAAAGATAAAAGAAATTATCGGACAACGGGTTCCGTATGAGTAAATTAGATCAGGTTCGAGGACATTGATCTCACACGCAGAGTGATAAATCAGTCTAAATTCTTTTAAGTTGATAAATCACAAGTGATCTTGAGAATCAAAATGGATTTACACTATGATTTATCACTTAATCTTTGTATGGTTCAACAATTTTTTGATATCAACTAAAGGTGGAATGTGGCGTAGGCGCATCAACTGTGGCCAACGTGTTTCTTTAAGTTCTCGTTTCGTATAAATTATGAAGCGGGGAATACTCATGATGCGTAACACATATAATTTCTTCAGTTTTCAATAGAAAGTGAGATTGTAAATGTTTAAGGACATTGAAGTATCAAACCACAATACATACATCTATCAACATGAGCGATCCGTGTTCGAAAGGAAATGATGTACTAAACATGATTATAATGAAGCTTGAATATCTTGAAACAATTCTAGTGGTCTATATCCCCTTACACGAAAATGATTTTTCTCTATGAAACGGTATACTTTAGTTATAAAATGGTATATTCTAGTCATGTGCGACACAAATGAATTTTTAAGTTGTTAATAGTAAGTGAAAGTGTAAATGTTTAAAGACATGGAAAAATCAGAATAAAATACATACATCTTTCAATATAATCCATCTATCTTCAAAATTAGAGGATGTGTTAAGCAACATTGTATGGAAGAATGACCATTGTAGTTAAATTCTCTACTTTTAGGAGATACCCACACCCACTCTATTGTCCACATGCAAAGCTATCAGAAAAACACCTGAAAGCTACAACTTACCAATAGGAAGGCGATTTCAACATCAGTGCGAATCTCATTATCTAGAAAGTGAAAGTGTGAATGTCTGATTACAATACATACATCAATCAAGATAAGTGATCTAACTTCAAAGGTGGCATCCGAAGAGTAGTATTGGAATCCAACATGGAAGCATTGACATGGCACTGGAGGTGATTTTAAGAATCAAGATGAAATTGCACTATAACTTATCATTTGATAAGAAGTGGTGCCTAGAATGATTCTGGCTTAGATAGGAGCTGAAGTTCATGGACTTGTTGCACCCCCTAATAGAGGAACAAAAGAGGTTCTTATGTTGATGATTCTCCACAAGGGGGATATGGATTACTATCAAAGCTCACAAAATTTTGAGCATGCCCAAGTGGTGCAAGCCTTGCAACAATGGAAACGAAGAATTGGGTCATCTTTTCTTTTTGCAGCGCTAAGAGTTTCAAAGTGTGGAGTTGCCTTCGGCCCATTCTTGTGCCTCTCTATCAAGTTAACTGGAAACAGGATTTATTAGGAAAACTGATTGGTTGCTTCTCCACTTTGTGGAATGCTCTTACATAGCTGCCTTACTAGAATAATTTGTGATTGTAAGAAATCCACCTTTTAGACCCTATGGGTGTTGTTCATTAAAGAAAACAAGATAAAACATAACAGGCCCCTCATGAAAGGGGACGAAAAGGTTCTAAACATTTTTGTAAATCCGTCATCTCCTCTTGTAATATTTTTCTGACATTTCATTCAATGTGAGCAATTAAGTAAAAAGAACGCCAATGCTTCTCTTATCATGGAAACTGTCCTCTACCTTTAAGAACCGAATTGATTTCTTTGTATGATTCAAAAGTTTTTTTTTTTCGTGAAATCTCAACTAGAGATTGTAACGTAGGGCTATCAAATGTGCCCATATATTTCATTAAGCGCTTGTTTCCAAGCAATTATGAAACGGAGCATTATAATCATCTTTGACTCATATAAACTTTTGAATTTTCATTAAAAAGTGGAGTTTTAAATGTCTAAAGACATGGAAAAATGGAAATACAATCATTGGACCCCCACCGCAAGTGTTGGTCGACCATGGTTGCCAAATTATCCCCAGGGGGCGGGTCTTTCGCCTTCTTAGTATTCTGATTGTCTTTGGTGTCTTGATGCAGCATTGTTGGAATTGGGTCCTTTCCAAACTAGAGAACAAGTTGGCATATTTGAAGGGCATGCAAATCAACCTCAGGGCTGTGCCATGGTAATTAATACCTTCCTTATCTCTTCAACCATTTACTTCCTCTCTTGCTAGAGACCAAGAGATCAAGAGCTTAGCAAACACTACAACAGATAGCCATATACCGAGGTTTTTATCAAGGGAAATGAACACACACATTTTTTCCCCGACATCGGTGTAGGTGTAGGTATGTGTGTCAGAATTAAAGTGCATGTATGGGCACTGATATAGGCATCTGTATGGGCATGGGTATAACTATCGGTATGGGCATCGGTATGAGCGTCGGCATAATCATCCGTATATCCATCGGTATCACCGAGGCTCATACCGGTGGTTATATCGACAGCTCTGCTGGGTGTACCGTCGCGTATATCGGCACACATTGGTGTACCGACGCTTATTCTGATGGCATTACTGGGAGTACCGTCACTTATACTGACGACCATATCTAAAAAAAAAAATTTAGACAGAGTGTGCTTTCTTTTGCTACAACAACATTACCATGATGTTGCTTAGCAAAAGACAATACACTCTACCAAAAAAAACCGAGTACATGTGATGTGTACTCTAATGTCAACCGAAATATGATTTCATAAAACAGAATATTATTGGATAAAAACGAGATAATTAGAATGAACTATGAACCATGTACAAAAAGAGTTATATATTTCATAAATGAAGCATGTAAAAGAGTGTGGCAAACCATTGTCATATATGACGCTTTTATAAAATATGGCAAATCATTGCATTGCCATATAAAAATCAAAATCCAAAATTTTTGTCTGCCACTGCCATACATATGGAAAGAACATGCCATATCAACAGTCCTGCAATAAAGAACATTAATGAAATGAGATAAATTCACATGAAATTTACAAACAACAAGTAACAACCAAGTTTATAAATTAATCACCTCATGGCAAACGCTCCCATGAAACGATCGCACTGCGTCCCTCCAAGTCCTCCAATAATGCATTCAATCTATGACGATATCCATAAGCCTCCTCTGTTCGTGTTGGAGGAGTACCCATTTCCATCTCCTGCAACAAATATACAAAACATTAGAGGAAGATACATGAGAAGATTAACACAAACTAATTCAATAAACCAAATGGTACTTACAAACTTGTGATGCATCGTGTCAAATCCGCCGTTGCCCGAATGTGATGGTCCAATTGTACCTAAATGGGTGGCTGCGGCATCTCACTACTGGCAATATCGGTCAAGAGTTTGTTGTTGCTCGTCATGAATCATATCCCACTCCTTAGCATCTAACCATACAGGCTTTGGTAAGCATGCTGTGAAAGCTTCATGAGCCTTGAATCGTCGATGGGACATAACTTCACGTGCAGTGTGGAGGATCCACTCTGAACTGACAAAAGGCTGCCCATCAACTGGTCAAAACTCCTGATAAATCATCTCTGCGATATAATTCTTTCGATCTTTATATTGTTCACTCCATTTCAACATGATAGAGTGTCCAAAGTGTATGGAGCAAAGTTGTCAGATACGTGCATGCATTGCTTTTTCGATCACATCCATCACCGGAGCTCTATCTCGGATACTATACACCTTGGAGTCATCATAGTCATGAGCACCCCAAGATGTACATGGTGTTCCACGTGGTGTACCACGTGGTGTACCTACATTTGAGGTTCTCATCCTAGGAGTAGAAGTAGGCCACACAACATCTGTCACACTACCTCCACAACAGTCAACTCCTCAAGACCTACCTGTAGATCCACTCCCAGAACCTCTTGCTCCAGAGCGTGACCTCGACCTACGAGACGGGCCACCAGCGCTATCATGCTGAGGTGTCGAACGCACATGTCTACTACTAGATCCAATAGGGGATGGTTGAAAAGCAGGTCATGGTGGAGTCATAAATCTAGTAGACATACCTCCGGCAGGGGTAGCACCGCCCGCAGGAGTGACGGCAACTAGAGTGACACCAGCAGGATCGACACTAGCGGGAGTGAGGCCGACAGGAGTGAGACAGGCAAGAGTAAGGCCCCGAGCAGTGAGGCTGGGCGGAGTGCTACCACGAGTGATCCAATACTGTGATAAAACGGCCATATATGCGGGAGGTACCTAAGAGATGAACACTAAGAACTACTCCTCTATCATGGAATGTGGAGTGACTGGAGGACTATCTCCCATCATGCTCTATAACAAAAGACTTTAATAAATAGCATATGATACTAAAGGTAATATAGAGAAATGGTAGAGTATAAAAAAAAACTAACAAAAAAAAAACAAAAATTTGTACGTAGAAGTGTTTGATTCAAAACTCCTCTGTTCTAGCATCCTCTTGAAATTCCGATGCACCAAGAATAATAGGAAAGTAACGAAGAACCTTTGCGGGGATTGCTTCGCCTACAACTTCTTCCCTAAATCTATTTGATTCAAACTTTAGACATACCTGGAGATGCTCATACTCATTCTGAAAGAGGATGCAATCATTTGAACAAGCATGAATCTTAGTGTAATCCATTCCAACGGAGTGTAAAAGTTTTTTTGCATCTCCACGTTGTCGTAGAGGGGTGTGAAGGGAGGCAGCCGCTCATCCAAACAGATTCATACTAACCTCACCGTGTGACTACATGCTCGGTGTTTCTTAATATGCTTCAGGATTTAGGTTGAGTTTTAAGTGTTTGGGTTATAAAAGCTGGAGTTTTTTTAATTTATTTAATTTTAATCTAAAAGCTAAGATTCATATGAAAGCGCGTTTCTAGTGTTTTGGTATGCTGTAAAGATAAGTTCTTCTTCAATAATTCCATAAGAATTCTCTTCAATAATACAATTTTTAATAATAGCTACCTCATCGTTTTCAGATTGATTTTTCCTTTTAGGGGAAGGTGGAAACAAGATTTCTCTGTCGTCATAATCAAGAAAAGCAATTGAATAGAAAGTTCTAAATCTAGACACTCTATAATCGTAAGGTGAAGAGTATAAAGTTTTGGTTACAATATGATCTTTCACTTTTTCTACTTCTTCTATACTATCCCTATTTCCGTTGATTTGTGTAGTACTATTTTCTAATGGAGCAGGCAAAAGCGTATTCAGAATGAAAGAGCTATCTATTTTCTTTTTAGTTGGAATCTTACTTGTAGATGCAATATTTGTATTCATGAAAAGTAGAACACTATGGCCCATATGGAAGTGCGTTTTCTATACCTAGATATAGCGTCTAAATATGAAGGAAAAATTAATTCTTCGTTGGTTATTCTATCTTAAATAATATCAACTACGGTGTTTTCTTTTTGTTGTGGAAGAGTATTTCTTTTTAAGATTGGTGAAACAAATCTTTCCTATTTTGTGGTTCAGGTAAGACAATTGAGAGTAAAGGCAAAACTCTACATAAGTTACGATCGTATTCTATAGAATGTAAAGTTTCATCTCCAACTTGATCTTCAACTATTTCTATTACTTCACTTTCATCACTAATCTCGTTTTCACTAATTTGAGTAAACGTACTTTCAATAGGTGCGGGTAAAAGCGTTCCTAAAATAAAAGACCTATCTAATTCTTTATTTTTAGTAACAGATTTGCTTGTCGATGCTAAATTCTTAAACATAAGAAGGTGCAACATAAAAATTTAATTAAACTGTAAGTGTAAGTGCGAAAAACTTTAGAATCAAATCTAGACGTATACAAATGCTTGTAAAAAGTTTTAATACAGCTCTTAGAAAATATTCCTATACAAATTTATAATTCAAACATCAAATGATGAACTAAAATCAGCAGCATAAAAGCAGCTTCTATTTCATAATCTCGTCAAATCCTCTTTAGTGCTCGTCAAGTTTTCTTCACAATGATCTGCAAGAAGATCAATTAGCAAAACATAAGTATGTTTTTATGAATATAAAACACTCATTTATTAATCTACCATTCATAACTTAACATAATTCAAAACCTATGCTAATACATGTTAATTAACCCCTCTTATATATATGTAAGTACACACTCACATTCATCCTCATATAAATATATTTAATTCATATACTTACACACAATTATTAACTTTAACATGCATACTCATACACCAACATGTACTTCTCATGCAATTTCATTCATACCTATTATGCTTTATGCACAAGTAAACACATGTATTTAACTCCTACACACATTTACTTTAAATAGGCATATGCACATACTTCTCATAAATACATACATTCATTCATATGACCTATCTACTTCATGTATGCACATACACTCTTTTGCATGCACATGCATTCTATTATATGCACATATGCATGCTCATACATATAATCCAATGCATTTATGCATATTCTAACATACACGCATACATTTCTAACATATGTGCATATATCAATTACCATTCATTCATACATGCACGAGATCAGATGCATGCATACATCACACACTTCCTAACTTACATGCATATGCATTTGTGCACATCACACTCATGCACACATGCATATCTCTCTCATGCAAACATGCATAAATGCATCACACTTACACATGCATTCTTACTAACATATATTCATTACATTTCACATGCATACACTAACTTCATATGCATACACATGCATACACTAACTACACATGCATACACTAACTCCACATGCATGCACCTGCATACACTAACTCCACATGCATACACTAACTTCATATGCATACACTAACTCCACCTGCATACACTAACTCCACATGCATACACATGCATTCACTAACTTCATATGCATACACATGCATACACTAAATCCACATGCATACACTAACTCCACATGCATACACATGCATAGACTAACTTCATATGCATACAGGTAAGTCCACATACATACACATGCATACACTACCTCCACATGCATACACTAACTCCACATGCATACACTAACTTCATATGCATAAACATGCATACACTAACTCCACATGCATACACATGCTTACAGTAACTCCACATGCATACACATGCATACACTAACTTCATATGCCTACACATGCATACACTAACTACACATGCATACACATATACATGCATAAATACATCACACTTACACATGCATACTACACATTCTTACATACATGCACACATGCACTCACATATACATGCATACATGCATATCTTCCTTACATGCACAACCATACATGCATATGTACATGCATAACACACATGCATACTACACATTCTAACATACATGCACACATGCACTCACATATACATGCATACATGCATATCGTCCTTACATACACATGCATACATGCATATATACATGCATAACACACATGCATACCTACACATTCTAACATACATGCACACATGCACTCACATATACATGCATACATGCATATCCTCCTTACATACACATGCATACATGCATAACACACATGCATATCTTTGTTACATGCACATGCATACATGCATATATACATCACACTTACACATGAATACTACACATTCTAACATAATTGCACACATGCACTCACATATACATGCATACATGTGTATCTTCCTTACATGCACATGCATACATGCATATATACATGCATAACACACATGCATACCTACACATTCTAACATACATGCACACATGCACTCACATATACATGCATACATGCATATCTTCCTTACATGCACATGCATACATGCATATATACCTGCATAACACACATGCATATCTTCGTTACATGCACATGGATACATGCATATATACATCACATTACACATGCATACTACACATTCTAACATACATGCACACATGCACTCACATATACATGCATACATGCATATCTTCCTTACATGCACATGCATACGTGCATATATACATGCATAACACACATGCATACCTACACATTCTAACATACATGCACACATGCACTTACATATATATGCATACATGCATATCTTCCTTACACACACATGCATATATACATGCATAACACACATGCATATCTTCCTTACATGCACATGCATACATGCATATATACATACATAACACACATGCATACCTACACATTCTAACATACATGCACACCTGCACTCACATATACATGCATACATGCAAATTCATCTCACACATTCACATGCATACCTTTAACTCACACTACATATGTACATGCACACATGCATACATTCACATGCATACATTCACATGCATACATGCATATCTCACTCATGTACATATGCATGATACCTACATGCATACAATCATGCATACATACATTCATACTTGCATGCATACAATCATGCATACATACATTCATACTTACATGCATACAATCATGCATACATACATTCATATTTGCATGCATACAATCATGCATACATACATTCATACTTACATGCATACAATCATGCATACATACATTCATACCTATACATGCCTTCTCTCTCTCTCTCTCTCTCTCTCTCTCTCTCTCTCTCTCTCTCTCTCTCTCTCTCTCTCTCTCTTTCTCTCTCTCTCTCTCCTCCCTCTCTTATCTCCTATGTTCTGCACCTTGTTAGCCTATCATTGTCATCGAGAGAACTAGTTTTTCCTTTCTCGCTCTCTTCAATGCGTGTGTAGGCCGTCATCTCTTTTCTATGTCTGCTAGTTGGATACGTGCATCTCTGTCACGATCATAACTCTATGTGTGCATTAGGGGAAATAATGAACCCTGCATAGGCCTTTGAGATTAAGGAGTGATTAGGCATGGACTAATGAGAGGAGGGTGGTGGACACAGTCTAGTCCCTTAATCACATAGGCTAGGCATAGGCTTCCCTTGTTTTTGTGTGGTCAAACATGGAAAAATCAGGTAGAACAAGTGGGTTTTCCTTTGAGAATGGTTTTGAAAATCTCGAGTTTCATTTAGAGCCCTTGATTGCCTTAAAGATCCAAAGGCTTAGATGAAATAGCAAAAGTCAAGGAAACTTTCATCCTTGACCCTTGGATTGGACTCAAAACAAGTGGTTGAGATGAATGATGACACAAAGCGCAAAATGGCATACATCCTTGGATGAAGAGCTCGATAGGACGACTTAGTTTGAAAGTTGATGGGAAATGCACCTTTAGATGGTAGCCAGTAGATCTTATGACAATCTAATGGTTGAGGATCATACCTTTGAAACAAAAGGCATCTTTACGCATGCACCCTTGGATTGGTCCATCATCGGACGGCTCACAATGACTGCACATTTTCTCTCAGCCCCAAACACGAATGACCGTGGGATTGGCCAAGATCTAACGATCCGAAATCTTGCAAAACTATACTGAAAAAAATTTTGCAGAGAATCTTTTGGCTCCCACACATGTGAGACTCTCTCTCTAGGTTGTCTTGCCTTTTAATCTTGGCCATCCAATTCAAGGATCCAAAGGCCACAAAATGTTCCTTTCTAGAATCCAAAAAGAGTATTTCCATGGCCTCTTAATCTCCTAGATTAAGATTTTTAATCCCTAAGACTTAGGAATCCTTACAAGGCCCATGCAGGGTTCACTTTTTCCCCTATGGGTCAACACCTAACAGCACTTCCCTACCCGAAGTCCTCTCTTTGACAAGCAGTGTAAGATGCCATGGTTTCTACATGCGCCCTTCATGGCTAATCTCTCACTCTCTCCAGGCTTTTAACATCGACATCTGAGCCAAGCCTTGAAGCCTTGCCTCTCTCCTCTCTCTCCGTGTGTCATCGATCGAATATCCCTCTGAGTTTTTGCATGCTGCTAGAGAGTTATGTCAGAGTCTCTATGGATCAAATTCGTCGCATTCTCGCAACATTTTTCTCTCTCTCTCTCTCTCACGTTTCTGTGCACATCCTCCTGTAGTAGTCGATGGAGGAGGGGGGAGGGGGGAAGAAAGATGGAGGTGAGAGGAAGGGGTAGAACTCTCTCTCTAACAGATATTCTACCACCTGCGTGAATACTTGCCTAGGTATCTCTCTCTCTCTCGTCGTACCTGAAGGAAGATCAATTAGACAAAAAAAATGAACAAAGATACATATAAATACTTAGCATAAACAAATACATACGTGAACACTTTCTTAGTTTAGTTAGTCATGCAAACTAACACTAACTCATGCATTCTTAAACGAACTCATACTAACTTAGAGTAGACTAGAACTTTCACTAACGTATTATTTTTGTTTTTTATTATGAATATGAATTATCTATAATTGCTAACATATAACACATTAGATATATTAAATATTAATTAAATTAACTATTACTTATTATTTGAAATAACTATCATATAAAAATGACAAATTATTTTTTGTTTTTATAGTGTCACTAACTTATATTAGGTAAATCAATTAATAATTAAATAAATTAATACTTATAATTGACACATATATATAATAAGGATCATGGTTATACTCATAGCCTTTCACTTAAATTATAACTTAAGTTAAATAAATATCATGATTAACATGGTTTAGGCACATAGGTAATACTAATTCACTTAATTAAGGTAAATCATATTTAGAGTAACCACATAAGGTAACACACTTATTCATAGAGTTTCCTACATTCACATGCAGTATATTGATAGATTTCACTTATGAGCACTTAGGATATGTTCACATGCTTAAATAACCACAACAAAAGTTAATAAACAATTATAGATACATTAAAACATGTATAGACTCTTAGGCCAGTGCACAAACATAAACACAAATGCATATTCCTTCCTAATTACTCACATTTAGTTTACACTTATTTTTATAGTTCCATGTAAAGTCATTCATACTATTCAAAGAGGAATTAAGAAGATTATAACTATAGAGAATACAGACAAGGGTAAATATAAAGTTAACTTCAAGGGTTCAATCAAATATCTTTCCCATTATTCTGTGTTTAGAACATATGTTCTTCTTTTGCTTGCAGGTACTTAAGAGAAAAGTTTAGTCAATTTAAGTCAATGCATTAAAGGAAAATATGTGAGAGAGATATGAACTAATCAACTTTGAATCAAAAAATTTTTATTTTTCCATATGTTAATTCAAGTGAGGAAATACTTCCGACATCTGCGCCCACCAAACCTGCACATCGTCCGCAATGGGTCAACGTTGTGGTCAAGATTCGAATTCAAGCTTGATAGTCAAGTAGGAAACACCGTTTTAAAGCTTTGTTGAAGGTAAATGCAAAGGTAATATCCAAGTTAAATGGCAAGAGGTCTTTGAAGGGATACTCGGGTGATATCTATCTTTAACTTTATGTCTTATTATAAAGTGACGAGGTATGATTGATTTGCATTGGATGCGTTTATTGAGAATATGTGTCTTTACTTCTTCTATGTGAATGTGCACATGCATCTAAATATATATGTGTGTGTGTAAATGTGTATGTACGCATTCATACGTATGAGCATGATGTGTCTTTGTAAGTGTGTAGCTATACAAAATGTATGTGCACATGTATGTATGTGTATTTCTGTGGATATGTATGTGTGTGTGCATCCATAATTGTGTGTGAGCGCATGTGAACCCCTTGGTGTGAACCCTTGCTTTATAATCAAAAGAAGTAAAATATAAAAATAAGAAATATAAAACCAAAAGAAAACTTTCTATATATATTTCACTACGTGTATTTGCGTGGGAATGGAAGTAATGGATCGTGGAGGAAGAAGCAGGTATTGCGGATGGGAGTATCTCGTCCACATGCTAGAAGTTTATTATGATAGAGGAGGGACGAGGACAGAAGGTGTGGTGGCTTATGCTGATGGCTATGGAGTATTCGAGATGACTACTGCTTAACTAGTGCTTAGAAGAAAGTGCGAGGGATTTGTAGTTAGAGTGTGTGCTACACTGGCTCTTACGGATCTGATAGAGGGTGCCAGTTGATGAGCTACCTCAAGGACTCTACTAAAAAAAAAAATCTTTGAGTTGTGGAGTTACCAGAGAGCAACATAATGCAAGTTTCTTCTTGAATTGAGGATTCGTGTGGTGAAAGAAGACTCAGAATATGCTTCCATAGAATGAGGGAGTCTCTCTCCAAAAGATTTCTTAAATAATGTGCATTGTGGTAGATTGAGTGACTACGACTGGAGAAAAGCTTTCACGGGATCTCTCAGGATTTCGAAGATACATTAGAATTGGGTATCTGTCCATTGTTCAGGGGAGGTATGCTGATATAGCAGACAAAGAATTGACTAGAGAAAGGAAAACGAATCATTTCTGTTGGAAGCCATACATAAAGGAACTGTGGATATGGAATCTGAAAGAGAAGCAACGTCACATTGAAGATGGCACGCAGACTTTGCTAATTGGATATGATTTAGGAAAAACAAAGGTTCAAGTCTAATTGAAGGAACAATTGAAGAAGGTTGCTCAAGGAAGATTCGATGCTGCAGGAAGGTGTGTCGACCATAGTGATGCAAATCTTGGTTTCGCGAAGGCAATTGGCTTGGAACTCCTACTACCAGAGGATGTATTTTCAGACTCAAAGTTGAAATGAGATATTTACTGTGTTCGTCAGGAGCTTAATCATGTTTAGTACATTTTGTCGAAAAGGGATGTTGTTGCGGTTGGAACGAAGCTTAGGTTGGATCTTTTGTTAGCTATCGCCATGGTGGTTGAATCATATGGCAAGGTGGCCCTCAAAGAGGCGAAGCGGATGTGGCCATTTTTCATGGGATTCGGAGTATCAATGGTCATCATCTTGAAGTTGCATGGATCATATCGAATCTTATTTGGGAACTAAGCTGTACAAGATGGTCCGATGTTCCACTATAGGGATGACTTAACATCATGAATCATGTTTTTAATGCAAGGATGAAGCATTGAAAGTGAAGGTGCAGCTTCAAGGATGTGATACTCAATCGAATTATCTTTATGGATGCACATATTGTGCTACAAATCTCTGAGAAGAAGTCTTGAGTGGTAGCGCGTGTGACTTGGGAAGATGCCCTTCTCTTCGGGAAAGAAACTTTCAGGAATGAATGCTCTAAAAGATCAGAGGAAAGGCAGCCAAGGGCTTGTCAATAGATCTCTGAATCGAGTAGAAGTAATTAAGCATAGAAGAGCTTCGGTGCAATTGGACTATAAGATAAACATTACCAAGTCAAGTTCTCTCTGAAGCTGGACCCATGGGAATATGGTTTCTAATATTTAGCACCCTCGAATTACTCCAGGTTTTGTTTATGATCATTTAGTCATTGAGCAATGTTTTTTTCTACGTATCAAGCAGGAGGTAATGTATCTTCTTTTTTTTCAATCTCAAATATCAGTGATCTCTAACATGACTTCATAGGTTTGCTTGATATGATGGTTAAAGCAATTCCATTATGTTTAATGGTTTTGGAAACAAATTCTAAAATCTGTAGTATTTGACTATGGTTGCTTTGATCTACACCTTGATCTAATAAATTTCATCATCTTCGATTTCTACATTCTATGACAAAACCTGTTTGACACCTTTAATGTGCATAGTTTATTCTTGCTGAAAAGAAATACTCGAGAGTTGTAGACTTAATTGAGCTCAAGGAGCTACAGTAAATGAAGTCTTTGCTCGTTTTTCCTCAGAGATTTGTAGGATATTTCTTGAGTGAAGTGGCTTTAATAGCATAGAAGTGCTCAAAGACAGTTATTAAATAGTAGATAAACTTGAAGCTTGACTCTTATTGACTGCATGCACTCTTCTCTGTGGCATATCAGCTTGGCAAAGCGTTTAGTCTCATGGATTTGAATATCCAAATATGATTGGTCTCGAACACACTAACTAAAGTAAGAGACAAAAAAAATTGAAAAAGATGGCACCATGATACCTTCTTTGATATGAGTATTGCCTCTAATTTCTAGTTCACATTGTTTGTGCATGTTTTCTTCAAGGTGATAACTTTTTACAATCTCATTTAATCCAAGCGATCGTGATAGCAATGATTTTTGTTAAAAGAACTGAAGAACCGTGGAGCTTATTTGTGCAAGATATCTTGAGAACATGCATTTGAGAGTTTTGCAATGATCAATTCAGATAAGATATTGCTACTGCCAGATTCTTTTCCCGTCCTTTCCATGAACTCGATGACAACGTGCAGTTCAATGAAAAGCAGTATCAAATTCGTTGGTAAAATCTATAATTTGACTCTAAATAATATTATAAAAAATACTTCTAATTTTTAATTACGTTTTTTATAATAAAGAAAATCCTAAAATTATATAAATATGAATTGAAAATCATTTCGGTCAATGCATACAATCAAAAATATAAATTTAGAAAATCCTATAAAGGTCTTTTGACAATTGAGGTACTTACCATTCCATTAACCCTCTTCTCAAGTAAAATCTAAGTTAAATACATATGCTTTCTTGTATTTCTTAGACATTCGCCTTAAGATACATCTAACTAATTCTCCTGCAACAGACCTTCGCCTCATATAGCCCGCATAGTATTTCATAAGTGGTTTTGAGACCACAACTAAATCATATTTTTCTTTTTCTTTTTCTTTGTATTCTTTGTTTTCCTTTTCTTTTCTTTCTTTTTTTTGCTCCTTTTCTTTTTTCCATCTTGCAATAGCCATTAATGTACTACTTGATGTTCTCATGTTTTTCTCATTTCTTGTTTTTCTTCGCAAATTTTTTGTTTAAGGAAAAAGGCTTAACCCCTAATCAGAGAAGAGGATGTAGAAATATGCTATAGCCAGAATTAGGATCTCATTCTCTAAACGGGTTCAGAAAATAAACAAGTCTACTAGTATAAAGTAAATTCAATTTTACCAAGAGTTGCACGTCAAGTGTTCCTCTCTCCTATCATCACAACACATTATAAGTTCCCTAAATCAGATCTTCAACTTATATACATATTCCTACTTTAATTTCTTCTTCATTATTTACGTAATTTTAATAAATTTCCTCTTTATATGAGAAACAATTAGAACGCTATTTATGAAATGCATGAAAAGAAAAACAAACAGTAAAGATGAATTAGAATCAAATCACCTGGTTATTCTCCATCTTCTTCTTCATCCTCCAGTAAGTCTTCGTCCAACTCGAACTTATTGCTAGCTATTCTTTTAAACAGCTTTAATCTTTTCCTTGATATCATATTTCCTAACATAGTACCATCAAATCCTCGTAATTTATATGTTCTTGTCTCAAAAACCGAAGCAACAACATATGGCCTGAACCAACGTTTAGTTAGTTTACAAGGTGCATCATATTGAGTATCAAAAGTACTATCATATATAAGCACCCAATCACCACTCTCTATTGGTTGCGGCCTCAGTCGATGTTTCTTGTCAAAGTATATTTTATTCTTCAATCGTGATGTTTTTAATTTTTTAATTGCTTCTTTTAGATTTTTCTTACCTTGTTTTAGTTGTTTAATCCTAAGCGCTAACAATTCCTCTCTTGAAACATTATCTTTGCAATCTAAACTCATCCAATTAACTATCTGAGTATGTACGGGAAATATCGGCTTCTGATAGTACATGAGTTCAGCTGGTATAAAACCAGTTGTTCTCGTGTACGTCATCCTATCAGTCCAAAGAGAAAATGGGAGATATTTTGGACATTGTCCAATATCTCCATGACATGCTTTTGAAATACCCTTCACTATGGAAGGATGCCCTCGTTCTATTTTTCCATTTGCTTCTATGTTATAGGCAGTCGTGAGAGGCAATCGAATTTCATGATGTCCAAAGAACTCTCTTGCCTCTCTAGCATCTAGCTCACCTCGATCTGCAACTACTTTTTCTACATATCCAAATTTGGATATTACTTCTTCTAAAAGGAATATGCATACATTATGAGTAGTATCCAAATCTGGATATTACTTCTTCTAAAAGGAATACGCATACATTATAAGAAGTATTGGAACGAAGTGCTTTACCCTCAATATGGTTTGTCAAATCTTCTCATGCAGGAAGAACAATGTATCTCATACCACTATTGCTTTTACGCATGGTCACAAGGTTGACTACCTACTTGTAATGAATACAAGGTGGATAGGTCGGATATAAGGGGTCTCTATGCTTGACAAAGGAATGTAATTGGCACGTAATACAAGTGCTGAAAAATTCTTTAATAGTTACATACATCCTCGGCCACCATTAGCTTTCCCTAATCTTCTCATATGTAGCTACAAATCCTTTATGACCAAGCCAAAGTCTTTCATGCATTTCTTGCATAACTTGCAATCAAAAAATTTTTAAGCCTAGTACTCTTTGCAGGTTTCTTACCTTTCCTCTAGCATTTCTCCAAAGATATCCATCTTTTAAGAAGAAGTTGAAAGACTTCTTCCTGATGTTCCGGAATCGATTTGAAGACCAACTTGGAATAGGTTAAAACGAACTCAGATAGTATCCTATACCTCGCCACTCTCCCTCATAATCATCTTCTCTAAATTTCTCATATGTATAGGTAGATGTTTCATAATTAATTAAATTTATATGATTATCCTTTGCATCACTATCATTGTGAAACTTTGCTCTTGAAAGCATATCAGCAATGGTGTTATGTTTACTAGCAATATGTATAGAAGCGGGATAAATAAAGTTATGGCTATCCATCATAACATAGCTATATCTGGAGATGAACAATTGGCTATTAATCCTATTAACGGAAGACAATTAGTCTCTACTATTACATTAGCTCCTATAAACTATTCCTCATCTATTTTTAAAGCAGTAACTAATCCCCATAATTCTCTCTGAATTTGAGGATAATTCCTTTGAGTATCAAGTAAGATCTTCGCTCCAAAGTGAATTGCGTATCTTTGCTCCTCCTCATCATCCTGCCCAGTGACCCAACCTATACCAATAGGACTAGTGTCAATGGTTAGGATTACAGGCTTATTTCTTGTATAGTCAATATGTTTAAGAATCGAAGCATTGATAAGCAATTGCTTTAGATGTCTCATCGTTCTAGCATGCTCATTAATCCAATAGAATTTCTTTCGTTTTCTTAATAAATCATAAAGTGGGTTCACTACGTGAGCAAAGTGAGGGATCTAGATGACATAGAGAACATATGCACCTAAGAATCTCTTTACTTCACTAACATTTTGACACCACTCAGAAATCCTACTAATGGCATCAACTTTTGCTGGATAAGGTTTGTGCCCGTAATGACCACATAAATGTCCAACTATCAATACTTCATTAACACCAAAAGTAGATTTCTCTAGGGAGAAAGTTAGTCCAACCTCTTCAAATCTTTCAAATATCTTTTCAGAATCAGAAATATGGCTGGAAAGAAATCTTTTGCATTGAGATGAATCTAAACTTTCATCTTTTTCTTTTTCCATACATCATTTTAATGGAATATCATCAATAAAAGGCATTTTCACTTTTGGGATAAAGTCATGTAAGACTAGATTCATAGCATTCATCATGTGCACCATAGAATTCGTCGCTCCTTGTGATAAAGTAAACATGCGTACTAAACCCAAAGGAATCTTCATTGTGGTCACACCTCCACTCTCAATAGCTACCTAAAACTGATCATACCTTGAATACAGGTCTCCCATTGATTAGATAGAGTGACCGAAAAATGCCTCAGCAAACTCATCTTCAATGGGACCCGTTCCTACATTCCTAATGATGACTTTATTCATAGGCTATAGATCCTAAATAAAGCGTAGCTTCTCGTTCTTTTTTTGTACAATGAACCACCTATTAGAGTATGGTGCAAAAGATGGTTCCAAGATTCTCATGGAAATCTTTTCCTTTAATAGTCTCATTAGCTCAGGTAAATGAGCCTTTGGGACTCCTATTGGACGAAGATTCCAAGGAATGTGTGGTACAGTAAAAATAATCATCGGAGCTGGTAGCTTTGGGTCTGCACATCCTATTTTGTGTGGGAATAAAGAAAAGGCTTTACCATGACGAACAATCATCTTAGTAAATTGATCTTTTTCTATTTTCGAAAGAAATTCATCACCGAATTTAATATATTTCTTACTCTTCTCTGTAAATGTATGACCTATCTTAGATCGATCTCTAAGTGTAGGGTCATCTGATATGCGTCAAAATATATTATGACTATCTTTTTTTTTTATTTAAAGGAAGTTCGGCGTTAGCCTACTCTCTCGGACTTGAATTAAATAAAGAAAAGTACAAGAGAAGGGGACTAGTGCCCACGGGACCCCCCAAATCCCACAAATCAGGGGAAGCTTTTATAGAGCTTAGATGGCATTACAAAGAAGGTTAATCACCTTCTCATCACCCTCATGTGGGGCCCACTTGGGTTTGAGCTTGTTATTGATCAAAAGGAGTACTTGATGATGCCTGAAGGGGGGGGATTTCTTATAGTTAACCATCCTTTTGCCAAGGAGGAATAGAATTTCTGAATTGACGTCACCGAAGTTGAAATCATATCTTTTTCCCCATATTTTCCATAGGACCTCCCCTCTGATGGCGTTCCAGAGAGTCGCGGAGTAGCCTATCGCTTCTCCCAGCAGGGCTTGCTGCCAGCTGAGATGTTTCTGAAGTCTAATTTTCTTTCCAACCGTCTGCCACAGTATGTTGGAGTTGGGGCAGGTAAAGAAGATGTGTGAAACATCTTCGATAGACCGGTAGCAGCGTTTGCACCAGGGAGGAGTCCCACAGAATTTGCTAGCCTTAAGGTTGGTCCAGATTCCATGATGAAGAATTTTCCATAAGAGGATAGACTTTTTGATTTCTATGAGGGGGTGCCAGATGGCCATGAACTTCATGTCCCACCGAAGCCGCATCCATGACACGCACCACTTCTTGTTGAGGTTAACTTGATAGTCAATTCTTTCTTTGATGTTCGGGATTTTTGATAGGCTATTCCCATTGTGCCATTTGAGACCAAGTGGGCTCGACGTGTCTTGTCCCATGAGAAGGCGAACTTTGTGTCGGTCCCAAGCGAGACATCTACTTTGCAAAGTGTTCCATTCTTCATACAAAATGTTGACGCAAGGGTCAATATCCTCGAAGTTGATCCAGTGGTTGGTGTCTTGTTTCCAGAGATGTTTCCATTTTTTGAAGCCTTTGTTCCATAACTTCTTGGCATTTTGAATGTTCCAAGATTCCACAGTCCGGATGTCGTGGATTGGTAACCAGATAGAGTCATTTTGTCTGATACCGGCCACCTAGTCTTCACTTATTCTTGTGTAGCTTTTGACTTTATTCCAACTCTTCCATAGGGAGCTCACGAGATTAGAGCCTTTCGGGAAGACGGGGATCGGGGAAAATAGCAAGGTCAAGATTTCAAGATTCTTCCAATTTGGGAAACCCATGAGAGCCAACTCATTCTTGTTTCTGAAGATCAACTTGGCCCACAGGGCCTCCCCGTTGCTCCAAGCCTTAATCATCCATTTGGCCGCCAGTTTGTTAGCCATGTATCATGACTATCTTTGGGTAAGGGTGGAGCTACAGACTTTATTGTCTTCTCTACATTCTTTATTTTCTTCTCTACTATCCTATATTTGGTTTCTATGCTAACTTCATGTTCTAGGATGAATTCATTAACAATTTCATATTCTTGAATAGAGTTAAGAATAATCAGATTTGATTCTAAATTTTCTTGAGAAACACTTTCTAGCTCTTCTAATAAAGTAGAACTTTTTGAGAGTTCAATTATACACTCAATTTTTTCATTAGGTAAAATTAGTCCTAATTCTCCAAAATAATTTTCATTTTGTCTTCTAAATGTTTTTGTAAGGTTTTCTTATGTAATGTAATCTAAGCTAGTCATAGGAGTAAAACCTACATAATCTTCAAATTTATGTTCATTGTTAGGCGAGACATCAAAACAATGTCCACTATTGTCCCACTCAATAATGGAGTCTAGCAGAAATTTTGGTCATAAAATGTCCCATATTCTCTCGCAGCCACTAGATCATCACATACATGACTGATCGAGTCAATCAGATTTCTTCTTAAGTTCTTTCTATTTCTAGTATGATTTGGGCAGACTTTCATAGCTTGCAAAGAATCCATCCCTAATCTGGATCAAATTCTTGCATATGCTGACCCATCGTTCATTGCTTTTGTTTCCATTCTCATCGCATCTATAAATGGCTATCTAAGAGTTACTTCATACGAACAAGTATCTGGAATGAAGAAGTGAAACTCTTCTCCAATGCCACCTATCATTATAGGAGATCGTCTCCGTGTTTCCTCAACATTGGCAATGTGAGAATAAACAGAGGCTTAATCTATAGGAGATCTCCATGCTGTTTTATACATTATTTCATCTCTAGCCCTTACCACTGCCTATGGAAGAGTTGGAATAAAGTCAAAAGCTACACAAGAATAAAATAAAAGCCCCTAATAAAATATCTAAGCCATTGTTGGATGTTCTCATCCTCCAACTGTGCTCTTTGCCACTTGGCCATCTAAATTTGCCAAAAAATTTATTTGAAATAACATTTATCTGTGACCCCGAGTCAAGTAGTGTTGAATTTACTTTCACTTTTTATCATCTCATCATCAGGCTACATCAATCCTAAAAAATCTCTATATATGTTTCCAATTGTAAATTCTTCATCGTCTTCATAATCACTCTCACTTAATATAACTGCATCATTCATAGCTAGAGTTTCTTCCACCACATCTTGCATATCTTTGTCTTGTGGCAATGGAAAATGTCTCCTTCTAATGAATCAATTAAAAATATCCTTGAACTCCGGTTTTGCTATTGAAAACACTTGTTCAAGAGACATTGTTACTTGACTTTTTAGAAGTATATGATTTAAGGTTTTTCTAGCATCGTTCTTCTTTTTGAGCTCCAAAATCGTTATTGCACGTGGAGCTCTTCTATTCTTCTTTTTCCTTTTCTCTTCACTTTGTTTTTGGTCATCTTTATGTTCTTTTTTAGTGTTCTCTTTTTCAGATTTCTTTTGTTCATCTTGTGATTTAATATTTTCATCTGTTAGATTTTTGCCTTCCTAAATCATCTTTCTTTTCTCCTCTTGCGATAAATTTGCATCCTCAAATTGTACTTTTTTATCAGTTTTCTTCTCATCCTCTCTCGTCTGTCTCCTGGTCACCCTGCTATCTCCTTCCTCTACATCATCTTGCATATCATCTCGTCTCCGTGTTTCCTCAAAATTGGCAATGTGAGAATAAACAGAGGCTTAATCTATAGGAGATCTCCATGCTGTTTTATACATTATTTCATCTCTAGCCCTTACCACTGCCTCTATTGAATAAGGATTTTGACTAGGCATAGAAAGAGGCCTATCATTGGCTTGCTCTAATCTAGCAGCAGAGGTATTGGAAGTTGCATAGAGATTGTTAAGTTTTCATATAACTTTTTCATTCCTCCTTTGCCCCAAGTGACGGATAAAGGAAGTCGTGACCTAAAGTCACACAATCTTCTATCAATTTTTACAACTAATCAATTTTCCTTTTCACTTTTCAATTTGTCACATGCATAAGTTGCATGTTCCTGACTATCACACCACACACATCACTTTCGCCAGTTCCTTTTCTTTTAGTATTTCTTTGAAAGGTTAGGTGAGCAGTGAATTAAGTAGGTTGAGTTGGCTAGAAAATTGGCTAAGGAGGAATGTATTGTGGCATAACTGGTTGTATGGATGGTGCTTGCCCTACACCACTACTGCTAGCTCCAGGATCATTAAAACTCATGGAGTATACTCTTTTATTCAAATGGGCAACCTCTTTTGAAAGAGATGCCTGCATGTTCATAACATTTTCCATTTTCTTACATAGAATATCTAGTTGAAATTCTATCGGAGCTTTAGAGGCAACTGTATGTTAGACATAGCCATGGTCGTAAGCATTGGCATATCAGTTATCTTTGCAGTAGGTGTCTCCCTAGGCTCAGAAGCACTTGATCTAGCATAAAAAATTGTTTACCTTTGCTTCATTTGAGCAACAGCCTCTATTTTTCTTTTTACTTTTTCCCACTCGTTAGTCAGGCCATATCTTTTTCCTGGTTCTTCTTTATGTCTCTCCACTTTAGCCCTGTCCTCAGGACTTAATATCTTGAGGAAATGTATAATCAAATCTCGATTTAAAGCATTTCTATCCTCATTATGGAGTTGAGCTAATCGTCTCATAATCTCACACTGAAAATGAGTTAAGGACTCGTTGCTCTTTAAAGAGTTTACTAAAGTCCTCAAGATAGAACATCTTATGTAATTGTGTTCTAAATTCTTCCCAACAATTATTGGCATGAACTTGAAAACTTTCTAGTATTGAACTAGAAACAACAGGGCCAAAATATTTCACTAAAACATCATCAAATAAACCTTGGATTTGCACTTGCTCCTCAAATGCATCTAGGTACTCTGTAATTTTTAAGCTAGTGAATTTTCCTTTTTCTCTTAAGATGTCTTGGACTCTGCGTGTTCCTTGCTTCTCAATCATCATATTTTTTAACATCTCCACCATTTTGCATTCTTGATAATGCTTTGAATGGAGTATGAGATCTCTAATGGTAGGTTCTAATTGTTCCCTAAATTTCCTAGACCTATCCCTAGATTATAAAGCCAGGTTGGCTTAACCCAACCCTAGGCTTTACTATTACTAATTTATTTTCTTAAATATATTTGTTTACTTAATCCTAAACTTATACTTTTCTCTTGTCTTGATCTTTTGAATTTATAAGTTGATTCTCTTTGACTTTATGAGTTTTCAAATTTTTTAGAACTTAACTTTAACTTTTAAACCTTTGAATATTTAATTCCAAAGATTTCTCTAATCAAGTTTATATGCGTAGACAAATTTTATAAAAATATATTTTCTTAATTTATATCTTTTGTATTTCTAATGTAATTTATAGAACAAAAATTACTACTAATTTCGTTAATAGTATTTTCTTGAATTGATTTTGGATAAAATAAGAAATAAATAAAAGCAACAACTCTAAATAAAAAAAACAATCTTTACCTAAAACTTTTTTTGTGCTATAAAATTGTTTTTGTGCGATGGAATAAATATGAAGCAAACAAAAAATCTTTTGGTTGAAAAATAAAATCTTTCTTTTTGGTGTTATAAAATAAACCTTTTCAAGTTTTTTTAAACTTTCCTAAGATCTAATATGAAATTGCTTAAGTGCTTTTAAACAAAACTATCTTTCCTAATGCAAAAATGTTTCAATGCTTTTTAAATGCAAGTATAATGTAACTAATTTCTAGTGCAAATGAAAACAACCTTCTTTTTTAGTGATGTGAATGAATTAAAAATAAAGGAACTTGAAAAACACCTTACTTGAAGTTTGCTTGATGTAGAGGTTCTAAGGTGCATATATTTTTCTACAAACTTTCTTTTAATGAACTAAACCAAAGTACAAAGCTAATATTGAATGTGTATGAGTGTTAAACTTCTTGTATGTTGATGAAGGGGGAATGAAGTGAGGAAGCTGCTCCGGTTAGATAATCCTTCTTCCCGTGGAGGCACTCAGGTCATAAGACCAGCCCTCAATACCCAAGGAAAAAGTGAGTAGCAAAATCTTCATGTTTCATTGTAGTTTCTTTCTTCACTTTCCTACATACAAGAAGAAGATAAAGTTAATTATTTTAAATAAAATTTGAAAAATACAACGAAACTCCTAAGCACACTATTATCACGTTTCACGTCGGGTTCACCAAATTATTGTAGAGGGGTGTGAAGGGAGGCAGCCACTCATCCAAATAGATTCACGCTAACCTCACTATGTGACTACATGGTGGGTGTTTCTTAGTTTGCTTCAGGATTTAGGTTGAGTTTTCAGTATTTGGGTGATAAAAGCTAGAGTTTTTTTAATTTATTTAAGTTTAATCCAAAAAGTAAGATTCATATGAATGCACGTGTAGCTCAGTGGTTAGTAGCACCTCCTTTAATGTCAATCCGGGAAGACAAGAGGATGGTATGAAGACCTCGAGCAAGTGAAGGCACAAGTGCATGAGTGAGAAGCACACGAACATGCACACTCATACACACACACGCGCACACACGGCAAGACAAAGAGTGAGAAGCAATGGAGTTCTTAGATTACTTTCCAAAAGCTCATAAAAGTTCAAATCAATTACAAGCTAACCTCAAAAATGAGCTCTCTAGCTCTATTTATAGTTTTTGACTAGGTTTTGGCCTTGTCCAGACCTAGTGTCCGGCCTAGTTAAAAATTAGGTTCTCTACCCTATTTGGAGGTTCAAACGAAGTCTAAAAAATGCGAAAACTGATAGGTAGGTACTTCTAAAGCTCCTCAAGCTCAAGGACTCCTTGGCTTGCACAGAATGCAGCTACAAAAATATGAAATGGTATTTACAATGGTTTTTAGTGATGAAAATCACTATTTTCGTAGGGATTTCTTCTAACATTTTGACATACATTTCCTGGAGCTCCCTACTTGCTCCTTCTTCTTGTGTGCTCAACTCTTTGATGTCTGAAGAATTTAAATGGCCTACTTGCCAGATCTTCTTTGACTACTGTGTCTGCCTCTGCTTTCTCTTCGTTCTGACTCCCTTAGTAGGCTTCTTGTCTTGCAACTCCTTCAGTTCCTTGACTACTGCCAACACCCCCCCCCCCTCTCTCGCGTCTGTCGTCTCTGACAGACCCTTGTCTAGCTGTGCATTGGACATAATATTGGAGGACATCGGCAGCGAGGTGGTGTTCTTCTAATCGTAGCCCCGGTGCTAGGTCTGTTAACAATGCATCCCAATTCATTGGTCCTGGTACGTCCGGATGTGGCACCCGCAGTTGTTCTAAATGGATGGTTCTCTCCACAGCGAATCCCAGAATCCTCTTACGAACATCTCCTCGAATGTCGATTTAAAGCCAGCTGGGAGGTACTTTATTCTGGCCTGCCAAGCATATATTACCTCTATTGATGGGATGGTGCTCATGTCGTATACCAGATCTTGGTGCGGAAGACTGGAACATAACAAGGATTGTTGTATTTAATAAAAAGTGGCATGTTAGTCCAAGTACGAACCATCTCTAGGTAGGTCTCAAGAAGACGGATTGTCCAGGTGGGTTGATGAATGGATCCTTTCTTAGCACTTTTTGGGATATCATCGGACCCAAATTGTGTGGCGAAAGTTGGAGGTTTGCGACATCTACGTTGAATCTCTACGTTGTAATCTGCAAGGAGTACACAATATGGCACATATTGATCGTCGCTGGTGCCGATCCATCTATGATGAGACATGCTGCGGAAATATTCGGACTTTTTGATGGTGTCTTCTAACTTTTCCATTGATTGGATTTGAATTGCCACTCGATCTTCATGGGTTGTTGCTATTTTCTCTAGTGTCTGGAGCCATTCAGGTACTTCCACTTCTAAGGTGTCCATTCCTTCTGAGGTCTGTGCACCACCTGGCATCGGCATAGGAACATATGGTTCCTCATACGTTTCGTCCACCTCAATGGGTACTCATTCCTCAGGCTCTGGTTCTACAACTGGAGAGGGCTGCCTTTCATATTCCAATAACTTTTTCTATAGCTCCGCCACCTGCTCTGTCAATGCCTTTACTCCTCTGAAGTCAAGGTCGTTTGTATGACTTTGGTTTGTGCCTCCTGTTCCCTGAGCTGGCTACGTAGTTCATCCCGTTCCATTTCCAAATCAGCATGTGCTTCTAATAAATCCGCATAGCTTTCCAAGATTGTTTTCATTGTTTCTGAGGGAACTGCTTTGAATTGTTCTAGGTCGATTTCATGGGGAGAGCCTTCCATGGAAGCTTCTAGGTTTTCTTCGTTTTGTTTCTGCAAACATTTGTTTTCTTCAAGGGCTGTAGCCATGTGTTTTCGGAGTAGAGTTAAATTTTGTCGGACTCTCATGTTATTTGTTTGGTAAACCTCCAGTAAGGCTTCGAGTTGTTTGACACTTGACTCTTGTGATGGTTGGGGTGTCTCCAGGAGGGTTTGATGAGCTTGCTCGAGAGTGGTGTAGCGTTGGTTGAGGTCTGCATTTTCTTCTTCTATACTTGTAAGCCGTCTTTGTAGTTGTTGATGATTCATCATCAGCTGATGATGACGGTCTTCTAGAGCTTGGTACTCACTCTGAAGTTGATACACACATTGATGTAATGCTATGAATATACTATTTACATTAAATGATGCAGGGAACAATGAAGATACAGGGGGGATGGGGAAGGGAAAGGGAGTTGTGAATGCTGTGGAATCAAGTGGTGAGGTAGGTGGAGGGGGTATGGGAGATTGAGGTTGTGTGGGGGGTGGGAGTGGTGTTGTGACTGGTGAGGTCTCCATGGTGTCGAATGTGTGTGTGACTGTATAGATGGGAACAGTGGGTGGGGTGGATGTGATATTTGTGAAGAGTGTTGTGTAGGTGGGCATAGTAACTCGTCCGAATTGGATTCCAAGAGAGAGAGGAATTCCCATGACGACTGTGGTAATGGCAGAAATAGGTGTGGTAGTGCCACGTGGTGAGGTGACATGTGTATTGAGAGGTGAGGTGGGTGGTGAGAGTGGTTCCTCCTGATGTTCTTCTGTTTGTGTGTTACCTCCTGGTTCTGATACATTAATGTGTATTTGTTTGCCCGATCGCATGGGACGGGTAGGCACACGTTTCTCAAATCTATTAATATAAGTCATGGCTGCATGAACAGCCTCATCTAAGCCCACTGCGTCAGTGTGCAGATTCATTGATTCAATGAACATGTCATCCACACCTTCCTCAGCTAACATTTGACTCATGATCATCTTTCCTGTTTCGAGCGACAGTTTGTGTTGCTCTTGGACCCACTTCATGGTTTCGTATAATCTTTTTATTTGGGCTGAGTATGCCGGGGCACTTGCTAGTTGTGAAAGTTCTTCATATTCTTGATCATACTCTTCGTGTGCCTCTTGTTCTTCTGTCTCTTCTTCATCATCTTCTACTTCTACTGCTCCCGGTTGGGTCGGGGCTGAAGTGGTAGTCGTGGGTTGTTGTCCTTGGGTCTGCTCTGCTTTTGTCTCCAGGTTAGATTCATTGATCAATCGGGCGATTTCTTCATCTGTTAGATCAGCAAGGGTGTAGCCTTGAGGGAACTCCAGGTCTGAAGGAATAGGAGGGAACACCAGGTTGGGTCCTTCTGCACTTGGTCTGGGTAGGCGAATGGTGAATGGTCGGACACGCCTCGTTTGTGGAGGAGTCACCTCGGGTGTGGTAGTGGCTCCCCTTGGTTGATCGCATGGTAATTGAACTCCCCCTCTCATCTTCTTCGATGGAGGACCCGCTGTTGATAGTCGTCTTTGGAACTCTTAAGCCCTGGACCATACTAGTGCTCTTTGGATGGGCACGTCGTAAGCTAAGCACCTGTAAATTATTCTTGTGAGAGCACAACATCCATGAAGTACATTTTTCTGTTTCTTATTCCACCGTTGATGGGCTAGGTGTATTTGATCGATGACCGAGTGCGGTATGTTGATGGTGAGATTCTCTATCTCCGCCAAGTACAAGCTGAACCATTTTTTTTTGGTGGCATAGTGAATCGTTCTTGGGCGGGAAAAGCAAAATGTTGCATAATAGTTCGTAGGTGTAGAGCAATGGTAGGTGTCATTGCTACCATGTGCTTCAGTTTGTTGAGATCCTTATGCTTCATCCTACCTGGAACCATCATTTCTCTCTTAGTGGGGATATGCATTCCTTGCATGTTCAATGCTGCTCGTACCAAATTGAGGGTTAGTTTGAATCTCTTGAGTTTGTGGCCTGGCAATAGTGAGGGTAGCACAAAAGTACTATCGCCTCCCTTGGCCCTGCTAGGAGTGATCGTACTGATAAAATAGGAGCAGCGAAGGAAATTTGGATTAGGCAAATGTGCTCTGAAGTAGCTATCCAATCCCGCTTTGGTCCAAACCGATCGCATTACTTCTGTATTCTGATAGTTTTCAAATTCACGAGTGAAGAAATGGTAACGTCCCCATTTGCCATTGAACTCAATTTCTACTTCCCAGAAGTAAGTGCCATCACCCAATGGCCCTGCTTCATCATTAAACCAATGAGCGTGTTTCCCCACTTGAGAAGTGTGTCCCTGAGGAGGGTCCTGAATCAGGAGAACATGCACTGCTTGAAGTTCTTGGGGCCTTTCGGTGAGTGGTGGTTCCAGGAGAAGGGTTTCAATGTCCAGAATTTGTGCGCCAGACCTTGCCTGGGAACTAGTGCCTCCTGCTTCTGCCATCGTTATTACTTGCTTGCTGGTTCTGTGAGAATATAGATCATGCGTTAATATGGTAATGGACAAGATAGAACACTTTTTGTCCCCGTTACAACATTATCGTGATGTGAGTAATGGGTCAGTGGGTCAGTGAGTGCACGATGACTCTGTGTGTAGTTAATGAATGGATAGTCCTACCAGCTAGATGGAAAGATGCAGTGTATGAGTGATGTAGTTAGCAAGTGGAGATGAATTTACAAATGGGGTCGGGGAGTTTTTTACAAGTCTTAGGTTGCCAAAACACAATGGATGGCTTTCGGTTTTGGTCTAGTGGAGACTCTGGAGGGTTTTATGAGTAATTCTGCTTGGGGATGATGCGTTTTTGGGACCCATTTACAAGTGAGTCTGTGCGTGCTTGTGGGCGACTGTGTGTTCGTGCGTATTAAACAAGAGTGGGTAACGGCTCCTTGAGTGAGTGAACCCTGTCGTGTAGGATGTGATTCGTGCGGGACTAGTTGATCCTGCAAGCAAGCCTTAGGCACCCAAATTTGTCTTGATTGTGGGCCAGCCTTCATCGACTTCTTGGGTACCCAGATAGATTTCACTTTCTCAGAAGAAGGTTTAGAAGTCCTCTTATTAGTATCATGTCGTTGATTACTAATAGGAAGTTGAGATAATTGTTGTGACTTGACTACAATAGGCCGCTCGCCTTTCCGTACCCACAATTGTTTCAATGACTGAGTCATTCTGCTTCGCTCGTTCTTTTGGCCTCCAGCATAGGTAGTCAACCGTAATTGATCTATCTTTGGTTGCTGCCTCCCTCTGGCCTTTGGAAAAGAAGGGAGTTCCGTCGAGGTCTTGAATTCTTTATTGAGATCTCCATTCCTCTGCATCACATAGCTTTGGACAAGAACAACATGGTCAACTTCATGTGTACCCCTAGAAGGACCATGAGTCTGTGCCTTTTTCTAGTTCCTTGAGCGCTCCATTATCTAACTCAACTTTAATTCGACTTTGATTCACCCATACCTAAAGAATTCCACTTCTTAGGTTTAAGTTGACTACATGGTCATAGATCTAGTCATGACCCAAGACCAGAGGCTCAGTGAGGTCCTCATCTTGACACACTAGTACCTTAACTGTCATTGGAACATCTTGAATGGAGAGGGGAAGTTCCACCTCGCCCATGCAAGGGGTTTCCACACCTCCCAATCCTATAAGATATGCTTCTATAGGATTGACTTTTAATTTCAATTCTCGACAGTAAGAGAGTCTCACCACACGAGTGGCTGCACCTGAGTCAATTAATGCTCGCACTGTTTTGGCACTAACTCCTTGTCCTATCTCTAAAGTCACAAAAGGACGTCGATCTATTATCCTTTGGGAACTTGTTCCTGAGACTTCACACATTGCCACATGATATCCTGGACCCTCATAGGCACCTGTCCTAGGTTGATCCCTACCCTGCCATCTCAACTTCATCCTTTTTATGCATTCTAAAGCTTCTGCTTGAGCTTCTTCTCGAATTTGTTTTTCTTCTTCTTTGCGTTTCCTAGCAGTGTTGAGTCGACTGAGCATTTCTTCTGTGAGAGGTTCCTGATACAACTTGACTCTGCACCCGCTGATGTAGCTCGGAAGAATATCACCTTCTAAGGTGGCCAGTTGTACTGCTCCACTAGTCGAAATCCTGTTTATGATCCAAGCCATGTTTCTCTAATTTTCTTGCATGTTGCTTCAAAGTGTAGACTAAAACTAGGTCTCCAGCCTTTAATCCTTTATCCTTAACATGGGCATCAAAGTACGCCTTCTGTCGTTTCTTAGCTACATATATTCCTGCTGCCGCTCTTAGTCTGGTCTCACCTAATCATTCAAGGTAAAAAATTCTCGAAGAGAGTTCATGGCCCGTCCACTCATGCTCTTGGGCTACTCTCAATGTGGGAATCAAGAAGTCCAAAGGTAGCACCGCATTTTGGCCAAATACCATCTGAAAGGGTGTGGCTTGGAGTACCGTTTTATAGGCCACTCGGTATGCTCAGACAGCATGATGCAGCTGTTTGTCCCAATCAGAGCATTTATTATTCACCAATTTGGTAAGCACATTGCATAGAATCTTGTTTGTGCTTTCGGCCTGGCCATTAGCTTGTGGGTGATAGGGGGCAGACTTCTTGTGTACTACCAAGAACTCTTGGAGCAGATTTTCAATAACTTCATTCAAGAAGTGAGTGCCTCTATCACTTACCAACTCTATAGGTAGCCAGTATCTAGTGAACACATTCTCAAATAGGAACTTAGCAGTTGTTTGAGCATCGTTCTTTGTCGTAGCTTTTACCTCAACCCATTTAGTTAGATAATCTGTGGCCACAATGATGTATTCAGCATGTGAACCCTTGGCTGGGGGGATTAATAGGACCTACAAAGTCTATTCCCCACTTAGAGAATGCACGTCCACCCATCATAGGTTCTAGTGGCATCTCATGTTTGCGTATAGGATACTGAGTTCTCTGACACACATCACACCGTTTCACATAGGTGTGTGCATCCATGTGAAGGGTAGGCCACCAGAAGCCCGCAAATAGTGTAGCCTTGAGCACCCGATCTGGTCCAAAGTGTCCTCCTGCTACACCTTGGTGAGCGTGTGTAATCTAGGGCTTCTTGTTCTAAACTTCTTTGTCTGGCTAGTGTCATATCTTGAGGGAATGTTTTCGTCCTCAGGAAGGATACTAGTGGTTCACTCCAATCTGGCACTATGGACACTTGATAAAGAGTGGCATGTTCCACAGGTGGTTTAGTGTAGCAGATTGGGCATTCCTTGCACAACTTTTGGACATCAGCTTCCATAGTCGGCCAATGCACTCCAAGTCTCCTTAGTGTTTGTAGGGTTTGTTGCTTTGAGTAGTGTTGCTCTAATGCACCTACATGTGCCAATTGCAACCATTTAGCGTACTCGTCCTCTTCCACACAACAAGCTAGGATCCCTTGATCTGTTTGTTTGTACATGCTTCCTGCCATGATATGATACTTCTGGGCTTTCACTACTTCTCTACCTTGAGTGTTTATGACTGGGTGATTAGGCCCGTAGGTCAGTACTGGCACTAATGGCTTAGCCCACTGAGGTATAACTTCCAAATTAAACAAGTAAGCATCAGGAAGATCATCTGACACTCCTTGTGGGGCTTCTCCAGATGTGAGCCTAGAGAGATGGTCTGCTCTTAAGTGAGTCTTCCCTTTTCTCACCACTACCTCAAAGTCGTATTCCATTAGTAAGAGAAACCATCTTACGAATCTACCTGTGTTGCAAGGTTTGTTTACCAAGTACAACAATGCCTGATGATCAGTAAAAAATTTAAACTTATTTGCAAGCAAGTAATGTCTAAACTTTTTAACCGCATAGACCATGCCTAATCCTTCTCTCTCCGTAGTGGTATAATTTCATTCAGCTGCATTCAATTGTCTGCTAGCATAGGAAATTGGAAGATCCATATTAGCTTCACTGGTAGGCTGTGCGAGCACACACCCAATAGCATAATTGGATGCATCCACATGAACATGGAAAGCCTTATTCCAATCTGGTGTGGTCAAGATTGGTGCTGAACATAATCACCGTTTAAGCTCATTGAAGGAATTCTCACATTCCTCAGTCCACTCAAAATTAGTCAAAAGTCCATACAGAGGCTTTGCTATGATGGCATACATGTGTATAAACCGTCGGTAATAACCACAATGCCCCATGAAAGCTTGTACTTCCTTGACATTCTTTGGCTTAGGTAACTTGGCTATGGCTCTCACTTTCTCTTCATCAGTGGATATGCCATTCTTTGACACTATGTGTCCTAGAATCTTGCCTTGCCTTACCATAAAAACACACTTTTCTGGGTTTAGGTAGACTTGATATTCTCTACATTTGTCAAAGATTTGCCTAAGTTCAGGAATATGGGTTTGTCTAATGTTGGAATGAGCACAAAGATCATCAACATAGACCTCTAAGTTCTTCCTTAGGAACTCTTTAAATACATGGCACATCAGCCTCTGGAAGGTAGCTAGTGCATTGGTAAGCCCAAATGGCATTACTCTAAAAGAAAAAATGCCCCATTCAGTGGCAAAAGCTGTCTTATGCTGATCTTCTGGAGCTATGGCTACTTGATTGTAGCTTGAAAATCCATCAAGGAAGCTGTACACTTCCTTGCTTGCTACTCTTTCTAAGAGGTGCTCTGTGATAGGAAGCGGATAGTTATCCCGAATTGTGGCTGCATTGAACTTCTTCAAGTTAATGCATACACGCAGCTTTCCATTTTTCTTGGGCACCACTACGATGGGGGATACCCACTCAGTGTGCTCAATTTCATAGATGAATCTAGCTTCAACCAGTCTATCTATCTCCTCTTTGATCTTAGCAGCATAATTATCATTATATGTGTATGGCTTTTGCTTAGAAGGTTTGGCATCTGAGGTCATGGGGATAGTGTGTGAGCATATGTCAAGGTCCACGCCTTTCAAATCCTTGTAACTCCAAGCGAATACATCTCTGTATTCTCTTAGCAAGGCAATCAACTCTTGCTCTTCTTCTTCCGTCAGATCATGTCCTATGTAAGTGCATATCTCTTCTCCTTCTTCCATGGCTACTACTATTTTCTTTGTGGTTTCTTTGTTATCATAGGCCTCCCCTGATTGTGCCTCTCGTTTAGGCATTCTGATCATGACTCTCCTGTCATCTATCTCATACTTCTTAAAATTTTCCGGGACCTCAAACAAAGATTCTTCCTCTTCTGGTGTGACTTCTCTCTTCTTTCTTTTCTTTCCTTCTTCCTTCGGGGTCACATGTGTGGCTAGCCTTACATCATTTGTAAGCTCTCCGTGCCTCTGAGGTTGAAATTCTACTTCATAGAAGTATTCTGCATCTGATGCAAAAGGTGGGTCCATAATGATTGACTCTAGATCGGAGTCACTTGCATCCTCGAATGCATCAGGGCTAGGTTCACACTCTTCTAACACTGCTTCTCCCATGATCGGCTCTATGGAGAAGACTGAAATGTCATAGCCATCTTCATCACAGTGAGGTGTCCATTGTTCTTCATTGATGGCTACATCCATGGTTGCTAGGATTTCTGGCCAGCCATGGGGTTCAAATTCTTCATCAGGAAATACTACAGGTGCATAGGCTGGGCCTTGAATGGGTCTATGTGTTTCGTTTGCACCTATTTCTCTGGCTTTTTCTCTCTTCTCTTCTTCCACTGCCACTTTACACATCCATAAGTGAGTGTCTTCATGCATCCATGAGGATCCTGATCCTATGGAGTGCACAAACTCCGTGTCATCCTTGGCTCTATGGATGGGATTCCATTGAATAGGCGGTACATCTCTATGAGAGTAATCCTTGAGATTGACTTTGGTCGTAACACCTAAGTGTTGCAAATACAAGGAATTGGTTCCCCAATCCTGGACCACTTGCAACTGTCGCATAAATGGTCTTCCCAAAATCATCTCATAGGCATGATTCTTGCTAAAATCACAGATAGCAAATGTGTGCTCAAACTCTACGCCACATGTAGTGAGAGTTATTCCTTCAAGTAGTCCTAAAGGCCTCTCTATGTGGCCATCAGCCATTTGCAATTTCATCCTCGTGGGCCTGAGTGTTGGCTTGCCCCACCGCTCCCATAGGGAAGTGGTAGCAATAGCAACTCTTGCACCTGAGTCCAGAATTTCCTTGGTTGTGTACCCCTGATGGGTAATGGGAAGATAGGTGTTTCCTTCTTCACCTTCACTCATATCTGCTATCTTGTCTAGAGGAATTTCTGGCACTGTCCTATGAGAACCTACCTGGGAACCAGGTTTTTCTATCTCTGGTACCCTTTTGGCTACCTATTTCCATAACTCTGGCCTAACTTTGAGTAGCTCTTCTAAAGTGAGGTTGCACTGAACTTTAGTGTTTTTCACTACCTCCGTATTCTTAGGTATGACTAAGTCTTCGTTTCTTACCATGACTGTGGGTGCTCTCATACACGTCGACTTGGCTTCCCATGGGCCTGTGAAATGGGGTAATTCCTGTAAAGAATTAGACTCAAAGTCTAACCTCTCTTGAGACTGGGTATTCTCCTGCTCTCCATAAATGGATGGAATATCTTGTGGGAATTGATCCTGCATGTCATCCACAAGTTCAATGGGAGGAGGGACTTCACTTTCTTTAGCCCATTTGTCTTCTTGAATCTCTCGCAGGAATTCTGGAGTGAACCTATTCATAGAAGAGGAGGTGTCTGGTTTAGTGGAATTGGGCACATAAGCTGCCTATGGGGGATGGCTTATGTTTTTGCTTGCCTCATCTCTTTCTTGATTTTTTTCTTCCTTGGCAGATCTTGCAATTATGCTCTCTAACTTTTCTAGGAGTCCATCCAAGTGCAATTGTGTCTTAGCTGAGCCTGAGTAGTTGAAAAGGCGACAGGCTTCAAACATGGTCTGAGCCAATGCGACCATTTTCGCACATAGCTTGGTTCTCTCTATCTCTAGGTCAGCTCTAGGGTAGCACTTATTATGATCCGTCACATTTGGCCCTTCTTGGATTCTGGCCTGATATGCCTATCTTCCCTGTTGTGGATAGGGCTAAGGGTAGGTTTTTCTAACTGCTTGATTATTGTATGGGCAATCTTGTGCTGTGTGATTTGTGTATCTCCGTTCTATGGTGCAATATTGGCTGTTAGGATTCACTTGGGGTTGAGCCATGATGGGACATGCATTAGCCATATGGTCACCACCGCAAGTATAGCACCTCTTTACTGGGGCAAATCTAGGAATTTGTTTACTAGAGACACCTAGTTTTTGAGCTACTTTTTCTGCAAGTTCCTCAATTGATGTGGATTGTGAGGAAGAGAGGCTAGAAGCACTATCGGAATCTTTGTAGATTTTTGAAAGCTCTAGTTCCTCCCCTAGGTTATCCTCAATGTCAATGCATATGCGTACACACTCTTCTATGGTCCTGGGGTCCTTCAAGTACACATATGATCTCAATTTGGTACTTAGCAATCAATCCAAGAATAAAGCCATTTGTTTGGCAGGTGTGGGTAACTCAGGAACAGGACGTCGCTCAAGATATTGCCTAAATATTCTTCCTGCAAGTCTCACAGTCTCTTGAGGGGTCTGCTTGAAGCTATATATCAATGAGGAAGTATTATGCCTTATGCCACTTTTAGAGAATTCGGTGATGAAAGCGTCTAAGAGTTGGTCTATGCTCCTGAACTGTCTCTCATTCAATGGTTGAAACCACGTAAGGGCTGTGTTCCTAAGTGTTAGACCAAAGGCATTATATTGCGTGAATAGGTCCTCAACTTGTTCACCTCTCAAGACTTGCCTAAACTCGGCCACATGATCATATGGGTCTCCTATGCCATCGAAGTAATTCTTCATGGACTTGACTAACTGAGTCGGTCTCAAAATCCTAGTGTGTTCCCTAGGCCTTGGCAGAGGGAAGTCATCCATATTCCTTTGATTCCTTGGGGCTCTAAATCCTTCAGGTTCCACTCTATTTGTTTCCGTTCTCGTTCTGTCTCTTCCCACTGGGTTGGCAAAGCTTACCTCCGGTCTATCTCTATGTCTGTCTCTTTGAGTTCCATGAGTGTGGGAGGTTCCAGCTCCTTGGTGACCAAATGACACATTCGATCTTGGTTGGGGAAAAATGAATTCACCTTTCCAAGTGTAATCATGCCCATCATTTTCTGTAACCACAAAGATCCTTTCTGAAGCGTGATCTAAGTAGGTCACTCTACCTGGGCTATCAGGATCTTTGAACTCATATATCATGATTGTTCCTACCTCACTCGGCTGATTAGGTCTATATCTCCAAAAGGCTTCATCAATCTCTCGGTTCAGGAGTAGATCTATGCTCTTATTGTCTTGGGGAATCCACTCTGGTGTGATAATCCTAGTGAGAACAGATTTGCCTCGGGGGGTTCTAGGCTCTACACCCATGTTTCCGTGCTCTAGGTTACCTAAGTCCGTTTCTGGGAACATATTCCAAAATTCATCTGTCCTATCTGGATGACTGGTGACTACATATATTTTCCCTTCTTTGTCCAAGTATGCTCCATTTTCAAACTTGACAGCTGGGCGCTCTAGTCCAATGGATTGGTTAGGGTTTTTAATCTGGACCACAGATCTTCCTAGGCCGTCCTCATAGATGCTAGCACCTAATCGGTTGGTCCTAAGGTATTCGAGTTGCATCTTGTAAGGGCCTTCCACCCTATGTAAATATGGCACTCCGGAGCTTCCTGTAGGTCTCTCCATACCGTGGGACATCTCAGACTTGCTCGCCTCAGAGCTAGGGTAGTATGAATGATGGCTCAACTGTTGGGCCCAAGACCTAGCAGTATAATTGACACTAACCTCTGAAGATCTAAGACTTTGTCTATCTCTCCCTAGGTGTCGCCCTGATCTAAGGTTCATAAGCCCAATTGAATAATCCCAATTTTCCCAAGTACACTTTGCGTTGCTGAGTTCTTTTCTATCAGTCACTTGTTCCTTTTTAATTGCTCTTAGGGTGTCACTTCTTGTCCAATTAATCTTCGTCGCAAGGAATACTTAAGTTTTTATCGTACTTTGAGTGCGCTCACTCGATTTAATTTCTTTTCCTTAGGTTGTTTTGCAATTTGTAATCTCCTAATTTCCATTTCCATTTCCATTTCCATTTCCGTCTCCGTCTCCGTCTCCATCTCCGTCTCCGGTCGACTAACGCAAAGAACTTAGGCAATAACTTAGGCAATACATTGGCACCCAAGGCTCCCTTGGCAGCCGTTGGCTACGCGCGAGGCAATTTTAATTTTTGAGTGGTAATAGAGAGGTTTAGAGTCCCTAAGGTAGGAGGATTTGAACCCACAACCTCCTACTTTCAAGGGAAGTACTTTGACCACTCCACCATCTCTTGGAGTTATACTCAAGAGCTCTCTCTTTACTACTTGTGCAAGGCGCGCACGTCGATTTCAAGATTGGACCCAAGAAAGAATCAAGTGTATCTCTCAATCCGTAGGTCGGATTGAGGCGCGTAATATACCGTTAAAAAGCTCTCGGAACGAACTTTCCAATGAGCTACCTTGGAAGTGTGAATTCCTTCAAAATACTTGGGTGGCACTTGATTGAGTGTTCAAGATACCAAGCAAGGTTGAGAGCAAGGGTCCAAGAGCACCATGGAGGGTTACAGTAATTCACCTCTACCTGCGGCAACACTTGAACAACAACTAGAGCTCTTGCGGTATGAGCTTCAAGGAGCTCAGAACGAGATCCGACAACGTGATGAAATCCTCCAAAAGATGCAAGCTGAGGAATACAACCTTACGAGAGTAGTAAAAGCTATTGTGTCTGCCCAATCTGATGTTACTCATTCAAAGATTGGTAATAGAAACTACCAATTTCTACGATTTGATGGCCGAAAGGATGGGCCTTTAGTACTTTCTTGGTTGTCGCAGTTTGATGATTTTTATACCGATGAAATGTATGCTGAAAGTGAAAAAATTAAATTTGCCACTAACTATTTAGTAGGTAAAGCACAACTCTGGTGGAATGTCCTGCGGCACAGTACGGAGCGTCCAACAACTTGGAAGGCTTTTCAAGAAAACGTGAAGGATTCATTTCTTCCTCCTCAATACCATTTGCATGTTCGACGAGCATGGACGACCCTTACATGGAAGGAGGGTGATACGGTTACTACCTACACAGAGCGGTTCTGGCAAAATTTACTACTTGTACGAATGCTTGAAGATGTATCAAAAGATATCTTGCAGCAGAAATACGAAGATGGTTTGGAGGTGGGAATCCAAGCCAAGCTTCACACCCTACGACCTACAACCCTCAACGAGGCTATATCTTTTGCTTATGATGAAGAAAAAGAATTCTAGTCCATAACCAAGTCACTCCGTCTACAACAACCACGTCCACGACCATTTCCTGTTAAACCTTCATTTCCTATGAAGCGTAATTCTAATGCCCCATCTTACCCTAGTTTTCCTCGTCCTCCACAATCCAATTACTCAACTCCACCCATTGCTTCATCTCTCCAACCAACCAAACCACCTACCCTTCAAACTTCAGCAGTGAATGCCCAACAGAAGCGACCACGAATCACTTGCTGGAATTGTGGTAAACCTGGACATACAAAAATAAGGTGCAGATTGCAACCTCTTCATATAAAACCGGCTATAGCTTGATTGCATAACATGGAGGTCTATAATGAAGAAATTCCTTCTGTTTGGACAGAGGAATCACTGGAGAAGGATTTAAGTACCTTGGGTAATGATATCTCTCTACACTCTCTTCTTTGCATGCAGGGTACAATAAATAACAAACTAGTTAAAATTCTACATGACGATGGTAGTTCACATGACTTCATTTCACATTTATTAGTACAAGAACTTAATTTACAAACGTTTTCTTCTTTCCTTCTTTGTCGTTATAATGTAACACGAGAAGTGCAAGATGTTACGATTAGCATAGGCCCTTATGTTGATTCACGAACATTTTTAATTGCACCTTTCCAATCTTATGATGTTATACTAGGTATGCCTTTTCGTCACCATTATAACCCACGTATTGACTACCATACTCATACCTATAAGTTTTCTTTCAAAGGTCAAATCATTACTTTGTCTGCACGGCATGATTTCCAGCCATTTCCATTGATTAGTCACACTCAAGTAAAGTGTGCATTTAGGAAAGGATTCAACTCATGCATTGTTTTTGTCAATGTCATCAATGATTATACTCATACACTTCCAGATGCATATAAACCTTTCATGAGTACTTATAAGGATTGTTTTATGTCTGAATATCCCTCTGAACTACCACCATCTCGAGGATCCTTTGACCATAGCATAGACTTAGTCCCTGGTAGTTCTCCTCCTCATAAAGCACCTTATAGACATGGACCACTACATCAAAAGGAAATAGAAAATCAAGTAAAAGACCTATTACAAAAAGGACTTACAAGGCCTAGTTCTTCCCCATTTGGAGCACCAGTTCTCTTACTAGAGAAGAAGAATAAAACTTATCGAATGTGCATTGATTATAGAGCCCTCAACAAGATCACGATCAAGAATAGATATCCTATTCCTCGAATAGATGATCTCTTAGATAAGTTACGAGGAGCTCGTGTCTTTAGTAAAATTGATCTTAAATCGGGTTACCATCAGATTCGTATGACACAAAGTGATATTTTTAAGACTGCATTTAGAACTCAAAATGGCCATTATGAATTTATGGTAATGCCCTTTGGACTTACTAATGCCCCTGCTACATTTGCGCGAATGATGAACAATATTTTTCTTGATTACCAAGCTTTTGTTCTTGTATTCTTTGATGACATACTTGTTTACAGTAAGAATGATAGTGAACATGAAAAGCATCTTGAAACAGTTTTTCATTTGTTACGAGAAAACACATTTTATGCTAATCCGAAAAAGAGTTATTTCTTTCAGCGTAAGCTAGAATATTTAGGACATATTATTTCAAGTGAAGGTGTGCATGTGGATCCAAAAAAGATTAGAGTTATCATAGAATGGCCTACACCACAATCAGTCAATGATGTTCGTTCTTTTCTTGGGTTGGCTAGTTTCTATAGGAAGTTTGTTCGAAATTTTTCTTATTTAGCATTGCCTCTTACTTTGTTGTTGAAAAAGAAAATAAAATTTGCATGGGGATTTACCCAACAACAGTCCTTTGACAAACTTAAACATGCACTTTCACATGCACCTGTTTTACAACTACCTGATTTCTCACAACCCTTTCATGTTGTTATTGATGCTAGCGATTCAGGAATCGGTGCTCTTCTGATGCAAAATGACCATCCCATTGCATTTGAGAGTAGAAAGCTTAAAACCTTAGAACAGAATTATAGTACGTATGATAAAGAACTGTTAGCAGTTGTGCATGCTTTGCGAATTTGGAAACACTATCTTATGGGCTTTGAGGTCTTAATCAAAACCGATCAACAGGCTATCAAACATTTATTAAATCAGCCCTTAATCTCTGATAGACATCTTAAATGGGCATCATTCATTCAAAATTTCCAACCCATGATACAATATCAGCCTGGTAAAGCTAATGTCGTAGCTGATGCTCTTAGCCGTTTTCCTTTGAATTCCGTTGTTTTGAATAATATTTTTGTCATTCAAATTCATTCTTTTCAAGACATGGTTTCCACTTATGCATCTGATTTGTATTTTTCACGTGCATGGCATGACTCCAATAATGGTGCATCTTTATCTGATGAACATTATACATTTCATAATGGTTTTCTTTATTTTCAATATAGATTGTGCATAACCCAAGCTTTTAAAGATTTTGTCATTAAAGAAATGCATGAACCATCTTACATGGGTCATAGAGGCATACAGAGCACTATTTCTGCTTGCAAAGATTTCTTCTTTTGGCCACACATGGAAAAAGACATTGCACATTATGTTTCTCAATGCATTGTATGTCAGCGTGTCAAACGTCATCATGGTAAACCATTTGGATTATTAATGCCACTTCCTATTCCAAATGAACCATGGGAACAAATCTCTATGGATTTTATCACAGGTCTTCCTACCACTTCATCACATAATGATATGATTTGGACAATAGTTGATAGGTTTAGTAAATATGCATATTTCATTCCATGTAGAAAAACTTTGACTGCACCTCAAGCTGCAAAATTATTCATTAAATGCATTTTTCCACATCATGGATTTCCTAAAGTAATGTTATCTGATCATGATGTTAGGTTTTGTAATCATTTTTGGGTTGCCTTATTTCAACATTTTGGTTCTAAAATAGATTTTAGCTCTGCATTTCATCCTGAAAGTAATGGACAGAGTGAGGCTACAAATAGTACTATTCTTGATTTATTGCGTTGTTATTCATTAGATAATCCTAATAACTGGGATGAAAAGTTGCTATTGCTTCAATTTGATTACAATAACACTTCACACACCACTACTGGTTGTGCACCTTTTGAAATAGTTTTTGGTAAAAAGCTTCCCACTCCCATGTCCCTCACCCAAACCAACATTCTGATGGCTGATTCTATTGCTCAAGATCACGTTTCTATACTTCATAATGTTCACGAGCACAGTAGGAAAAGTCAAGAGCCATATACACGTATTATCAATACTAAACGATTAGCCAAAGAATTCAAGGAGAATGATTTTTTATGGTTGCGAATAATTAAAGAAGTCTCAAAAATATTTTGCAGCATCCTAAAATTAAAGTTGCACCACGCTATTATGGACCGTTTCGCATTATAGAAAAAATTAATGATAATTCATTTCGATTAGATATTCCATCCCATTGGACCATTCATAATTCTTTTCATATTAGTTTACTTAAACCATTTAAAGGAACTTTACCACTTGCTCCACTTCTTGATGACCCTCCTTTAATTGAAGAACAATCTGAAATCTTAGTTTCTGAGAAAATCATTGATTATGATGTCCCTACTACACGCACAGGTACTCAATATCATCGATATTTGGTTAAGTACAAAAATCACTCTATTGAAGAATGTCAATGGATACATAAAACAAAATTAACACCTCATTATGACCACTTAATTTCTGCATATCATACACAAACACATTAATGTAATAGCTCCATGAACATTTCCATGCATGTTTTTTTTTTTTTTTTTTTTTTTTACATGGCACATGCCTATTTTTATTCAGTGATGAAACATGTGACTGGCCATCCATGTTTATTCCTTTATCACCTGAGGTCAGTTGCTTGTTCAATTGAGAGGCATGTTATACCTTATGGAATATGTTGAACAATGCATTGTTGGATTGAAATATGGAATAGCCAATGCATTGTTGGATTGAAATATCGAATAGCCAATGCATTGTTGGATTATAACATGGACTATGTTGGCCAATGCATTGTTGGATTGTAACAGTAACATGGAATATGTTGAACAATGTATTCTCATTATTAGAGTGTTAAATTATTTTATCAACTGAGGTCAGTTGCTTGTCAACTGAGAGGCATGTTGTATATTATTGAACAAGGCATTATTAAAATGTTAAATTATTAATGTATTAATGTGTTTTGTTTGATGTTTTTGATATAGCAGCTGAAGGTTCGTGAGGAGCGTGCAAGGCGTGAAAGAGCGGACATCAATAATTCGAAATAACTATTATTTAGCTTGTAAATAGACCTGCATAGAAGGTTCTATTGTTAGAAAAGTAATGGTTAGAATAATGGTCGTTGTAGACCGCAGTTTCTGTTATTAAAAGCAATGGCTTTCTGTAAAAGTTACCAACTTTTAGTTTCGTGCCTGCTTTTCGAAGCCGCCCTCATGTAACCACTATTTCGACGTAATCAAAAGTCCTATAAATACATGCACTCTGTGGACTGTCGAAACAGAGTGCATGGGGGGAGATTGCACCCAATCTTGCGTTCGGTCTCGTCTCTTGTTGCCTCTATTTTCTGTGTGTTTTTCTGCGTCCGTAATCTCTGTATGCACGTGAGCAAGATCTTGAAAACACGTGGTCAGCCGGTCGTTGACTCTGTCGGTCGCGATTGACGTGTCGGTCGCGATTGACAGAGCCGTTGGCAGGTGTCCGTCGTGGTTTGTCGATCGTGATTGATAGAGCGATCGCGATTGATAGAAATATGAGGAATTTTAAAAATTTAAACACATTTTTGGGAAGCTCTAGGCCTGTAGATCATGGTTATGTACTTTGTTTAGCAAATAGAGCTTTTTTTGGTCGGTCACGATTGACAGAGATCAACGCCCGGGACCTGCACAGTCATATTTTTTACCTGCTGAAGCTGGTGCAGCTGCTGGGGATGCTGATTCTTGCAGAAAATCTCAAAAAACACAGAAAATCACAAGCACACAAACGCTCTCTCGCTCTCTCTCACAAGTGAAATGAGGGAAATCGTATGGGTGTGGTGATATGACCAAAAAACTGAAATTTTTCACGAGGATGGAGATGGATGTGGGAGATGGCGAGGATGATGATGGTGATGAGAAAAACAAAAGAAAATAGATAAACGTGAAGAAAATACCTATAACTCCAACGCCTCAACTCTACGTCTTACCATCACACGCTCGTCCTCAAAGCTCGATCCCCGGCAACGGTGCCAAAATTTGGTGTAGCTCAGTGATGAGTAGCACCTCCTTTAATGTCAATCCCGAAAGACAAGAGGATGGTATGAAGACATCGAGCAAGTGAAGGCACAAGTGCGTGAGTGAGAAGCACACGAACATGCACACACATACACACACACGCGCACACACGACAAGACAAAGAGTGAGAAGCAATGGAGTTCTTAGATTACTTTCCAAAAGCTCATAAAAGTTCAACTCAATTACAACCTAACCTCAAAAATGAGCTCTCTAGCTCTATTTATAGTTTTTGACTAGGTTTTGGCCTTGTCCAGACCTAGTGTCCGGCCTAGTTAAAAATTAGGTTCTCTAAAAAATGTGAAAACTGATAGGTAGGTACTTCTAAAGCTCCTCAAGCTCAAGGACTCCTTGGCTTGCACAAAATGGAGCTACAAAAATATGAAATGGTATTTACAATGGTTTTTAGTGATGAAAATCACTATTTTTGTAGGGATTTCTTCTAACATTTTGACATACATTTCCTGAAGCTCCCTACTTGCTCCTTCTTCTTGTGTGCTCAACTCCTTGATGCCTGAAGAATTTAAATGGCCTACTTGCCAGATCTTCTTTGACTACTGTGTCTGCCTGTGTTTTCTCTTCGTTCTGACTCCCTTCGTAGGCTTCCTTGTCTTGGAACTCCTTCAGTTCCTTGACTACTGCCAACAACACGTTTCTAGTGTTTTGGTATGTTGTAAAGATAAGGTCTTCTTCAATAATTCGATTAGAGTTCTCTTCAATATTACAATTTTTAATAATAGGTACTTCATTGTTTTGAGATTGTTTTTTCTTTTTGGGGGAAGGTGGAACTAAGATTTCTAGCAATTGAACAAAAAGTTGTAAATCTAGACACTCTATAATCGTAACGTGAATAGTATAAAGTTTCGGTTACAATATGATCTTTCACTTTTTCTACTTCTTCTATACTATCCTTGTTTTCGTTGATTTGTGTAGTACTATTTTCTAATGGCGTAGGTAAAAGCATATTTAGAATGAAAGAGCTATCTATTTTCTTTTTAGTGGAGTCTTACTTGTAGATGCAATATTCGTGTTCATGAAAAGTAGAACACTATGGTCCGTACAGAAGTGTGTTTCTATACCTAGAAATACGATGTTTTCTTTTTGTTGTGGAAGAGTATTTCTATTTAAGATTGGTGGAAACAGATCTTCCCTATTTTCAGGTTCACGTAAGACAATTGAAAGTAAAGGGGAAACTTTAGATAAGTTACGATTGTATTCAATAGAACGTAAATTTTCATCTGCAACTTGATCTTTAACTATTTCTATTACTTTACTTTCATCACTAGTCTCGTTTTCACAAATTTCTATAAACGTACTTTTAGTAGGCGTGGGTAAAAGCGTTCATAAAACAAAAGAACTATCTAATTCTTTATTTTCAGTAATAGATTTGCTTTTCGATGCTAAATTCTTAGACATAAGAAGGTGCAATATAAAAATTTAGTTAAACCGTAAAGTGAAAGTGGAAAAAACTTTAGAATCAAATCTAGACCTATTCAAATGCTTGTAAAAAGTTCTAATACAACTCTTAGAAAATATTCCTATACAAATTTATAATTCAAAGATCAAATGATGCACTAAAATTAGCGGCATAAAAACAGATTCTATTTCGTAATCTCATCAAATCCTCTTCAGTACTCCTCAAGTTTTATACACAACGATATGCAAGAATATCAATTAGCAAAACATAAGTATGTTTTTATTAATATAAAACACTCATTTATTAATCTACTATTCAAAACTTAACATAATTTAAACCTATGCTAATATATGCTAATTAACCCTCTTATATATATATATGTAACTACACACTCACATTCATCGTGATATAAATATATTTAATTTGTATACTTACACAGAATTATTAACTTTAACATGCATACTCATACACTAACATGTACTTCTAATGCAATTTCATTCATACCTATTATGCTTATATGCACAAGTAAACACATGTATTTACCTCCTACACACATCTACTTTAAATAGGCATATGCACATACTTCTCATAAATACATACATTCATTCATATGACCTATCTACTTCATATATGCACATACACTCTATCATATGCACATGCATTCTTTAAATTTCACATATGCATGCTCATCCATATAAAGCACCTATTCACATGCATTTATGCATACGTTCTAACATATGTTCATACATCTCTAACATATATGCATATATCACTTATCATCCATGCATACATGCACCACATCACATGCATCCATGCATCACACACTTCCTAACTTACATGCATATGCATTTGTGCACATCACACTCATGCACACATGCATATCTCTCTCATGGATACATGCATAAATGCATCACACTTACACATGCATTCTTACTAACATATATGGGTTAGAATTCACATGCATACACTAACTTCATATGCATACACATGCATACACTAAGTTCATATGCATACACATGCATACACTAACTCCACATGCATACACATGCATACACTACCTCCACATGCATACACATGCATACACTGACTTCATATGCATACACATGCATACACTAACTCCACATGCATACACTAACTCCACATGCATACACTACCTTTATATGCATACACATGCATACACTAACTCCACATGCATACACATGCATACACTAACTTCATATGCATACATATGCATACCCTAACTCCACATGCATACACATGCATACACTAACTCCACATGCATACACATGCATACACTAACTCCACATGAATACACATGCATACACTAACTCCATATGCATACGCATGCATACACTAACTCCACATGCATACACTCACTCCACATGCATACACATGCATACACTAACCTCATATGCCTACACATGCATATACTAACTACACATGCATACACATATACATGCATAAATACATCACACTTACACATGCATACTACACATTCTAACATACATGTACACATACACTCACATATACATGCATACATGCATATCCTCCTTACATGCACATGCATACATGCATATATACATGCATAACACACATGCATACCTACACATCCTAACATACATGCACAAACATATACATGCATAAATAGATCACACTTACACATGCCTGCTACACATTCTAACATACATGCACATATGCACTCACATATACATGCATACATGCATATCTTCCTTACATGCACATGCATATATGCATATATACATGCATCACACACATGCATACCTACACATTCTAACATACATGCACACAAGCACTCACATATACATGCATACATGCATATCTTCCTTACATGCACTTGCATACATGCATATATACATGCATAACACACATGCATATCTTCCTTACATGCACATGCATACATGCATATATACATGACACTTACACATGCATACTACACATTCTAACATACATGCACACATGCACTCACATATACATGCATACATGCATATCTTCCTTACATGCACATGCATACATGCATATATACATGCATAACACACATGCATACCTACACATTCTAACATACATGCACACATGCACTCACATATACATGCATACATGCATACATGCATATCTTCCTTACATGCACATGCATAACACACATGCATAGCTTCCTTACATGCACATGCATACATGCATATATACATGCATAACACACATGCATACCTACACATTCTAACATACATGCACACATGCACTGACATATACATGCATACATGCAAATTCATCTCACACATTCACATGCATATGCATTAATTAACACTACATATGTACATGCACACATGCATACATTCACATGCATAAATGCATATCTCACTCATGTACGCATGCATCATAATTACATGCATACAATCATGCATACATACATTCTTACTCGCATGCATACAATCATGCATACATACATTCATACTTGCATGCATACAATCATGCATACATGCATTCATACTTGCATGCATACAATCATGCATACATACATTCATACTTACATGCATACAATCATGCATATATACATTCATACTTGCATGCATACAATCATGCATACATACATTCATACTTGCATGTGTACAATCATGCATAGATACATTCATACTTGCATGCATACAGTCATGCATACATACATTCATACTTACATGCATACAATCATGCATACATACATTCATAGTTGCATGCGTACAATCATGCATACATACACTCATACTTTCATGCTTACAACCATGCATACATACATTCATACCTATACATGCTTACTCTCTCTCTCTCTCTCTCTCTAATCTCCTACATTTTGCATGTTGTCAGCCTATCATTGTGATCGAGAGAAGTAGTTTCCATTTCTCTCTCTTCAATGCGTGCGCTGGCATATCTATAGCTACTACAATGAAGCGGGGGAGGTAAGAAGGGAAACATACTCCCTCTCTCTCTCTCTCTCTCTCGCGTCCCTCTCTGATCTCCTACGTTCTACACATTTGCCGAGGAAGGGGGGGAAGAGATGACTCTTCTTTCTCTCACTCTCTCTGTCCTGAATGTTTTGGCAGGCCGCCATCTCTCCTTTGCGTCTACTAGTTGGCTAGGTGCATCTCTGTCACCCTCAAAACTCTACATGTGTCGGCAGCTAACAGTGCCACCCTACCCGAATTTCTCTCTCTCGAGGCTTTACACATCAACAACTAAGCCAAGCCTTGAAGCCTAGGATCTCTCCTCTCTCTCCGTGTGTCATCAATCGAATCTCCCTCCAAGTTTCTACGTGCCACCAGACAGCTATGTCAGAGTCTCTCTGGATCAAATTCCTCCCATTCTCTCAACATTTGTCTCTCTCTCTCTGTCTCTTAGGTTTCTGCGTTCATCCTCCTGTAGTAGTCGATGGAGGAGGGAGGAAAGAAAGATGGAGGTGAGAGGAAGGTTCAAAACTCTCTCTCTCTCTAATAGATATTCTATCGCATGCATGAATACTTGCCTAGGTCTCTCTCTCTCTCTCTCTCTCTCTCTCTCTCTCTCTCTCTGTACGTGCACGAAGATCAATTAGACAAAAGAATGAACAAACATACATATAAATACTTAGCATAAACAACTACATACGTGAACACTTTCTTAGTTTAGCTAGTCATGCAAACTAACACTAATTCATGCATTCTTAAACTAACTCATACTAACTTAGAGTAGACTAGAACTTTC
>CM035413.1:86740118-86997618 GCA_020310875.1 Ceratopteris richardii | reverse complement strand
CAACCATAGAGAAAGAAAAAGGCTAAGAGTACATGCGCCACTTACCAAGATGTGAGATCTAAACACAGAGAGAGTGTGTGTGTGTAGAGAGACAGATCTTTGTGTGTGTGTGTGTGCACAAGACAATGCAGGTCGCAATTCGGTTCGCTCATAAGTTCGACAGAAGACAACCAATACTCAAACATGCGCAAAATGTTAAGTTTTGCTCTCTAATTTTTGGTATGTTTAAAACATGGCCTCGGTATAAGCGTCCGTATGGGCATCGGTATGAGCGTCAAACATTCCCAGTAAATTACGAACGCTTATACCTACATGCATACTAGTAGTCGCGAGACATCCCGACGATCCGTGTTAAACGGTCACACCGACGGTCACTTGAACGTCGGTATCTTTAAGTGGACTTTTCCAAAATTTATACCGATGCTAGGAGTGTCAGTATGCCCCTCATATGTTGTAGTGAAATTGGAAAGAATCTATAAAAACTTCGTTTGGATGGGGGACCACAATAGAAGAGGGATTCCCAAGATTAAATAGTCTACCGGCATCAACCAAAAGGTTTATGGGGGTCTCGGCATTATGGACATTGAATGCATGGCTGACAAGTTGGTAGCAAAATGGATTATCCGTGCTTAGTGCAACTGTGAGACCTCTTGGGCAAAGCTCTTTTTTAGTAACAAGAACATGATTATGTTGGTGGGCTTCCCTAGTTGGAGGGACTTGGACCTCCTTACTCTTTTATTCTTCCCAATTCTAGTTTTGCGGAAAGGCTCGAATCATGTGCGCTCACTGTGGACGAGTTGGAACAAGTTCAAACAATCTATTAGAGTCATAGAAGATTGGAAATGGGTGGCCGATATTACACAAAATGACTCAATATGGTTTCCCATCTCCGGCATTAGGGATGTTGCTTCCTGGAGCTTCCTTGATGCTAAGAGACTCTAGAGCAAGGGTTTTAGACAATGGAAACACATCCAGAAACAAAAAATTTCTCAATGGATCAGATTCAAAGACATAGACCTTGAAATAGGAGTGAGCTACGAAGAATGGACTCTCCTCCAAAGCATATCCATTGCTTGAGAACATTCAAACACCCGAATCCTCATTGGTCAAGGTCGACTCTGCCATGAGGGTCTTATGTGGCATAATGGCAGTGGCCTGTCCAAACTTCTTGGTATCATGGTAAACATGATCTATCATATCTCTCTCAACAAGAAGTGGTGCTTGACTTGGACAAGGCTACGTTGGGATTTGAAGTTCATCTCTATCTGGCATCCCCTCATTGAGATCAAAAAATCATTTCTCATGTGGCAAATTCTCCATTGTTGTATCTGGACAAACCTAAAGGTTAACAAAATTTGTAGTGGCGCAAGTGATGTGGCCGTCGCGTTGAAGATCTGGGTCACATCATCTTTACTTGCCCCTAGTCTCACCAGCTCTAGCGGTTAAAGCTCGTGGAATAGGCACTTACTGAGCCTTCATAAAAAAACAGAGATCCAAACACAAGTATATGATATTTGAATTCAAATTTTGTGTCCCCCCTCTCTTGTGGCTGATGTATTCAAGCAATACATTCAGCCACAAAGATTAGCTTGTGAGAACACATTTCCAAGATTCTAGTCCTGGTGATTCCTTCGACAGGTCTCGTGACGCGAGGGATAGGACGTGTGTCCTTGGTGTGCATATTTGTTTACGATATCAAATATTTTAATACAGCTTTTGCTATTGGAAGCTTTGCCTGGTTTCTCTCATTATGGACATGACCACTACTTGTTTGCAACCTCTGGTCATGCCGCGATTATTAAACATTTCCGTTAATATTTGAATGAACGGGGGTCACTCACCAATTAAACCCAATTATAATTTGCATGGGTCTTTTTTAAGAAACAACTCAAATAAAGTATTTAAAAAGCGAAGACGATGTCCTCTCAGGGATGACGAGAGGCAGTTGCAACCCATTTCAAGTCCATAATGGAATCAGACATCCAGAACATAAATATCTTTGCTATTTTAGGCGAAGAATAAAATAGATAAAACTATGGAAAATTACAAGCCCTCAGCACAATAGTGGGACAAAAGAAATTCCCCTTCCTGTTTCATGTAAACAATAAAATAGGTTCAAATAAGGAAACATTGCAGGTCCTCGTGCTTAGGAAAAGAGGCATTCCACGTTACATGTAATGGTAAATCATCTAGGTCGCATCAATGAAAATAACAAGAGGATTTTCTCTCTCCGTTTAATGGGCTTCTAATGATACCGCAAACCTTGTAATGGAAAAGTTATACCAGAAATTCTAGCCTCCTTTATGTGATCTTGAATCAACCGTAAAGGAGCATCATTATCTCTAGGGAAACGTTAGGGTGTGATAGGGTAACATTGCCCATGTTGATATATTTTGGTAATTGTGTGTGTTGAACACACGTACGATTGTTGGAGCATTTTCTTTTCTTGTTTTAAGAGTTTCCCCCTTGGTCTGCATTTACTGTCATGGGAGCTGTAGAAGATGACTATACTAGAAAAATGTTTTAAGATGTACTTATGTTTATAAGATCATCCACATAGGGGAAATAGTATAAAAATATACACCAAGAAGTCGCGCAACCTAGGAGTGATAGGTATGTATAAATCGACTCCATAGGATACGAGAGATGACTAAATGCAAGATATATCTGGACGGGATCTCTCACTATGAGATCGTAAGCTTAAAAGATACTATACGTTGAGAAACTAGACTAGATAAGACCAAAATAAAGAGTCAAACAAGAATATGAGCTTGAACTTGGAAAGTAATTACTCGGAGAATAGGAATTCTTGCGCTCCCAAGATTGGCAGTGGACTGAGGATATATTTGGCCAAGCTCTTCTTACGTAGTTGTTGAAGGGCCATTACAAATCGATGATTTGATTGATGATGAAATCAATCAAAATAAGTTATTTGGATGATGACACCAAGGAAGTAGACAATTGTTCTAGGATTTGGGCATGTTTCAAACTAAATGGGGATGTTGGATTTTCCTTATTCTTTATCAATAATTATATATGCAAATTCATATGAAATTAGAGGATGCAAGATGGTTCCTTTTGTGTCCATGACACCTTTCAAAATATTACACAAGGCTTTTTCTACCAGCACATGACACATCATGTATGCCCACATTGGGTAGTTCGAAGCATCCATCGTATCTACGAACAAACAACCTAAGAAGTACATCTAGTCTTACATGCTTAGCGTGACACAGATTGGATTTGGTCTTATGTCAATCCTATAGCCAGATCTGCCTTTTTTTTAATATAAAGGAAAATTTTGGCATTAGCTTACTCTCTCGGACTTGAATTAAATAAAGAAAAGTACAAGAGAAGGGGACTAGTGCTCACGGGACCCGCCAAATCCCACAAAGTAGGGAAAGCTTTTACAGAGCTTAGATGGCAATAGGACCTCCCCTCTGATGGCGTTCCAAAGAGTCTGGTAATATGAATATAATGCATATTGCCATTTCTACTTGTAAGACTGAGTATAGGGAAACGTTCATATTTCATGTTCAATGTGTGTTGCTCAGATGCCTTACAGATGACTTAGGTGTTCCTCAAAGTTGTACCACCACCATATTTAGTGGAAGCCATAACAATTCAGAAGCTATAAGGAACCCATGGTTCCATGGTTACACCACAAGCAATGAGGTGTACAGTCATTATGCTACAAAGAGACTCTCTACCCAAGAGATTAGTTTCGTGTATGTGCCCACAAAAGATAATGTTAAAGACCGTTTTACAAAGGATTTGGATTATGAGAAGTTTGAACCCTTTTCCAAAGTTTTGGGCTTACTCTCCTTTATGTGTTGACCTTAGTCAACATTTCCCACCGAATCACTCAGGTGGATGATATCTTAGTATAGTTTTGCAGAGTCATATGTGAACACACATAGGACTGTTGAGATACTCTTTTACCTCTTTAAGAGGTTTTGTCCACCCGGCTTGAATATAAAACAGTTACTTAATGGCCTAGTTATTTTTTTATATTCACTAAGTAATACACTAAGTGTTGTGCTCCAAGGTTCTTCTCTTTTTTCCTTGTGTCATTTACATGCTTCCCTTATCATCCATCTCCAACAACTCATGGGATCTGTTCCTGTTTTTTGAGATTTTTTCACCATTAAAGATAAGTTCCTCTTTCTTACAAAGGTAAAAAATCCGTAAGAATGAAAAGAATGTTTTTTTTTTTTGAATAGGGATTATGTTTTCTTCTCCAATGCTAGTTCAAAAGTTTTTAACGCGGCAAAGAATTTATGGTATTTCATGGAGGTGGATGTGAGTGCCTTTTTGTCTCCTTAGACACCGTTAGCTTAAGAAATTCGTTATTCTAGTGTCCTATCGTCATGCGTTTGAAAGAACTACCATGTAGTATCATGTAAAGAATCTGTTGTTCGAGCTAGTAGAATGCCATGAAAGTCCATAATCTAACTGAGTTCCAATTTCTTGAATAATATCTAATTAAATGAGGAGTTATGCGTCCCATTCATAGATTATCTAAGCCTTAGCTTCCTTGGAGTTTACCTCCAGGATATCCAATGTTTTATAGCCTAGGATGGAAAGGTTTGGATTTCACGGTGAACTTGAACCCACTAGATTGTACAACTCATCTATATCCGGAGGATTTTGAATTCTAGTTAAATCATACAAACAATAGTCAAAATTCTCTCTAAAGTGTACTTCTTTTGACTCAGACCTCCCCAAATTATATCTCATTAGGGCTATTCATTAGCTACACTTTCCATGCCGCTGCTTCGGACTTTTCTTCCAAAAACTCAGTTGTCATTTGTTCCAAAAATTCATGAGTCGCAACATCCATTTCTTTAGTTTCATAACACGAATATTTTATTCATTTTTCTTCGTCTATAGAGAACATAAGTTCAATAACATGGCTCCATCTTCTAGAGTATGGGACTAAATTGGGTAATCTTTCATAAACAAGAAAAACATAGTTACATAACAATACAGCATAGGGACTTGAACCCTACTTCAATGGTTTCTCCATAGTTCTGGACATCACTTCATGAAATTAGGAAAACTAATACCTGTTGTTGACTAGCCCATTTGCGAGAATTGGTCTTGCTCCATTTTGTGTGAAGTAGATGGTATTTCCTCATTGGTTTATGTGTGCTCCAAACTAGGAGGTCACTTATGAGTTTGGTACTCCTCATAAACTCGTCTTCTCTTTGCTTCATATGTAGCATCCCTTTGCCTCCTTTCAGCTTCCTCTACTGTAGTGAATTCTTCTTGTTGCCTATGTTGTGCTTCTTCTTAAAATACTTGCGGCTACATGTTTCATAGCCGTTCTTCTTCTACACGCCGAAGTGCTTCCTTTAGAGTATGAATCCGGGGTTGTTTCTTCATACTAGGTGGGTCGGTTACATCAGTAGCAAGTCGCTTACCTTGAAGTTTAAGCTCTGGGGAGGAACATAGGTTCCTTGACAACCTCAAGCACGCTACGATCAAGAAGAGGTCCTTGTGGAATCAACAAAGAGAAAAAATACATAATTTGGCATCCAATTGATTCACTTTATTTGTTTGTTGACACAAATGATGAACTTACTTCTTTAGTTGTAGGAATAGGATGTTCTCCTATTGACTTGTCCATTCACAACACTAGCATTGACCATCAATGAATCACTTTATTTGTTTGTTGACACAAATGATGAACTTACTTCTTTAGTTGTAGGAATATGATGTTCTCATATTGACTTGTCCATTCACAACACTAGCATTGACCATCAATGAATACAAGGTCTATGACACACCATAATGCTTACTCTAGATGTTGATTGCTCAAATTGCTAGTTTCAACCCGAAGTTCGAAGGGTTGGTGTCTGGAAGCCTCACATACTTATACTCCCTAGAACAAGGCGTTTCAAACAATCACTGTATTTCCTTAGTTGAGATAAGGCTTGTTGACGTTGTGATTCCTTCATGGCTGACCTTCAATTGAGCTCCAATATAATCAAGATCTATAGCGAGGTAAAATTTAGAGCCGATAGAAAATGCTAAGAATGTAGAGTGGTCCCAAGTAACATCAAGCTCCACATTACGTGGTTGAATCAAAGAAAGGATCATTGGATTGTCATGCAAACTAGTCCAAACGATCAGGGCATAATCTAAGAGACCATGCTATGAAATGAATCAACATGTGTTTCAGGTAGCCGATCGGGAATCTCGAGAGGGCTCAGATCAATCAACTTGATTGTATTAGGCAACAACGTTCATGTCATTTTGGTAGACTAGAATAGTGCACAAATAGCCACAAGCTTTAGCATTAGAAGGTAGCAAGTAGAAAGATGAATTCGTTGCCCAATGATGATCTAAAATAAGGGAAACTTTTTTACTCTATAATGCTAGCATGTTTAGGATAATCAATCCTAAATGAAAAGAGGTAACAATATTCACAAGAAAAGATACCATCTTGTAATACAAAGTAGGGGTTCCTAACTCTTTCTCATATCTATCCGCTACATGGAAGCGTTGTGCATGTAGAAAGGGATCATGAATCCCATTTGAAGGTTCTCTACTATCCATGTGAGACTAGATTTCTTTGCAATAACATGTGAAGAATCAGATCAATTTGCAGCGTCATATTCATATTTGTATAATAATCAGAGCCATCTCGCCACTCTTTCCGCTAAATTTTCCTATTTCACCAAATACAACATAGTGGAGTGATCCACATAAAAATTGAAGGAACGACCCAACGAATAATGTTTGATTTCCTTGATAGAGTAAAAAGTCCTAGACATTCTTGCTCTATAGCTAAATAATTGCATTCACCTATAAGTAAGACTTCTTCAAGTAGAATACATAAATCAGGACCAAAAAATGACCTACCGTTTGCATTAAGATCAAACCAATAACAATACTTGAAGCATCAACAAAAACATGAAAAGATTGACATGAGTTCAGAGCCTAAATTAAAGGTGCGTGAGTCAGACGTATCTTTGATCCTTAGAAAGTAAGGTCACATTGCAAAGTCCAAAGCTGTACGTTTAATGCTAGTGAGAGCATTCAGAGGCATTGCAATATGGGCTAAAGAACACATACACCTTCCATGCCAATCAAGTTGAGCTAAAAACTAGAATAAATCTTTAAGAGGATGTGGAGGGGGTACTTCCAATACACTTTGACTATATCAAGATGGACGACAATTCAAGTACTGGATATCACATGTCCAAGTAATTTCCCACATTTCAATCCTTAAACCTATTTATCCACGCTTAAGCTCAAATGTACTTCTCTGCATTTAGTGAAGCAAAATTGGAGATGTTCTAGATGATCAACTTAGTGTCCTTATATTGAAAAATCATCAAAAATACCCATGTGATACTGGTTAAATATATGGTGAAGATTTTTTGCATAAAACTCCAAAATGTAGTAGAAGCATTCTATATTCCAAACCACGTTAGTGTACATGAAAATACTCCGAATTAGTGATAAAGATATTTTGAAATATCACTTTTTAACATTCTGATGTGATTGTATCCACTAAATCCATGTAGAATTAAATACATTTCTTTCGAATAGCAACTTCATCGAGCGTTGTATCGAAAAATTGGAGCTAAATTGGGTCTCGAATTGTTGTCGCATTTAATCTACAATAATGTACACAAATTCTTAGCTCCTTGTTCTTTGTAGGTACTATTACAATAGGGGATACGGAATAGGCACAATAATCCCACCTTTAACCGGTCGAGTTCGTCCTTGACCTCTTTAACAAATTTTGGACTCATACGATAGCTCAGTTGAATTACGGAATCTTATGCTGATAAAATCCACGATGCAGTCCACTCTTATCAGAGTATTTAAATTTGGACAAATGCATAAGTAATTCCTGTTCGAACCTTTTAAGTAACTGGCACAAATTTTTACCTTTTGAGGTGTAATATTAGATCCTAAGTTTATCTATTCGATCTGATGTTCTTGATGCAAATACTAGTTTCAATAAAAAACATCCCCATTGGAAAGCCATGATGTCTCCCCTTTAGACTATAATTAGTGAGATTCAAGTTGTACGGCAACTATTACTAGATCTTAATGAAGTTTTAACAATATTTTGGGTATACCAATTAGACGTACCGGTCACAGATCTTGATTAGCTTCTAAAACTTGTAGTTATTCATCTTCCTTTAGTCCTACCATCGTATGTGGTGGTTCTACAATTGAAGGCAATTGAGCCTTAGGATGATGTTCTCTATCCTCGAGAGGAATAGAATATTTTATGTGACCTTTCTTAAATGTAATAGCTTGAGATCCCCAATCTTGCTAAACTGTTTCTTTCTTTAGCCATGGTTGTGCACATAATAGGTTATAATCGCTCCTCTTTACAATTAATTCAATTTTGATAAAAGTAAACTTAAAAAGGAAATCCTATATCTTGATAGATATATCTTGATAAGACGATTTCAAGTCTATTATAGGCGAAGAATAAAATTACAAACCCTGAGGACAATAGTGGGATAAACGAAACTCCCCTTCCTGTTTCATGTAAACAATAAAATAGGTTCTAATAAGGAAAAATTGCAGGTCCTCGTGCTTAGGAAAAGAGGCATTCCACGTCACATGTAATGGTAAATCATCTACGTCGCCAGAGGATTTTCTCTCTCCGTTTAATGGGCTTGTAATGATACCGCAAACCTTCTAATGGAATATTTATACCAGAAATTCTAGCCTCCCTTATATGATCTTGAATCAACCGTAAAAGATTATCATTATCTCTAGGGAAAAGTAAGGGTGTGATAGGGTAACATTGCCCATGTTGACATATTTTGGTGATTGTGAGTGTGAACACACGTACGATTGTTGGAGCATTTTATTTTCTTTTTTAAGAGTTTTCCCCCTTGGTCTGCATTTACTGTCATGGGAGCTGTAGAAGATGACTATACTAGAAAAATGTTTTAAGATGTACTTATGTTTATAAGATCATCCACATAGGGGAAATAGTATAAAAATATACACCAAGAAGTCGCGCAACCTAGGAGTGATAGGTATGTATAAATGGACTCCATAGGATACGAGACATGACTAAATGCAAGATATATTTGGACGGGATCCCTCACTATGAGATCATAAGATTAAAAGATACTATACGTTGAGAAACTAGACTAGATAAGACCAAAACAAAGAGCCAAACAAGAATATAAGCTTGAACTTGGAAAGTAATTGCTCGGAGAATAGGAATTCTTGAGCTCCCAAGATTGGCAGTGGACTGATGATATATTTGGTCAAGCCCTTCTTACCCAAGAAGATCTTCCCTTACTCTAAAGAAAGGAATAATGGATTGTCGCTTTAAGATAAGGTCTTGACTATGTAGTTTGTAAGTCTCTACTACGTGATTTCTTTTGTAACATTAAGTGAAAAAATCAGCAAGGCAAAGTTCATGAAGTTAATGAACTCCAAGGAAATAATGGGCATTCCTCAAGGAAAACCCAAAATCCGAGAACCTCAACAATGCTATGATAACCTTGTAGTTGGTCATCTTGGGGTCAATAAGATGATAGAACTTATATGAAGAGTTTTTTGGTGGCCACAGATTGTGGAAGGAAGTGAAAGAATATATTAAGCCTACAACACATCTACGGTACCTCACTTTAGACCTCATAGTCTTTCGCCAGCCTAGCTTGTGCTAGCACAACCACGGCCTTCATTGTCTATAGATATCATCACAGATCTACCAAATCTTCTTGTTATAGTGCACAGATTAATTAATATGTGACACATCATTTCAACCACCGAGATGATGACAGGACCGCTACATGTTTCTCTCACATACATCTTTAGGCTACATGAATTTTTTGATGACATGGTTAGTGCACCAGGCCCACAATTTGTATCAAGAGTTCTGAAAATCGGTTGGAAACTCTTTGGTGTTAAACTTAAACTCGTTATAGCCATTAATATAAACGCTGATGACGAGACAGAACTAGTAGATTAAGACATAGAGCAGTGCCTTTGTTTGTTACACCATGAAATATCAATGAAAATTATTGGTTTGCACTTTTAATCTTTCGAGATCTTTCCTATAACAATAGCATCCATCTTCCAAGCAAATTCCTGTCTTTGAAAACTTAAGAATCCAACTTTTTAAATCATGCTAAGAGTCCAACTTTCTCAAGGATGGATGTAAAACTTTCAAATTATGTTTCCAATCCAACTTCCAAAGATAAAGGTCAGTACCTCATGAATATTCATCAAGGACTGAAGAAAAGAGATTCAATGAGATCAAGATGAATATAAGCGACATGCAGACCAACACAGAATTTAGAATCTATTTTATCGTGTTCGAAATAAGACGTGGTTACTTAAAGATAAATTAAAGACTTCAAGGCCGTGTGCAGAGCTAGATCATCATAGACTTGGCCCTTTTACATCATAGGCAATATTTTTCGAGTGTTCCTTCTGAAACCAAATAAATAACTATTTAATCGGAATCATGTGGTTTTATGGCATGGGGCCACATGGCCACTAATTGAGTAGCCCACTAACCATTCAGTTGCCGGCCATGCCACGCCATAAAACTATATGATTGTGATTGAGTATATATTTATGTTTGTCTCAACTCACGAATTACGACTCATCTTCCCTGTCATGCCAATGATACGATTTCGCTTTCTTTTTTTAAGGAAGTTCGATCTTTCAGATCTACATCTTCCAAGGCTTCAAGTAATCGTATTACACCTTTGGCTAATTGCAGCTTTGGCTGCGTTGTCTTATTATGGACGTGGCCATTATTCATTTGCAACCTCTTGTCATGCCCACATTAATAAATATTTCTTCTAATATTTCAACGAATACAGGGCATTGACCAATTAAGAACCAAATGAAAAAACAAAATGAAAAAAAACGAATCCAATGTCTCCTCGGGGAAGGAGGGGAGGAAGATGGAACCATTTTGTAGTTTAAAATGGAATCAGAGATCCAGAACATAAATCATAGTAAATCGAATGGCATATTGGTGGGGCATTCTATAATATCTTTTATCTCTTAGTCAAACAATAAAATATATTAGAAGCAGGGACACCTACAAGTCCTCAGCATATTATTAGTGGGACAATACATATTCATCTTTCTGTTTTAAGGAAACATTAAAATAGACTTTAAAAAGAAAAAAGAAAAATTCAGTGTCCTCATGCGCAGCTTTAGAGGCATTCCGCGTTACGTGTAATGGTAAACCATGGAACTCTTCTAACTGAAGATAAGAAGAGAATTTTCTCTCTCCATCTAATGCGATTCTAATCATACCGTAAATTTGGATAGCGGCGACGACAAATGACGACATGCGTGATAAAACGACGGCGCGCCTGATTTCTTGTGCTTGTCAACCAAGACTGAAGCAAGTTTTACTCGAGATGCCTGATATCTGAAAAAATCCTCAGCTTTAGTACAGCTTTGATAGCACCTGACAAATCCGACAATTCCATCTTCTCCAGCTCGAGCTCTCTTCGCCCCTGCATTTGCATCTCCTACGACGGTCAGGCTCGGGTTTTTGGTGTCCTCGTGGCTCCGCGACAATCGGGATCTTGTTCGGGTTCGCGACGGTCAGGCTCCATTCTTCGCGACGATCAGGCTTGGAGCCTTCACGAGGAATCACGACCATCAGGCTCCTATCGCCACGACGGTCAGGCTTGGCTTCCCGCGACGATCAGGTTTTGCTACTGTCCCCGCGACGGCCAGGCTTGGCTTCCCGCAAGGTTCAGGCTTGGCACCTGTTCTCCTGATGGTCAGGCTCATGCCTGGCTCCGCCCCCTTGGCACGACGGTCGGGATGCTCGGCGGCCCTCGGTCATCGCGATGTTCTTTAAACATCGCATAGCACCTCTCAATCCTGAAGTGCGTCCCAGTTCGCTGGCCTAGTGGTTGAGCGTCTCACCTCTTGAGACAGGGCCTGCGGTAGTGTTGATCACCATTTAATCCAATTTTGTAAACCCCTGTTCTTGTGGGATAAGGGGGTCCCATGGGTACTATGCCACCATTTAACCCAATCTTGTAAACCCCTGTTCTTGTGGGATAAGGGGGGTCCCATGGGTACTATGTCCTTCATTGTACAGTTGCAATTTCAAAGTTAAAGTCCGGGGGAGTAGGCCTCGGCAGAACCTCCATTTTAAAAAAACTCACTCGGAAGTTAAAGCTTGGAGGAGTAGGCCTCGGATGAACCTCCATTTTAAAAAAAAATAAAAAAAGCTCACTCTGAAGTTCAAAAAAAGAACTCGCTCTGAAGTGTCCTTTTAAAGCTATTAAATACGAGCCTTCTCAACTCATTGCATTTTTGGGGAACTAGAGCTCCTTTCGTTCAGATTTTATGGACATTTCTTCGCAACGACCTTTACTCAGGGTTTGGTTTTGATCGTGAGCTTTGGAGAAGTATCTTATGCACTTCAAAAAGAAGAGTTAACTTTAAAAAAAATCGGTGACGCTTCTTCAATTCTTGCATGGAGTTCTTGTCAAACAAGTGAAGTTTGCCTTAGATTCTCACTTGACTTCAGCTACCAAATGGATACAAGATATATCCTTCCTAACTCCTCGTGGGTTTACATCAGTTTTACTAAGAGTAATTACATTCAAAGTTACAAGAGGTAGTACATATGAAGCTTTGTCAATTGACATGCTAATACATCAAGCTAATGTGTATACATCAAGTATGTGGGCTTGGGCTTAATTGCACCAACAGCTCGCCCTCAAGCATAACATGCTTGATCTTCATTGCTCCTTGATCTCTTGCAGTTCAATCATAAACTTGAATCTGTTCAACTTTGTTCCATCCAATGCTTTGGTAAGTAATTCTGCACATTGCAAATGAGTTGATACATATGCTAACTTTATGTCCTTGCTTAGCAATTTCTCTCTAACATAATGATAATGTACTTCAATGTGATTAGTCCTGGCATGGTACACAAGATTAACAACCAAATGAAGTGAGCTGGTATTATCTCCAAATATAGTTGGAGTGTAAGAATGTATCTCCAAATATGCATACAATTGCTTATAGGGATATTATTCATCTGTTACTTAAGTTCATCATGAATGGATAGAGCTATTCCATCCAACCATCTTCTACGTGTCTCTCGCTACATTTGTGTGCCTTGTGTATGCTTCTCGTGTGTCTCTCACACTTCTACACACACCCAACATGCCCCGGTGAGCCCATTGCGATACCCACATGGCTTAAGCAATTTCCAGACTAGGCACCAAGTTAAATCTCATTTATTCTTGAACTGACAAGGATGAACTTAAGCTTTGGGAATAACACAAATTTGGCCTATTTTAGTAAAGAGAACCGAAGGTGATTAGAGGGGAGTTTGTCGCCCTATTGAAGGTCATCTTCATTTGGTTGTGTCATCATCCTTGCTGGGTGTTCTCTTCCCCTCTTGTTATTTTTCTTTCTTGGGCATGTTTTAAGTCTCTTTTTGCATTTGTTCTTCCATTGGCATGGTTTCTTTGTTGTGATGCTTACTTTTGTCTTCTTCTTTTCTCTTTGGGCTTGCACATGTGATTATATTGGTTTTTGATGTTCGTGAGCATTTGTGAGAGATTTTCTCGTGTGTGTGTGGTGCTTGCTCCAATGGTTGAAGCGCTCCCTTCATTGGTGACTAGCAATGTGGGTGCCATGATAGAGAAGGCACCCCTAGTGTCTATAAGGAGCTATTTGGTGTTAAGCCTCTAGTTTTTTTGCTTAAGAAGGATGATATGATGGCAAACCAAGAAGAATTAAAGAAAACATGTCTCATCGTTTAATTGTTTGGCCCAAGACACCCTAGAGTCCTTACATCTTTGGTTTCATAAGGAGTGGTTCCAGTGCTATTTGATTATGTGCAAGTGTCTATTCTTGCCACCAAACCAGGTGCTTAAGGTCTTTGAAAATGAGCAGATGATGTTTCAAGCATTACAAGTTGGCACTTGGCATATTTGAAGATCCATCTTATGTCTCTTTAAGTGATTTCATGATTATGTTCAAAATAAGACTATATCCCTTCAGTAGCGGATTTGGTATAATAGCTTCCTAACTTGCCCTTCTTCTTGTCTTAAGAGAAATTGTGTCACCCTTAGGTCAACCATTAACCTCAAGAGCGGATGTTGGGGGGCTCATTTATGAATGTGTAAAGCATTTTTTCAATGCAAGATGGCACCCATAGATATGCATAAAATTGATCTCAAAAAGATTCTCCCTACAAAGATGTCCATAGTGAAGGGGAAGCATGTGTTGATATATTTAGGTAGTGATGTGTGTGACCACTCTAGGACCGTAGGGTGTTTCCGAGATCAAAACACCTTTGCTTTGTGGTGCCGAAATCACGATCTGAGCTCGTTTCGACTTCCGAAACACTATCGCAGTGCTTGTGCAAGCTATTTCATCCTTTTGTGCCAAAGGTATATACCGGTTTCTGTTTGCCAGTTTAAGCGTCTCGAAGTCTGCTACAGGTCTAGCAGAACTCGTCTCGGCAGTTCCGTTCAACTTTTTGAGATATAGTCAATTTTCTACATCAAGGTATTTTAGTCACCGGCCATGGCTGAAAGCAGTGATGTATTCCGTATGTTGGTTGTTGAGGATAAGTTGGATGGTACCAATTATCCATTATGGGCTTATATGATGCGACATGTACTGGTTACAAAAGGATTGTGGAACATTGTGTAGGGTGTTGAAAGACGTCCTGTTACACCTGTAACAAGAGGTACTCCAAATACAGGTGTTGGAGCTGATGAAGATGGTGTCGAAGATGATATTCCGTAGATTCCTGTTTGTGCTGATGTTTCTGTTGCACCTACTAAAGAGCAGATTCGTTGGGATGGCAAAGATGCCCAGGCACATGCATTTATAGCTTCGTCTGTCAAACGTGCCATTATTCCTCACATTCGCTCTTGTAGAACAGCAAAGGATGCTTGGGATACACTTACCACTTTGTACCAGGCTAGGAATGAGGCTCCTGTTGCTTACCTCCGAAAACAGTTGGAGAGTGAGCACATGAATGAAGGTGATTCTATGGACAGTTTTCTTACAAAGATCAAAGACCTGAAGGAACAATTGATTTCTGCTGATGAGGTTATACCAGATAGCTCACTTGTGCAGACCGTTCTGAATGGTCTTCCTGATTCATATCAGAGTTTTGCCTCTACTCTTCGGTTGATGATGAAAGGTAATCCGAATGCCTTGTCATTTGAGGAATTAGTCTTTGTTCTGTTGTAGGAAGATCAGTCCAGGCAGAACAGGTCCATTATGCGTGTTGTAGATCAAGCTTTCCTGGCTAGTCAGAAGGGCAAAGGAAAATGGAGCTCTTCTACTAGTAAGCAGAAATCTGCAAATGCTGCACAATTGAAGAACAAGGATAAAGATGAGAAGAAATCAGAAAAGCAGAAATTGTTCTGCAAGTACTCTAAAGGAAATGATCATATTATAAAGAACTATCCAAAACTGGCTGCTAAAGAGGGAAAGAAGAAAGAGGCTGGAATGGTTGTTGCAGAGGCCTCTACACCAAATACAGAGTCTGCAAATCTTGTGCAGGAAGAAGAATGGGCGTTTACTACTGTCTGCAGTTTTGACCCATCTTCTCATGATCAGTGCATGTCTGGAGTAGACTCAGATGCTTGGTACTTTGACAGTGGGGCGACCAAACATATTACCTCGCAACGTATTTTCTTCTCTTCACTCGATCTTGCCCCTACAGGGAATATTGTCACATGCGCCAATAACTCCTCTTATCCTGTTATGGGAGTTGGTAAGATCATTCTGACTACTGCTGATGGTAGTTCTTTTATTTTGTCAGATGCTTTATTTGTGCCAGGGATCAAATAGAACCTGTTATCAGTTTCTGCATTAGCCAAGATTGGCTTCATTGTGAAACTCGTTGATGACAGGTGTACAGTCCATGATCTCTCAAATGGCGATGTGATTATTGCTTCTGGCATTTTATGTCGTGGGCTGTATAAGCTCATAGACTATGAAAGATCTGAGAATGATTCGGCATGTGCAGTTCATGATTCTCAAGCTATGTCAGATGCAAAGCTTTGGCATGCACGCTTTGGTCATCTGAATTTTTCTAGTTTGTTACGCCTGTAGAAATATGAAATGGTGTCCTCTTTGCCCAAACTAGAGGCACCTGGAAAACATGTTTGTGAAGGCTGTATTTTGGGCAAAATGCAGCGTTCTTCCTTTCCAAAAGATGGTTCAGTTTCGGCTACGCAGAAATTGCAGCTTGTACGTAGTGATGTCCGTGGTCCTATGCAGAAATCCTCTTTTGCAAATTACCTTTACTTCGTGACTTTCATTGATGATTTTTCCAGGCATGCATGGGTATATCCACTCAAAGCAAAGTCCGAAGTGTTCATGTGCTTCAAACAGTTTTTGGTTTTGGCTAAAAATCTGTCAGCATGTAAAATGGACACCCTCCGTTCTGATCGAGGGGGGGAATATATGTCTTCAGATTTTAATGCATTTCTGGCTGAACGTGGGATAAAACACCAATGTACAGTGTCGTATACACCTCAACCGAACGGAGTTGCTGAACGAAAGAACAGGTCACTCATGGAGATGGCGAGGTGCATGGTCAAAAGTCAGGCTTTACCACATAGTTTCTGGCTTGAGGCTGTCATGTGTGTAGCATATGTACTGAACAGGTGTCCCACTAAAGTGTTGCAGTCTATCACTCCATATGAGGCTTGGCATGACCGCAAGCCATCTGTTGCTCATCTTCGTGTTTTTGGTTGTTTGGCATATGCATTAGTGCCTGAACAACATCGTAGAAAATTGGATGATAAGGCAGTAAAATGTATTTTTGTTGGGTACAGTTCTGAAAGTAAAGGCTATCGTCTGTATCATCCACAGACTAAACGCATTCTGGTTAGCCGTGATGTTGTCTTTGTGGAAGATGCTATTCAGCCATTGCTTTCATGTACTAAGGAGACATCTGTTAGCTCCAAAGACATGTATAATACTTTGATGCTTCTTTTTATAGGTGGACAGGCTAGTGTTGGTCCTAATGAGGCAACTTCTTAGCCTTTGCAGGTTTCATATGATGATGCAGATCATTCCATTTCTGATGCAGATTTACATGATGCACTTGTTGATGAGAGAGCTGATATTGAGCAGGCAAAAACTATGCCAAAATGGCTGGTGCAGACTTTGTGTGACAGCAAATTAGATGCACCTTTGTCATATCATACTCGTTCAGGCTCTCATAGTACCTCCTTTGCATCAGATTGCTATGCTATGGCTGTATCTAGTCTCTGTGATGAGAATGAGCCTGTTTCTATTGATGAAGCACAAAATTCAGAAAATTGGACGGCTGCTATGCAATCTGAATATGATGCTATAATGAAGAATGGTACATGGTCTTTATGTGACTTGCCTCCTGGCAAGAAGGCCATTGGCACTAAGTGGGTATACAAGCTGAAACGTAAACCTGATTGTACAGTTGACAGGTATAAGGCTAGGCTTGTTGCAAAGGGTTATGCACAGGAAAGAGGCATTGATTTTGATGAGACCTTTGCACCTACATGCCGTATGACTACTGTTCGGAGCATTTGTGCACTTGCAGCCCATCATGGTTGGAATGTACATCAGTTGGACATTAAAACAACATTTCTGAATGGTGACTTGCATGAAGAAGTGTATGTTTTTCAGCCCCGTGGCTTTGTGCATAAAGGGCATGAAAACCAGGTTTGCAGGTTAAAGAAGGCATTATATGGTTTAAAGCAAGCACCACGTGCTTGGTATGAGAAGATACATGCCTATCTGATTGCACATGGTTTTGAGAACAATCCAACTGAAAGCACCTTATATGTTAAACGTGCTAATGATGTGCTTCTGATCATTGTTGTCTATGTTGATGACATGCTGCTTATTGGTCCTATTGAGACACATATTGCTGATTTTAAGACTGATTTACATGCCTCATTTGAGATGTTTGATTTGGGGCATTTGCATCACTATTTGGGCATTCAGTTTATGCACGTTGATGGTGAAATGGCTTTGTGTCAAACGAAATATATTGACACATTATTGCAGCGTTTTGGCCTTGAAGACTGTAAGCCTATTGCCACTCCTATGGAGACAGGTTTACGATTGAGTCTTCATGATGCTGGAGATGCATTTGATGCTGTTCTCTATCAATAGGCTGTTGGATGCTTGATTTACTTATGCATTACTCAGCCAGATATTCAGTTTGCTGTCTTAGAGATGAGCAGGTTTATGCATTGCCCAGGAGTCACGCATTGGAAAGCGGTTAAGCGAATCTTTCGCTACTTGAGTGGTACTCGGCTACTTGGGTTGTTTTATCCCAAGGGGGGATCACTACCGCCAGATTTGCATGCTTTTTCTGACTCAGATTGGGCTGGTTGCTATGACACTCGTGTGTCCACAAGTGGTTTTTGCTTCATGCTTGGTAGCTCATGTATATCTTGGTTGAGCAAGAAGCAGCCTACTATGGACACTTCCAGTTGTGAGGCTGAGTATAGGGCAGCTTTCACAGCGATTGTTGAGTGTGTGTGGCTCAGACGCCTTATGGCTGATTTGGGTGTTGGCCAGTCTTCTGCCACCACCATCTTCACTGACAGTCAGAGCGCATTGGCAGCTGTGAGGAACCCTCTGTTCCATGTTCGAACTAAGCACATTGAGGTGCATTATCACTATGTCAGGGAGAGGTTCTCTGCTGGGGAGATCAGCTTGGCATATGTGCCCACGCAGGAGAACATTGCAGACCTTTTCACGAAGGCTCTGCCTAGGGAGAAGTTTGAAGCTTTCCGCAAAGCTTTGGGCTTACTTCCTTTTGTGGAGTGATTTCCACATAGCTCGGCACTTCCTTATACATGAGTGCCAGCTCCTTGTTCACCGCATCACTCCCAGGGGGGATTTGTTGATATATTTAGGTAGTGATGTGTGTGAACACTCTAGGACCGCCGTGGCCCTATTTTCCCTCTTTAGGAGGTTTTTTTCCCCCGGCTTGTATATACGCCTATTTCCCTAATGGGCTACTTATCTTTGTACATTCTCTAGTAATACATTCAGTCTTGTGTGTTGTGCTCCAAGCTTCTTCTTCTTCCTTGTGCTGTTCGCGTGCTTCCGCAGACGTCTAACTCCAACAGCATGGGAGCAAAAGCTCATATACAAGAATTTACCCAATGTGTAGTTTCAATGTGGGCTTTAAGGACACAAGATAAAAGTCTGCCCTTTGAAACAAAACTCCTCTAAGAACAAGGAGAAGCAAGAAACAACCAACACTACAAAGAGCCATGTCAAGGCTCAAGATCATCCTCCAAACATTGAGGAAAAGAAAGAAACCCAAGCCTTGGAGAAAGACTCAAAAGGTTTCAACGGAAGTAAGACAAAGAAGGAGAAGAAGCCCGAAGGGGACTATTGAGAGGAACCCCTCTTATGCAGCTCCACTAACAAACATCTACTACAAGTTGGAGAAGGAGATCAATGAGTTTGATTACCTAGGGGGAAGGAAGCAATACAATGTAGACATTGAAGGAAGAACCCTAGACGATTCCATCTGTAAAAAAGATAACCAACAGGGTTATACCACTAGTAAAGAGGATGGATTCACCACTAACAAGAAAGATAACCAAGATAGTTAAAGCTCCATCATCGGATTTGCAATTTCTAACAAGGTTCCAAGTTCATTTCCAAAGAAAGCGTGTCACAAAGGAAAACAATCGATGGAGATTCCATCGAGGAGCCCCCTTAAGGGAATGTCCTTTGTGTGGATTCCTTCAGTTACACAAAGAAAGAGGAGGAGAAAAACAAGAAGAAAAGGGAGAAGGCCCCTCCCCACAAGGAAACTAAGCTTCGATAATGATTTTCATATTGCCAAATGCTAAGGGGTTGTCTGAAACCTCAAGGGGTTGTCTATTATTGGATAATTTTTTGCGATAATAGCCCAAACAGACTTCATTTGTATTCAAGAGACCAAAGTTGACAGAGAGGAACTTCCGAAAAGACTAAGAAATATTTCTTTGACTCATGTTTGGATCTCCAGTACACATCCTAGGGGGGTTGGTAGTGCTTTTAACACCAGTAGGTTTGATAGACTTTTTCAACACTCTCGAAGATCCAAATCATCATTGGATTGTTCTTTCCTTTGGGACCCCTTGTAGTTCACCATTGTCTCCATGTATGCTCTAAGCTGGGAGTTAGAGAGGATTACCACTTGGGGCTCTTTGGTCTATCTCTCCCACACCATCGTGCTTTGTGGGAACTTCAACATGATGGAGGATCCTATAGATAGGTTGGGGCATAGAGGGAGAATTATATATGGTTAGGAGAGAAATCTCTCGAATAAAATCAAGTTCCACTTAGATCTTGTGGAGATTAAAGATAAGATTGGTTTCTCTTGGTGAAACCTCAAATCTAGGGACGATTTGAGAAAAGAAAGACTTGATAGAAGCTACATTACACAAATCATAATCTATAAGTCGGGCCATCCCTCCCTTTCCCAACACACTAGTCTTACCATCTTGGATCACTACCCAATTATTGTTAACTTCAAGCCATTCGCCAAACTGAAGAAAGTGATATGGTTTCATTCTAACTTGAGGTCTTTCTTTTTCCCCTCCATCCAACAAGAGATTGTCGATGCTTAGAATTTTTTCTTCACATACCTGTCATTGCCAACCAAAATTTGGAGGATTGCAACTATGAAGACCCGTCATATGCTGGTTACGACCCAAAAGACTCTGCAAAATGTTCATTGCATGCGAAGAGAAAAGCTCTACTAGAGACAGAGGCATCTTGAGTAGGAAGTGAACAAAGGCAACTCTCAATGTTGGACAGGATTATGGAAAATTAGAGGCATGTTGAGATATAAGGAAGAAATCCAAAGGAAAAGTCTAGAAGTATACTTTTAATATTAGTGGGCTAGTAAGGTTGAGAAACCCACTAAAGAGATGTGTGGCCTCTTGAAAAGGAAACAATCTAAGGATGCTATCTACTTCTAAATGGACATAAGTAGGGTTGAATGCAAGATGGAAGAAGAAAATTGCACATTGATTATAAACCACTTTACCCAAATTCTGGGGGCTTTGATGACTCTTTCTCCTTGCAGGCATGATTGCATGGCGACCATTTCTAGAGTTAAATCAACAAGAATCCTGCATAATATGAAGACTCGTAGTTAGAAGTTCACTAAGATGATCTCTAACCTATTGGGAAAATGCATCCATGCAGATAAATATGAAGGGTCAATTGCTGAATGCTTTCTCATAAAAATGCTCTATCAAACAAGGATGCCCTTTGGCCCCTGTACTTTTTGCTATTGCAACAGAGGGCTCAACTCCCTTGTGAAGCATTATATGGACCTCAGACATATTTATGGTCTATCACTCCTACTCAATCAACGTTGACATGAATGCCTTTGTGCATAACGATATGAGCAGCATTGATATCTTTTGAAAGATGTCTCAACACATTGTGTGTAGCATTAGGATCCAAAAGCAACAACTCCAAAGCCGCTTTCAAAGCCATTATCGGACTTCTGCCTCGATTTCTTGTTGACAAGGGTTGTTAGATGATTCTCGAGGGAAAAATCTTTTGCCTATTAGGTATCCTAATGGGATTTGGCATTTTGATGGAAAAACGATGGAAGTGGGTCCTATCTAAACTGGATAAGAAGCTTGCTTACTAGAAAGATATGGAGATCAACCTTGCAGGGCATGCCATGGTAATTAATGTTGGTGCAAATGACAAGCCTACACATTTGACTTAACATGGAATAAAAAAATGTGCTCAACTATCACTTGATGATGCATGTGAACCTTGGCTTGTAACCACTTGTTCATTTACCATTGTAAAAGATTGAATCATTGAAGAATCTTGTAAGAGCCTATATCTTGTCGAGTTCAGAAGAATAAGTAGCTATGAGTTTCAAATGAGAGAATAACTCCTAAATCAAGAGAGTCACTTTTTAGTTAGAGCCAAGTTGAATTCAAATTCAAACTTAGATGAAACTCTTATATAAAGGTCTTTGTAAAACTTGCGGCTATGTGTGGCCTCATTCAAAGCTCTCTCTTGAATCATTTGTAAAAGTTGAGTGGCTCACACCATAGCTCACTTAATGCATCATCATTGAACATCATTACAATGCCAATGATCTTGTGCAATCATGTTTTATAATACATATAGTTCATTGAACATCTCTATGTACTTCTGTGCTATGAATAATCAAAATAGTCAAATTTCTCTAGTCATATATTAGTGAATAATAAATCATTTTTCATAACCTTTGAATTACTGGGACCATCCTAAAGTCTACTTTGTGGTATCCAAATTTCAAGGCATTTGGTTTAGGCATCTGGGAGAAATTGTCGTCGACGTTCTCATTGGTCATCTATTGGTTAGTCTTCTTCAGGTTCACGACGGTCAGACTCCATTCTTCGCGAGGATCAGGCTTGGAGCCTTCACGAGGAATCACGACCAACAAGATCCTATCGCCACAACGGTCACGCTTGGCTTCCCGCGAGGATCAGGTTTTGCTACTGTCCCCGCGACGGTCAGGCTTGGCTTCCCGCAACGTTCAGGCTTGGCACCTATTCTCCTGATGGTCAGGCTCATGCCTAGCTCCGCCCCCTTGGAACGACGGTCGAGATGCTTGGCGGCCCTCGGTCATCGCGATGCTCTTTGAACATCGCATAACACGTCTCAATCCCGAAGTGCGTCCTGGTTGGGCCTCTCAGCTCTTGAGGTGCGGGTGAGGGTTCAATCCCTGGCAGCAACATGTTAGGGACATCTAATCTGGAAAGATGTTGCATTGTGGCTGAGTGCCACTATTTGTGTATCCGAGCGGTAGTGTTGACTGCCATTTAACACAGTCTTGTAAACCCATGTTCTTTTTGGATAAGGGGGGTCCCATGGGTCCTATGCCTTTTAACCTAGTCTTGTAAACCCGTGTTCTTGTGGGATAAGGCGGGTCGCATGGGTACTATGCCCTTCCTTGTACAGTTGCAATTTCAAAATTAAAGTGCGGAGGAGTAGGCCTCGGCCGAACCTCCATTTTAAAAAAACTCACTCCGAAGTTTAAGCTTGGAGGAGTAGGCCTCGGCTGAACCTCCATTAAGAAAAAGAAAAAAAAACTCACTCCGAAGTTCAAAAAAAGAACTCGCTATAGCCTCCTTTTAAAGCTATTAAATACGAGCCTTCTCAACTCGTTGCATTTTTGGGGAACGAGAGCTCCTTTTGTTCAGATTTTATGGACATTTCTTCGCAACGACCTTTACTCAGGGTTTGGTTTTGATCGTGAGATTTAGAGAAGTATCTTATGCACTTCAAAAAGAAGAGTTACCTTTAAAAAAAATCGGTGACGCTTCTTCGATTCTTGCGTGGAGTTCTTGTCAAACAAGTGAACTTCGCCTTAGATTCTCACTTGACTTCAGCTACCAAATGGATACAAGATATATGCTTCCTAACTCCTCGTGGGTTTACATCACTTTTACTAAGAGTAATTACACTCAAAGTTACAAGAGGTAGTACATATGAAGCTTTTGTCAATTGGTATGCTAATACATCAAGCTAATGTGTATACATCAAGTATGTAAGCTTGGGCTTAATTGCACCAAGAGCTCGCCCTCAAGCATAACATGCTTGATCTTCATTGCTCCTTGATCTCTTGCAATCCAATCACAAACTTGAATCTGTTCAACTTTGTTCCATCCAATGCTTTGGTAGTAATTCTGCACATAGCAAATGAGTTGATACATATGCTAAATGAATGTCCTTGCTTAGGAATTTCTCTCTAACATAATGATAATGTACTTCAATGTGATTAGTCCTAGCATGGTACACAAGATTAATAGCCAAATGAAGTGAGCTGGTATTATCTCCAAATATAGTTGGAGTGCACGAATGCATCTCCAAATATGCATACAATTGCTTATAGGGATATTATTCATCTGTTACTTAAGTTCATCATTAATAGATAGAGCTATTCCATCCAGCCATCTTCTACGTGTCTCTTGCTACATTTGTGTGCCTTATGTGTACTTCTCGTGTGTCTCTCACACTTCTACACACACCCAACATGCCCTAGTGAGCCCATTGCAATGACCAAATGGCTTAAGAAATTTCCAGGCTAGGCACCAAGTTAAGGCTCATTTATTCTTGAACTGAGAAGGATGGACTTAAGCTTTGGGAATAACACAAATTTGACCTGTTTTAGTAAAGAGAAGCGAAGGTGATTAAAGGGGAGTTTGTCGCCCTATTGAAGGTCATCTTCATTTGGTTGTGTGATCGTCCTCGCTAGGTGTTCTCTTCCCCTCTTGTTATTTTTCTTTCTTGGGCATGTTTTAGGTCTCTTTTTGCATTTGTTCTTCCATTGGCATGGTTTCTTTGTTGTGACGTTTGCTTTAGTCTTCTTCTTTTCTCTTTGGGCTTGCACATGTGATTATTTTGGTTTTTGTTGTTCGTGAGCATTTGTGAGAGATTTTCTCGTGTGTGGTGCTTGCTCCAATGGTCGGAGCGTTCCAATGACTAGCAATGTGGGTGCCATGATAGAGAAGGAACCCCTAGTGTCTATAAGGAGCTATTTGGTGATAAGCCTCTAGTTTTTTTTTTAAGAAGGATGATATGATGGCAAAGCAGGAAGAACTAAAGAAAACATGTCTCATCGTTTAATTGTTTGGCCCAAGACACCCTAGAGTCCTTACATCTTTGGTTTCATAAGGAGTGGTTCCAGTGGTATTTGATTGTGTGCAAGTGTCTATTCTTGCCAACAAACCAGGTGCTTGAGGTCTTTGAAAATGAGGAGATGATGTTTCAAGCATTACAAGTTGGCACTTGGCATATTTGGAGATCCATCTTATGATTCTTTAAGTGGTTTCATGATTATGTTCCAAATAAGACTATATTCCTTCACTAGCGGCTTTAGTATAGCTTCCTAACTTGCCCTTCTTCTTGTATGGTTTCTTAAGAGAAATTGTGTCACCCTTAGGTCAACCATTAGCCTCAAGAGCGGATGTTGGTGGCCTCATTTATGAAGGTGTAAAGCATTTTTTCAATGCAAGATGGCACCCATAGATATGCATAAAATGGATCTGAAAAAGATTCTCCCTACAAAGATTTCCATAGACATTAGTGAAGGGGAAGCCTCACAGGAAAAGATCATATACAAGAATTTACCAAACGTGTGCTTTCACTGTGGGCTTTAAGGACACAAGATAAAAGTGTGTCCTTTGAAACAAAATTCCAGTAAGAACAAGGAGAACCAAGAAACAACCAACACTACAAAGAGACAAGTCAAGGCTCAAGATCATCCTCCAAACATTGAGGAAAAGAAAGAAACCCAAGCCTTGGAGAAAGACTCAAAAGGTTTCAACGAAAGTAAGACAAAGAAGGAGAAGAATCCCGAAGGGGACTATTGAGAGGAACCCCTCTTATGCTGCTCCACTAACAAACATCTACTACAAGTTGGAGAAGGAGATCAATGAGTTTGATTACCTAGGGGGAAGGAAGCAATACAATGTAGACACTGAAGGAAAACCCCGAGAGGATTCCATAAGTAAACAAGATAACCACCAGGGTTATACCACTAGTAAAGAGAATGGATTCACCACTAACAAGAAAGATAACCAAGATAGTGAAAGCTCCATCATTGCATCTGCAATTTCTAACAAGGTTCCAAGTTCATTTCCAAAGAGAGCGTGTCACAAAGGAAAACAATCAATGGAGATTCCATGGAAGAGCCCCCTTAAGGGAATGTCCTTTGTGTGGATTCCTCGAGTTAGACAAAGAAAGAGGAGGAGAAAAACAATAAGAAAAGGGAGAAGGCCCCTCCCCACAAGGAAATTAACCTTTGATAATGATTTTCATATGACTAAATGCTAAGGGGTTGTCTGAAATCTCAAGGGGTTGTCTATTATTGGTTAATATTTTGCGATAATAGCCCGAACGGAGACTTCATCTGTATTCAAGAGACCAAAGTTGACAGAGAGGAACTTTCGAAAAGACTAAGAAATATTTCTTTGATTCATGTTTGGATCTCCACTACACATCCTAGGGGGTTGGTGGTGCTGCTATTGGAATTAAGACCAATAGGTTTGATACTTTTCAACACTCTCCGAGATCCAAATCATCATTGGATTGCTGCTTCCTTTGGGACCCCTTGCATTTCACCATTGTCTCCATGTATGCTCCAAGCTGGGAGTTAGAGAGGATTACCACTTGGGGCTCTTTGGTCTATCTCTCCCACACTATTCTTCTTTGTGGGGTCCTCAACATGGTGGAGCATCGTATAGATAGGTGGGGGCATAGAGGGAGAATTATATATGGTTAGGAGAGAAATCTCTCGTATAAAATCAAGCTCCTCTTAGATCTTGTGGAGATTAAAGATAAGATTGGTTTCTCTTGGTCAAACCTCAAATCTAGGGACGATTTGAGAAAACCAAGACCTGATAGAAGCTACATTACACAAATCATAATCTACAAGTGTGGCCATCCCTCCCTTTCCCAACACACTAATCTTACCATCTTGGATCACTACCCAATTATTGTCACCTTCAAGCCATTCGCCAAAGTGATATGGTTTCATGCTAACTTGACATCTTTCTTTTTCCCCTCCATCCAACAAGAGATTATCGATGCTTGGAATTTGTTGTTCACATACCTGTCATTGCCACCCAAAATTTGGAGGATCATAGCTATGAAGACTCGTCAGATGCTGGTTACGACCCAAAAGACTCTACAAAATGTTCATTGCATGCGAAGAGAAAAGCTCTACTAGAGACTGAGGCATCTTGAGTAGGAAGTGAACAAAGGCAACTCTCAATGTTGGACAAGTTTGTGGAAAATTAGAGGCATGTTGAGATATAAGAAAGAAATCCAAAGGAAAATTCTAGACACATGACTAAAATCTGAGTGTATAAGTATGCTTTTCACACATGGCTTCCTAGGTCGCATTTGCCAAAACTCTATATTTAACTTAAGTACATGAAAGGAGAATAGTGGGTTGCTTCTTTTAGAACCATGATATAAGCTTTGTACTTGCAAATGTAAGATAACCTGAAATACTCCTTCTATCATATTTTGATCCTACCCAAAGTATACTTTTAAGATTAGTGGGCTAGTAAGGTTGAGAAACCCACTAAAGAGATGTGTGGCCTCTTAAAAAGGAAACAATCTAAGGATGCTATCTACTTCTAAATGGAGATGAATAGGGTTGGATGCAAGATTGAAAAAGAAAATTGCACATTGATTATAAACCACTTTAGCCAAATTCTAGGGTTTTTGATGACCGTTTCTGCTTACAGGCATGATTGCATGGCGACCATTTCTAGAGTTAAATCAATAAGAATCCTGCATAATATGAAGAATCTTCTTAAAGATCCCATTTCAGATATTGAGATTCTAGAATTTATTGATTCGCTTCCTAATGGGAGAAGCATAGGTCCTGACGGCCCTACCAATGAGTTTTTCAAGACCTCAGACAAGTAGCGGCAACTCCACTATGCTAGGTGTGGCAAGAGGCATTGTCTTTCAAAGTGTTGCCCGAATGTCTAAACAAATATGTCATCAAGCTTATTAAAAAAAAGGAAACAAAAACAAGATTGAAAATTGGTCCTTCATCATGATGCTATAAACAGGGTAGAAGATCCTTACTAAAGTAATTGCCAACATAATTTCTTGCCATTTACAAAGTTGGTTAAGTGAGAACGAAAAGGGTTGTATCAAAGGTACATCCATCCTTGAAGCTATTATTGATATTTGGGAAGGTCTAGATTTTGTTGAAGACTCTGCTCAAGATGTTATCTTCCTTAGGATTGACTTCAATAAAGCTTATGATAGGCTTGAATGGGATTTCATCGTCCAATCTCTTAAAGACCTCGGTTGTAGTTAGAAGTTCACTAAGATGATCTCTAACGTGTTGGGAAAATGCATCCATGCAGATAAATATCAAAGGCCAATTGATGTACGCTTTCTCATAAAAATGCTCTATCAAACAAGGATGCCCTTTGGCCCCTCTGCTTTTTGCTATTGCTACAGAGGGCTCAACTCCTTGTGAAGCATTATATGGACCTCGGACATATTTATGGTCTGTCACTCCAATTCAATCAATGTTGGATCTTCATGAGATGGTTTGGGGATGACATGAATGCCTTTGTGCATAACGATATGACCAACATTGATATCTTTTGAAAGATGTCTCAGCACACTGTGTGTAGCATTAGGATCCAAAAGAAACAACTCCAAAGCCACTTTCAAAGCCATTATCCAACTTCTGCCTCGATTTCTTGTTGACAAGGGTTGTTAGATGATTCTTGAGGGAAAAATCTTCTGCCTATTAGGTATCCTAACGGGATTTGGCATTTTGATGGAAAAATGATGGAAGTGGGTCCTATCTTAGCTGGATAAGAAGCTTGCTTACTGGAACGATATCAAGATCAACCTTGCAGGGCATGCCATGGTAATTAATCTTGGTGCAAATGACAAGCCTACACATTTGGCTTAACATGGAATAAAAAATGTGTTCAACTATCACTTGATGATGCATGTGAACCTTGTCTTGTAACCACTTGATCATTTACCATTGTAAAAGATTAAATCATTGAAGAATCTTGTAAGAGCCTATATCTCATGGAGTTCAGAAGAATAAGTAGCTATGAGTTTCAAATGAGAGAATAACTCCTAAATCAAGAGAGTCACTTTTTTAGTTGGAGCCAAGTTTGAATTCAAATTCAAACTTAGATGAAAATCTTATATAAAGGTCTTTGTAAAACTTTGGGCTATGTGTGGCCTCATTCAAAGCTCTCTCCTGAATCATTTGTAAAAGTTGAGTGGCTCATACCATAGCTCACTCAATGCATCATCATTGAACATCATTACAATGCCAATGATCTTGTACAATCATGTTTTATAATACATATAGTTCATTGAACATCTCTATCTACTTTTGTGCCATGAATAATCGGAATACTCAAATTTCTCTAGTCATATCTTAGTGAATACTAAGTCATTTTTCATAACCTTTGACTTATTGGGACCATCCTAAAGTCTTCTTTGTGGTGTCCAAATTTCAAGGTGTTTGGTTCAGGCATCTAGGAGAAATTGTCATCGACGTGCTCATTGGTCATCTATTGGTTAGTGTGTAAAAAGTCGAGGGTAAGCTTTGGATTGCTAAACTAATTTCTCAGAGCATAGTTGATCATTTTAGATGATTCCACTTGCAATCATTAGTTATCTAAGCTAATTGAATTCCCTTAGAAGGATTTTTGTCAATTGCTACTATATTGTGAGCTCTAAGGATAAGAACCAGTAGATGTATGGACTAAAATAGCAAGTTTTTTCAACACTAGCTCTTCTTGAAGTAGTTTGTTTTGATTCAATTGTTTCAATCATCAACTCCAAAGTAGTTGTTGGTGCCAATTGCAAGCTAAGACAACCTAATATATAATGCTAAAGTTTATTAGGGCAGTTATAAAGCATGTTTTAATTGTACAGGTATAGTTATCCAGCATGGTACTTGGAGATGAATACCTATCTACAACGAAGGAGTCTCTATGGAAACATATTAGGAGGAGATGCCCATATTCAGAAGCAAAGATCAACCTATAAGAGAGAAGCGAGAAAGACTCAACTCATGGTGTGCCAAAGATGCTTTAGCCAGGTCATATCTACTTAACTCTATTTTTGAACTCCTTCTTGCTCATATTAGGAATTGCAAAACTTCCCAAGAGACTTGGGATACTCTATTTTCATATTTTTCCTCGAATACAAGAGGTAGGAAAAATCAACTGTGGATGGAGTTTACTACCCAAAAGAAGCAACCTAAGCAGAATGTTTCAGATTTTGTTACTAAGGTGATAGATGTAGCCAATCAATTGGCAAGCATAAGACAGGAGATTGAAGAATAGCAAATATTGAGACAAGTAATCAATGGCATCAAAGTAGATGATAAGTGGGAATCTTTCACAACTTCAATGAATCTTTATATGGATATGCAAATCCTTGATCTAACCACTCTCATGGTACAACTCTTCACTCATGAGGACAAGCTCAACAAAATTGGTGAACCATCAAGAGGTAACAATTCTTCTGCCCTCTATGCAGATAAAGTAAAGTCGAAGAATAAAGGGAAGAGTAAGAAGTTTGAAGATGAAGGTGCTACTTCTCTAGCTAACTATATAGGGAGAGGTAGGAATTCAAGAGGAAGGGGTAGAGGAGGTAAGCAAGGTAGGCGGAGACCTTTCAACTCTTCTCCATGCAATATATGTGGATTGTCTCATCACACAACAGATGAGTGCTATAGGAACTTCAAGAACCATAGAGGAAGAGGATTCCAAAGAGGTGGCTACTCACAATCACGAGGAAGATTCAACCATAATCAAGGATACAACCATAGCTACAATAACAATTACAACAACAATAATCAAGGAGGATACAAATCAAGAAAAGACTTCAATAACTATACAGAGGATCAAGAGTATTCTCTTGTCATTATGAACATGACTTCAAAAGAAGGTATGAATAATGAGCACCTCTTCTATATTGACTCAGCTTGTTCAAACCATGTAGCAAGCAATGTAACTCTCCTTTCTGATCTTGAGGAACCCAAGGGAAAGCACCAAGTAGAGACAGGTGATGATACCAAGCATTAAGTTTTCAAGGTAAGAAATGTCAAAACTTCTGATGGGAATAGGAATCTATTGAGTAGAGTTCTTTATGTATCTAGTATCACAAAGAATTTTATTGAGTGTTGCATATATAGTGGAAAAGGGTTTGTAGGCTAGGTTCAATAAATTTTGAGCATTTGTGAAGGAACCCCAACATGGATTCAGGAGAATCGCCAAGGGAGAGGAAATAGGTAGAGTTTTTACATTTGTGCTTGAGGACACTAGAAACATTGCATTTTATAATTATAAGGGTCAAACTTTTTCTAAGTTAGACATATGGAACAAAAGATTAGGGCACATTGGTGAGAGAACAATGAAGCAAATGTGTAGAGATCAATGTGTACTTGGGATACCTAATGTATCCAAGCAACATATGATCTATAAATGTGGTGCATGTCAGTTTGGTAAATCACATAAGTTACCCTTTACAAAGAAAGGCTATATGAATGAGGATTATTTGGAACTTGTCCACACAGATATGTGGGGACCCAGCAAGGACCCTTCAATTTCAGGCTCAAGGTACTATGTGTCATTTATTGATGATTTCAGTAGGTGGAATATCTATTATTTCATGAAACATAAGGATGAAGTGTTGAGTTGTTTCAAGAAGTATCTTGCACTTGTGGAAAATCAAACAAGAAAAAGCGTAAAGAGGATAAGATCAAACGGAGGAAGTGAGTACTTCTCAAATGAGTTTGATGCATTTTGGCAAGATAGATGCGTCAAAAGGGAGATCACTACTAGATATACTCTTGAACAAAATGGAGTAGCAGAGAGGAGGAACAAATTGATGGTGGAAGGAGCTAGATCAATGCTAAATGAAAAGAAGTTTCCAACTTACTTGTAGGTAGAAAGTGTTTCTACTGCCACTTATCTTATTGACACGTTATCTTCTAAGTCCATTTATGGGATGACCCCTATGAGGCATGGCATGGTAGGAGACCATTACTTGAACATTGCAAAATATTATTTTGTGTTGCTTATGTGCATGTTCCATCTCAAATCAGAGCTAAGTTAGACCCTAAGGTAGAAAAATGCATCTCCATAGGGTATGATATAAATCAAAAGGGATACAGGTTTGATAATCCATACAACAAAGGATTTATGGTCAGTAGAGATGTTGTGTTTGATGAGAATGATTCTTGGTTTGAAAGTGAATGCAAGAAGGTCAAATTGCCATATGACTTGGAAGAAGAATTTCCAAGCCTCACCAAGGAGGAGCATGCACAGTTGAAGACATCAAATCAGATGATGAGGACATTGTCAACTTGGAAGAATTTAAAGCATGGAAATCAAAAGGCAAGGTCAAGATGAAGAAGTTGGAGGACATACCTGAGTCATCCAACCACGCCTTAAGGAGATCACAAAGACAGAGTAAAAAGCCAATCAAATATGGGTATGATACTTCATTAGTCACTATGCATTCTATTTAACTTGCTAAGGATTCATCACTTCAAGAACCTTCTTCATATGAAGAAGCAAGTACCAAAGCAGAATGGAAGGAGGCTATGGATGAAGAAATAGAAGCATCCAAGAGAATGACACTTGGGAGCTAGTACCCAAGAAAGCATCAATGAAGGTAATTGGTTCTAGATGGATATACAAAATCAAAAGGAACTCATATGGAACCATAAATAGCTACAAAGCTAGGATTGTGGCTAAGGGTTCTACACAAACCCAAGGAGTATATTATGAAGAAACTCATTCACCTCTGGCTAAGATGCAGACCATCAGAGCATTGGTAAGTGTAGCTGAATCCAGAAATTGGAATATGTATCAACTAGATGTAAAAAATGCTTTTCTCAAGGGGTGGATTTCATAGGAGTTTTACATGGCTCAACCTCGTGGCTATGAAGATCCAAACAAGGTAAATGTGTGCAAATTGAACATAGCTCTTTATGGTTTGAAACACGCACCTACGGCATGGAACCATAGGTTAACAACATATCTTCAAGACCAAGGATTCATGATGAGCAAGGCAGATTCTTCTCAGTTTTTCAAAAGGATTAATTCAAAAATAATATATTTATGTGTACATGTGGATGACATCATTCCTACATGTAGTGATGCCAATGGCATCGGACAAATCGAAAAAATAATAATACACGAGTCTAAGATCAGTGACCTAGGGTTTCTGAAATATTTTCTTCCACTTGAGTTGGTATACACTAACTCTGGAATCTACATCACTCAAAGAAAATATGTGTAGGATGTATTGAATAAGTTCCACTTGGAGGATGCAAAAGTAGCTAGCACCCCTATGGAGGTAAATCATAAATTGAGTGCTCATGAAGGTAATTTGCTTGAAGACATTGCACATTACCAAAGCATAGTTGGGAGTCTAAACTATGCAACATTAACTAGGATTGACATATGGTATGAAGTAAGTGTTCAGAGCCAATTCATGCATAAACCTAGAGCAGCTCACTTGGAAGCTGCTAAAAAAACTTTGAAGTATCTCAAAGGTACTCAAAATCAAGGTCCTTACTTTCTATACACATCAAATTTTGATGTAAAATTGTACTCACATGCAGATTGGGCAGGATGTAAAGATGACAGAAGAAGTACTTCTTGATATTTATCTTTTGCACGTGATAAACCTATATCATGGTCTTCTAAGAAGCAAGAAACTGTTGTTGTATCTTCAACACAGGCTGAATACAGGGGATTAGCAAATGCTACACAAGAAGCTATTTGGATTAGATTGCTCTACTTAGATTTGGGACTAAATACTCATTCACCAATGATCTTTGGTGATAACACTAGTTCTTTGCATCTTGCAGTCTATGCCATTTGTCATGCAAGAACTAAGCATATAGAAGTGTACTATCACTAGGTTAGAGAGAAACTCTTGAGCAATGAGATTTAATTAGCATATGTATCTACAAGTATGAAATGTGCTGATTTGTTAACCAAGGCACATGATGGTACTAAGCTTTGCAGGTTTAAAACCATGATTGGATTACAAGACATTAAAGAAGATTGATAAAATAATAGAAGCCAATATTTTTGGCTTGAGGGGGTGTTGTTGGTGCAAATGACAAGCCTACACATTTGGCTTAGCATGGAAGAAAAACTGTATGCAACTATCACTTGATGATGCATGTGAACCTTGGCTTGTAAGCACTTGATCATTTACCATTGTATAAGGTTAAAAATCATCAACTCCAAAGTACATAGGTACTTTCTTAGTGCCAAGTGTATGCTAAAAGGACCTACTATATAGCTCTAAAGTGTATTAGGACAGGTAGAAAGTAGGTTTTAGTAGTACCATCTCACTTCCTTGAGCTATCTGTCCATCTCCTCCAACAATTAATACGTTCCTTATCTCATGGACTATTTTCTTTCTCTCCTATTTAAGACTGAAGGATCAAGATGTTATCAGATTGGAAAGAATTTGTAGAATCTTTCTTTGGATGGGCGACCACGATAGAAGGAATTCCCCAAAATTAAATGGGATACTTGTATTAGCCAAAAGGATTATGGGGGTCTGGGCATTTTGGAGATTGAAGGCACGCCAAATACATTGGTGGCTAAATAGCTTATTAAAGCTTGGTGCAACAATGAGGCATGTTGGGCCATGCTTATCTTCATGAAAAAGAACGCTCTTATGCTTGTGGGACTCTCCCAGGTTGGAAGGACTTCAGCCTTCTCACCATTGTCTTCTCCCCACTTTCAATGTTTTGTAAATTCTGAAATCTGGTCTGCTCTCTGTGCAAGCATTGGAATAAGATCAAATAGTTTGTCAAAATCAATGCAGATTGGAAACGGGAAGCAGATATAAAACATAATGATTGGATATGGTTGCCTATCAAGGGCATCAAAGGGGTAGAGTCTTGGAACCTCCAAAAATCTAAGAAGCTTTGGAAGAAGGGATTTTAGTATTGGAAACACCTCTGATACCAAGAAACTCGCCAATAGATTAGATTTGAGGATATTAATCTAGAAATAAGAGTGAACTACAAAGAATGGATCCTATTGTAGAGTACATGCATCACTGGGGAATGCTCAAAAACTTTTCTCTGCACTAGGGTAGGACCCTGTGCACCATCAGGACCTTAAATGGCAATAGCATTAAAAAAATTCCTAGAATCAAAGAGAATTTGGACTATCATATCATGTTCAATAAGAAATGTGTGTTACTTTGACGGAATTGCAATGGGATATAAAGTTCATGTCTCTCAAACACCACCTCATTGAGATAAAAAAGTCGGTGCTTATGTGAAAAAGCCTCCACCATGGAATTTGGACCAATATAAGGGCTAAAGAATTTGTGGGGTTGTACCATGGTGCAAGCGGTGATGTCACAACAAAGAGGACCTAGGACACATTTTCTTCTCCTACCCAAATCTATCTAGATTTGGTGTATCCTTGAACAAATCTGGGTACTATAGGAACAAATTGGAAGCAAGCAATACTGGGCAAGGCAATTCGATGCTCCTCGTCATTGTGGAATGCTATAAGACGTGAGACGCTCTAGAAGATTTGGAGAGAGATGTGTGATTCCAATTTTGGAAACCCTCCTAAAGAATTGTCTATCCAGAAATCTCTTTTCCTCCTAGAGAAAAGAATTTCCAATTGTAACAAGCTTCCATCGTTTAGACATCATAGAGTGTTTATCCTTGAGATCAGCAAGATTAAATTCAAGTGGGGCCTACATGAGGGGGACGAGAGAGTTATCAACCTCCTTTGTAAAACCCTCTAGCTTTGTATGTTCTTCCTTACTTTGTGGGATTTGGGGGATCCCATGGGCGCTAGATCCATATTCTTGTATAGTTGTTTTCTTTTATTTTAATTAAATTATGGGACAGTAGGCTATTTTCAAACTTCCTTTTATGAAAAAAATATGTTTGTACTTACTAGAATTATGTATTGTGGTAAGAACCGTTCTAAAAGATGATAGCAACCTTGAACTATACCAATGAAGGTTGATATCAAATTTTGTCAGGTTAAGTTTGAAATCTTTACCTATGTTTATAATGCCTTGTGGATCTTGTTTTCTATACAACAAAGAACTTTAATATTTGAGATCCTTCTCTCTTTAAATTATTTGAGGCTTGTGAGGAGATGGAGTGATACCCTCTATTCCAATAATGGTGGTATTCTAGTGATCATTTTAGAAAGCATTGAACTTTCATAAGTGTTGAAAAATGTTGGAAAAAAAAGTATAGTTCCCTAATGTAGAAGAATGATTTTTATCGCCCCATGTCCGTATTCCATCAAGTATACGCTATACCGTTAAATAAATCAATCACTTCAAATGAATTACTAAAATTAATCTACTTAAATTTTCGTATTCCAATATACAAAATTATTTATTTTTTCGTATATGTCTTCAATTGATTCTTCCATATTGAAGTAATGTGCAATTATCAGTGGGCATAGATCTGACGATCATTGTTGTTGACACTTTCAACTTTGTCACACGAAATTCCGTGCACATATGCCGAAAAATGTGAAATTGAATGGATCAGTATATGGTATAAAAATGAATTTATTTGAAGTGATCATACAGATTACAAAATTCCTATACTTACTAGAAGTACCAGTTCTAGTAACCTAGTATTAACATGAGCCTAGATTGATCTATACCGATCAAAATTTCTATCAATTCTCAGGAGGTGGCTCTCAAAAAAACCAAAAAATTGATGGTTGAGATTATTATCTCTTGAAATTACTGTGAAGTTTATGAGCACATGAAGTGATATCCGCAAGCCCTATAGTGGTGGTATTGAAGTGATAATTTTAGAAAACATTGAAAAAGCTACAAGGAGGACTCAAGAAATTACGTTAAGTAGGGCTTTATCTCACTTATAAGTTTAACTTTTCAAAGATCTATTTCAACAACATATTGAATCACTTCATGTATCTATAAGATAAGTGAATTGGATTCTCAAACGGATTTTAGGAGTAAGAGAAAACACCATCCAACCACGATATAGTGTGGTATAAACGTTGTTGTGTTCATCCACTAAGCCTCCATTAAAGACATTTCTGCTTTGTGCAAAACTTTTATGATTCACTCAGGACTATGTTGATATACTTGTAGTGCTCCTTTATTGAAATGAAATTCTCTATTCACAACTTTTGGTATCAAACATAATGACTCTATTTGGACTCCGATCCAATGCAACTGGAACGTGGAATCTTGGAACATTTGAAATGCCAAGAGGCTATGGAACAAAGGATTCAAAAAATGGAAACATCTCTAGAAACAAGACACCAACGAGATGAACTTCGAGGATATTGACCCTAGTGCCAACATTACCTATGAAGAATGGAATACTTTACAAAACAGATGGCTTGCCTAGGACCGCTCTAAATTTCATCTTCTCATGGGGCATGACCCACCGTGCATGCTTGCTCTAAGATGGCACAGTGGTAATTGCTTAACAAAAATCCCGAACATCAAATAAAATCATTGATTATCATGGATGCGACTTTGGTGGGATATGAAGTTCATGTTGGGAAAGATGGATGGTCACCTCAAGAAATGAGTTGGTACTGCTAATCCTTGCTTTCTACCTACCATTTTTCTCCTTAGAGTTGTGATGTAGGCCCTTTTATCTTTCCAATTACACTAAATAAGTGCCTATGTACTTTGGAGATGATCCTCCAAACAATTTGATCAAAATAGATAAGTTTGCATCTAGCTAGTGACCAAAAAGTTGTTATTTTGATCTTGATACCTGCTAGATGTTTTGCTCATTACTCATAGTACAGTAGCAGTTAGAAAACGTCCTTTTGAAGGTATCTAAATGGCTTTGAGACGCTAATGATTCCAAGTGGAATCACTTAAAATGATAGACTATACTCTGAGAAATGTCTTCAACAAGTAGAAGCTTACCCCCGATATTTTAGGAACTCTATAGAGAATGACCAGTGACGACTTCGAGATATTTTTCTCCCCATCGGATGAGTGAAACTTTTCAAACTTCGATAACTTCTAGTAGAATTTGAGCTTGTTCCAACAAGCTATAGATCATTGAAAATGATGGAGCAATTAGTGAGATATGAGGAAGACAAGTACATTGTTCCGAGTCACAATGACAGAGAGACCACTAGAGATGATCAATGATATAATGTATTATATGACAACGTTCTACATGATCATTGGCATGAATATGGGCACAATGATGGTGATAGGAGTAGGCTATAGTGTAAGCCTCTCAACTTCTCCAAGCCGCGAGTTTTCCACTATCTTTATGGTGACTTTTCTCAAGGTTTGAATTGTGAAATTCAAATAGAGATCCACTTAAAAGGTTCCTCTAAGTTAGGAATGATTCTTCTAAGTGTGATTTGTAGCTTTTAGTTATCCAAACTCCATGAGGAAGATGGGATTCCAATATTCCTTCTAGGATTCATCTTTTACAAGAAGTAAATGATCAACTTTTACAAGCAATGGGTCATGTACTCCCTCAATCATTTGTACATGGCTTCTTCCAATGCCTAGCCAAGTGTGAATGCTTGGCATTTGCTTCAAAGGCTCCCCCTCAAGCCAAACATCTTGGATTGCTCTTCTTCATCAATGCTCTTGAATGTCGTGCAATCCAATCATAGCTTTAAACCTCCAAAGTTTAGTACCATCAAGTGCTTTGGTCAAGAAATCTACACATTGCATATTACTGGATACATATGCCAATTGAATCTCCTTGCTCAATAGCTTCTCTCTCACATAGTGTTCTATATGCTTGGTCCTAGCATGATAGATACGATTTGCTATAAGATGTAAAGAACTTGTATTATTAGCAAAGATCATTGGTGAGTCAGAATGTAGTCCTAGATCTGCATATAACAATCTAATCCATATGGCTTCTTGAGTAGCATTGGCTAATCCTCTATATTTTGCCTCTATTGAAGATAAAGCAAAAGTAGATTGCTTCTTGGAAGACCATGAAATGGGCTTATCACCTGCAAAAGAAAGATAACATGAGGTGCTCCTCCTCTCATCCCTACAACCTGCCCAATCTGCATCTAAATAAAGTTTGATGTCCGAATCTGAAGTATATGGAAAGTATAATCCTTGATTTTGAGTACCCTTAAGGTACTTCATTATCCTCTTAGTAGCTTCCAAGTGAGGTGCTCTAGGTTTATGCATGAATTGCCTTAAAACACTTACTCCATAAGCAATATCAATCCTTGTCAAGGTTGCATAGTTTAGATTCCCAACTATGGTTTGATATCTTGCAATGTTTTCAAGCAAATCAACGTCATGAGCACTCAATTTTTGGTTTACCTCCATCGGAATGCTAGCTACTTTGGCATTCTCCAAATGGAACATCTTCAACATGTCTTGCACATACTTTCTCGGAGTGATGTGAATTCAAAAATGACCATAGACCAATTAAAGTCCAAGAAAATACTTTAGTGACCCTAGATCACTAATTTTGAACTCCTACATCATTAGGTGCTTGATCTATTTGATGCCATTGGCATCACTACCTATAATTATGATATCATCAACATACACACATAGATATATCACCTCTGAATTATTTCTCTTGACAAACAGAGAAGTATTTTCTTTTGTCATGGTGAATCCTTGGTCTTTAAGATATGTAGTCAACCTATGGTTCCATGCCCTAGGTACGTACTTCAATCCATAAAATGCTTTGCTTATTTTGCATACATATTTTACCTTGCTTGGGTCCTCATACCCAGGAGGTTGAGCCATGAAAACCTCCTCTGAAATCCAGCCATTAAGCAAAGCATTTTTTGCATCCAATTGGTACATATTCAAATTTCGTGATGCACCCACACTTAGCAATACCCTGATGGTTGGAATTTTTGCCACAGGTACAAAAGTCTCTCCATAATCAACTCGTTAGGTTTGTGCAAAACCCTTAGCCACAAGTCTAGCTTTATACCTGCTTATGGATCCATGTGAGTTTCTCTTGACTTTGTAAATCCATCTAGAACCAATTACCTTGATTGATTGCTTCTTTCGCATTAGCTCCCGAGTATCATTCTCTGTGAGTGCTTCTATTTCTTCATCCATAGCTTCCTTCCATTCTGACTTGGTCTTTGCCTCTTCATATGGGGTAGCTTCTTCACATGATAAATCCTTAGCAAGATAAAGAGATTAATGCTTAGTTAGTAAGGAAGTTTCATACCCATATTTGATTGGCTTCTTGCTCTCCCTTTGTGATCTTCTAATTGCTTGGTGGGATGATTCAGGTATATCTTCCAATCTCTTCATCTTGAACTTGCCCTTTGATTTCCATGCTTGAAGGAAGTCAGAGATAGAGTTAAGAAGATATGACCTTGCTAATGCATCTTTGGCACACCATGAGTTGAGTCTTCCAAGCTCCTCTAGTGTAGGTTGTCTTTTGCATTTGAAAATGGGAATCTCCTCATCTCATGATATGTATCCATACATACTCCTTCCTTGTAAGTATGTTTTCATCCTCAAGGACCATGGTTGGTAGTTCTTCCTGTCCAATTTATCAATAAAACAAGGGAAACCATCTCCCATTTGACCTCAAGTTTCTCTGATACCATTCTTGGGAAAGATGGATGGACACCTCAAGAAATGAGTTGGTACTACTAATCCTTGCTTTGTACCTACCCTCTTTCTCCTTAGAGTTGTGATGTAGGCCCTTTTGGTTGTACAATGACACTAAATAAGTGCCTATGTACTTTGGAGATGATGTTGCAAAGAATTTGATCAAGACTGATAAGTTTGCATCTAGCTAGTGACCAAAACGCTGCAGTTTTCATCTTGATACCTACTCCACGTTTTGCTTAGTACTGACAATAGAGTAGCAAATAGAAAAATTCCTTCTGATGGTATCTAACTATCTTGGAGAGCTAATGATTCCAAGTAGAGTCACTTAAAATGGTAGACTATACTCAGAGCAATGTCTTTAGCATGTAGAAGCTTATCCCCAATATTTTAGGAACTTTATTGAGAATGACCAGTGACCACTTCAAGATGTTTTTCTCCCAATTGGCTAAATGAAAATTCTTCAAACTTTGATAGCTTTTACTAGATGTGTAGGTGTTCAAAGAAGCTATAGATCATTGAAAATGATGGAGAAATCAGTGAGATATGAGCAAGACAAGTACACTATTCTGAGTCACGACATAGATACCAATAGAGATGATCAACGATGTAATGTATTATATGACAATGTTGTACATGATCATTCGCATGAATATTATGCCCAATGATGGTGATAGGAGTAGGCTATAGTGTAAGCCTCTCAAATACATCAAATGATCAACAATATGCTCAGCAATGGGGGCTCTCCAAGCCAAAAGTTTTCAACTATCTTTTATAGTGGCTTTTCTCGAACATTGAATTTTGAAATTCAAATAGAGATCCACTTAAAAGGCTCCTCTAAGTTAGGAATGATTCCTCTTAGTGTGTTTGGTAGATTTTAGTTCTCCAAACTCCATGAAGAAGATGGCATTCCAATATTCTCTCTAGTATTTATGTTTTACAAGAACTAAATGATCAGCTTTTAGAAGCAATGGGTCATGTAGTCCTTCAATCATTTGTACATGGCTTCTTCCAATGCCTAGCCAAGTATGAAGGCTTGGAATTTGCTCCAACAGTTAATGGCTATCTGGCACCCTCAACATATGAGTGAATCATGTATGTGGTAACATGGGGAAAAAACCTCTACCCAACACTAGAGTGAAAAGTGCCCATGTATAGTGAAAAGGTTCACAACAAAGCTACTCAAGGAACACACAAATGTAACAAACCACCTTGGTGCAAATGATGTGAGCACATGAAGGGAATGATAGATCAGCCCCCACAAGGTAATAAGGCTAAAGCTTTATGAAAAGCTTCAAAATTTTCCCGGGAAGAGCTTTGGTGAATATGTCTTCATTATTATCTTGTGTAGGCACACATACCAAATCAATACTCATATATACAGGCGCTCTCTCACAACCTAAATATGTTTGGTCCATGCATGAAACAATGGGTTCCAGGCAATAGCCAATGCACTCTAACTAGCGGTGAGAATATTCATAAGAGCATCAATCTCCATGCAAAGTTCCATCAATAGGCATCTCATCCATATACACTCTATGATAGGTATGAAAACTACACTATATTCCACTTCACAACTCAATGTCACCAGTTTAGGTTGCTTCTTACTCAACCAATATATGCATGATTCTCCAATGAAAAAGAAATTACCACTAGTGGACATGCAAGTATCATAACAACCAGCCCAATCAATATCTATAAAAGCATGCAACCATGGTTGAACATCTCTTCCATAAATGAGACCTAAGCACAAAGTGCCTTTGAGATATCTATACACATGTTTCACCCGTTACCAATTCGTAGTGCCAGGGCTATGCATGAATCAACTCAACCGGAGAACTACATACAATATATCCAACCTTGTGTTGCATGCATATATAAAACATCCCCTAGCTTGGTGATAAAGAGAAGTGTCAAATGGAACACTAGAACCCTCAACTAAGAACATGAGTCCTGTCTCAACTAGTGTGAAAATTGGTTTGCAATCCTCAAAGTCAAAAATTGAAGAAGTTTTCGAACATACTTTGCTTGATGCATAGCAATCCCCCCCTCAACGGATACAAACCAAATTCCAAGATAGTAACTCAAAAGACCAAAGATAAGTGACATCAAATGTATGCTGCAAATCGGCCATAAGAATATCAAGTTGTGCATCACATGACCCAATCAAGATTATGTCATCCACATAAAGAAGAAGCACTATAAGATCAAACCTATCTTTGCATGCATAGAGTGTGCTTTCAATTGGACTTCATGTGAAGCCAAAATCAATAAAGTGCTTGTATATTTTTTCATACCATGCATGTGGAGCTTGCTTAAGACCATACAAGGCTTTATGCATGTTGTTTCCTTTTCATGGAAAATCCAAGAGGTTGCTTCACATAAACCTCTTCTTGCAAATCACCATTCAAGAAAGATGTCTTTATGTCCAACTCATGTACTTTCCAACCTCAATGGATACCCAATGCAACCAGTGTATGAATGGTACTCATGCATGAAGTAGGTGCAAACATTTCCTCATATTCAATGCCATGTCATTGTGCATATCCATCGGCAACCAATGTAGTTTTGTAGTGATGAATGCTACCATTAGACTTTCTCTTAATCTTGTAAACCCACTTTCTACCAATGACATTTTTTTTCTTTTGGCAATTCACATAACTCCTAAGTACCATTCCTATGTATGGAATCCATTTCTCATTGCATAACACTAATCCATTGTGGATCATAACATGCATGTTCAAAAGTGTCTCTTTATAACATGTGATTTAAATAAGAGAATTATCCACAAAATCACTTGATGCATGGTGAGAGCTTGATCTTGTTTTACCAAGTAAAGGTGCACTCAATTTGCTATCTTCTCAAAGTTTGTTTCAGCCACATTGGCATACTTTGTGCAGTCTCGATAGACATGCGTTCATTATGTAATACATCATCAACATGTATATCATGTGTGGGCTGAATTTCATGCTCGTTTTCAGCCATATTTTGATGCAAATGTTCAGCCATATGTGGATGGAAATCACCAATAGTTCTAACAATTTTCGGCTTAAATTTTTCAGTTGTATTTGGCTCCAAATTCTCTACAATTTCAGCTCTATTTTGTTGGAAATTTTTAGCCCTTTCAGCCTTAGTTGGCTGCTCTACATGGCCATAGACAAGCACACCATTTTGGAACAAATGCATAAGTGTATCAAACACATCTTGTGAGCCAAAGTCCTGAGCTCAATTTGTCCTACTGCAATGATAGGATGAGAGGCATTGTTTGCACATATAACATGTTCTACTTTGGGTGCATCTTCTAAAGATGCAAAAAATCTTTTGCATGGAGTTATGTGGTTTGAAGCACCATTATTAAAGAGCCAATCCGAATCAGCCTCACTCACAACCATACATTTAGAATCCAAAGATGTATCATAATGACATGTAGCAACACATGCGAAAAAATCTTGAGCAATGTTAGCTTCATCATTCTTTGCATTTGCTGAATTTTGAGCAATAGACGTGATGGATTTTGTCTTTTTTGCAGTGCGCTTAGCAAGCTTTCTCCACTTATCAATAGTATGACTATCCTTTCAACAATATTTGCATCTCTTTTTCTTTTGCACATCAGCATCATTACAGGAATGAGTGGAAGAGGAAGGTTGAGGCTTTGGTTTTGATGAACCCATAGTTGAATCATACTTGTTTTTCTCCTTTTGTGAGATAGCAAGTGCTTGTGTTCCCTCAATCAAGCCACTCATATTCACTCTAGATTCATCTTCTTACAAAAGAAGAGACAGAACCTTATCAAATGCATACATATTAGGATTCCCTTTTGCAAACAAGTAGAGTGTAGTACGAAAGCTTTGAAAAAATTATGGTAATCCTTTCAACAATGTAGAAATGAGTGATGCATGCAAAACAATCTCATCTATGTTTTCCAATTTCTCTTTCATGTCCTTGATGTATGTCACATACACATCGGCTCACTCATTTTCAGCCATACATACATCCTCACGTTGCTTTTTCAGGTATGCAACACATGCTTCATTATGCATGTCATACAAAGAAGCAAGAGTGTCATGCAAGATTATGGCCACCACGTGCTAGAGAGATGACTATCCTCCCAACCAAATGCCTCTATATATCGCTCTCTCTAGGGGACTTACTTCTTGGGCAGGTGGATACTAACCATCCATGTGTCAGCCATGTAACTACATGTGGGCCAAGTGTCCCAGTTAACTCGAGTTAACTCAAGTGAATGCTTCTAGAAGGCTCTAGATCTCTTTGGGCAAAATACTCTTCCCATGTCTCCCATGGGAATTGAACCCAAGACCTCCTCCTTTAAATCCTTGAGACTTAACCACTAAGTTAAGTGGATCACTTGTTCACAAGACGAGAAGACCTTCTAGTAAGTCTAGACCCGAGATCTTTGGTCATATACATGTATGACCAAATGGTGTCCGATTTCAAATCCATCTGAACTGGCCGGATCCCTAGATCATAGACTTACTTTATTACATTCTTCCCATTGGAAAAATATTTTTATCCTTGAAAAATGGAGCTATATACGCGAGCTTGAAATGCTTCAGATTTCACTTTGAAATCTTCATGGAGAGGGTCTACTAATAAAGAGCCTACCTTTTGCTTTCTAGAAAGTGTTTTCCATTAGATGTCATACATTGTTTATGAGAAGTTTCCATGAGTGAGTGTTGTAGATTATTTTCTAAGCTACCGATCTTCTTTTTCCAATTTTCACTAATCTCCTCCCTACATTGTGTGGAGGTAGAATTCCTTTTCTTCTTCTTCTTGTTCTTGTTCTTGTTCTTCTTATTCTTCTTCTTCTTCTTCTTCTTCTTCTTCTTCTTCTTCTTCTTTTTCTTCTTCTTCTTCTTCTTCTTCTTCTTCTTCTTCTTCTTCTTCTTCTTCTTCTTCTCCTCCTCCTCCTTCTCCTTCTCCTTCTCCTTCTCCTTCTCCTCCTTCTTCTTCTTCTTCTTCTTCTTCTTCTTCTTCTTCTTCTTCTTCTTCTTCTTCTTCTTCCTCCTCATCCTCCTCCTCCTCCTCCTCTTATTCTTCTTCTTCTTCTTCTTCTTCTTCTTCTTCTTCTACTACTACTACTACTACTACTACTGTTGCTGCTGTTGTTGCTGTTGTTGCTGCTGCTACTGCTACTGCTACTGCTATTGCTACTGCTACAACTATTGCTAGTGCTATAGCTACTGCTACTACTACTGCTACTGCTACTCCTACTCCTACTGCTACTGCTATTGTTGTTGTTGTTGTTGCTGCTGCTCCTCCTACTGCTACTACTACTACTACTACTACTGCTACTACTGCTACTACTACTACTACTACTACTACTACTACTACTACTACTACTACTACTACTACTACTACTACTACTACTACTACTACTACTACTACCACTACTACCACTACTACTACTACTACATCTTCTTGTTATCCCCATACAAGTTTTGATTGGGAAATAATGTAGATGATGAACCCTCTTCTTAATTTGACTCCTCAACCTTTTGTTGCTTAGCTTGTACATTTGTCATAGCTTGAAGAGAGACTTTCCCTTTTTGTAAAGTACCACTATCAACAATTATTTACACCTTAACCAATGGTAGTTAAAAGCCAACAATGGAGGAAATGTTTGTCTTTGAATTGTGGATTCTTTCTATACATAGTAGATATCCACGTATCTTTTGTTGGTTAGTACAATTCTTTGTGATACCATCTCTCCTCACTCCAAGTATTTCCTAGATACTCAATTCTATCTTCTAGGTATCACTTTAAGGAGAATATGCATCAAAGTGCATCAAAAAGAAAAGATAGAGAGAAAGTGAACCTTCATTGAGATGATCTCAAACATAAGGACCACGACCTGCTAGAGACATGTCTCTTCTCCCAGTTGTATGCCTCTATATTCAAGTGCTTGAGTGGATGTTCACCTTTTGGATTAATTGTAATCACATATGCATATGAAAGCTCCACCATGTCCTTTATACCTTCCACAAGAGTCCCTAGTAGTAGATATACTTTCCACTTTATGTAAGTCCAACAAAATACGATTTATCTTTTGCTAATTTGAGTGGCTTCTTTTGTCATGGATATAAAGGAAAACATCTTAAACCTTAGATTGCATATGACTTTCTATATCTCATTATTTTTTCACAATCTAGAGAAAGTAATGGTTTAATCATATCTAGAACATACTAGGAAACCCTAAGATTGATTCTCTACTTGCTTGATTTCAACATTCATAGGTCCTCATTCAAATAGTTGACACCATTGATGAAATTTCAAACTTTTAACCGTCCTTGAACACCTATAAACGAAGGGCTTAGACAGATATATCTTTAGCCTTGCAAATACCAGCCTTGGAAGCTCAATGATTCATGAACTTCAAGTGACTATATCTTCCAAGTTCTATTTCATGTTCCTTCTTGTCTTGTGATTTGTTCTAGTCTTTTCTAGTCTATTTTTCTAGAGCTCCTTTCTTGTTCTCTTGTACTTTCACAGTATGTGATCCTATCAAATTCATTCTTATACTAGCCCATCTCTCACAAGAGATTCCTTGTAAATCAAATAATTTTTTTCTTAACTACAATCATAGCTTGTGAAATATCTTGTACCCTATGTAGTACAATTATCCATACCTATTAGTCTCGATTTGTGGGACTTCTTGTATAACTTGCATATTCTTGCATTATTTTTCTATTAGGTAAGTCTTGTAGTCAATAGTATCATTCCAAAATCCTATCGAGTCTAGTAAGAGGGCACAATCTAGTGATCCCCTGACATTTAGGAAGACCAGCTTCTTTCCAATACTATGCATCATGAAGAACATAGTTGAAGAGATTATTGCACCGCTTAAGAATCTCCAAGAATAATTCCATGACCTAACTCATTGATAGAAAAAAAAATCGAGATAAAAGATGCACTTATCTAAGAATTACAACAATGAATTATGAATCCTAGAAAAAATCAATAAAGTGTTAAAATTAATATTGTAGTTCATCCGTCATGAAGGAACCCAAGAATTGCATTCCAAAAAAGCTGTATCTAATTGTATGGTTCAATGGATTAGTGCAACAACTGAAATTGTACATCTTTATGCATACAAATAGATACATTGATGAGTAATCCAAGGTTGTTTTTATTGGAACCCTACTCTATGGTCAAGCATTATCATGACTAATGCCAATCTTGGGAAAGGAAATGGGTATACTTAATGACTATGAAGGGTTTCTTCCAGAGCTCAAGGACATATTTGCATATGCGTAAAATAGTCAAGGTAACTACCATGCCTCTACCTATGCATTAGATTAGCCAATTCATATGTGGTCTCAATTGACATGAGGATTATTTAATTTCTCAATTTTGATTGGTCTTAAGAGATGATGTGAAAGACTTTCTACTCCTGATGGGAGAGGCTAATATGTTGAATGAATACATCAACCAAGCCATTCAATGTGACATTTTCCGTTTTGAAAGAAAACATGAACAAAAAGTAGAAGGAAGACTTCACTAATGGAAACCCTGAAAGCCCACTATGGAGAGGAGCTTATGCCTCAACCTACAAATATAGACATAACTTGACTCTAGCTTCTAACCCCATAGGAGAAACAGAAAAAGGAGCAAGAATAATTTATGCCTCTATCATGGAAGCCTCGAACATATTGTGGTTAATTGTCCCAACAAGAGAATGAAATCGGAATCGCAATCACCCTTGTAAAGAAGGGAAATGAGAAATTCAAGTTATAAAGGAAATGGTACAGTGGGACTATGATATAAGAAAGGGTCTCTTAATTCAAGCAATACCCATGGAAACATGCCTTTTCCCTATTAAGTTGATCATGCATAGCAAGACCCTTTTCCTTACAACCTTAGGTAATTCACGATCCCCCTCATGTTTGATCAGTGAAGGATTAGTAAAGAGACACATGATTCCAATAGTTTTGAAAGAGAAAACAGTAGTAGTTGAAGTAGTAGACGGATGAACTCAAACATATGGGGATATAAACAAGTAAACCACAACATTAAGAGTACAACTTGGTGTTCATTAGTCCCACATATGTTTGAATGTAATATCAAGTTTGATAAATCATATTATCATTGGAATATCTTGGCTAAAGAAACATGATCTAGAAATTGATAGGTAAAATAACCAAGTCACTAATTGAAATAACTAGAAGAACCTCACATATGTAGGAACCAAAGCATTCAAACATGCAGAAAAGAAAGAGCCAATATTTATGATCTATGCAATACCAACTCAACAGTCCAAGAAAGATGATCCAATAAAGCCATATTGTGCATACCAAGACTTTCATCATGTCTTTGAGAAAACGTATGGAGATATCCTTCTAGAACATAGACCTTATGCTTGTTCCATAGAAATTCAAGAGGGAGTGCAATCACAACTTGGACCAAGTCATAGACTATCCCTAGAGGAACTTACAAAATTATACAAAAATATGAATGAAAAACTATCCAAGGGGTTTATTAGACACAAAGTTTGCTGTAGGATCCCCTTTTGTATTTGTAAAGAAGAAGGATGCAACTCTTGGGATGTCTTTAGATTATTGGGACCAAATAAACTTATTATAATAAGCATCTATCCTCTACCACGTATACCAAAGCTCTTGGAAAACCTTTTAAACGCAAAGTTCATGAAGATTGACCTTTGAAGACCTTGAAACCTTGTACAGATCAAATAAGGAGATGAATGGTGGACAACATTTCGAACAAGGCATGGGAATTTTGCATATGTAGTTATGCCATTGAGTCTCAAAGATGCCCAAATAGTCTTTTAACATATCATGAATGACATATTCCAAGAATATTTAAATGATTTCAATTTAATGTACCTAAATGATATCTTGATATTATCAAGAGATCTAGAGGAGCATATATGTTATGTAAAGATAGTTTTTGGGCAGCTAACAGAAGAAGGGTTATATGCAAACATAGATAGATTCTATTTTTTCCTCAAATTGAAGAGGAATTTTTTGGGTACATTGTCTTATAAAAAGGAAAATTCATGAACCCTAAGAAGATGGAGAAAATCCTTAAGCGGCAAAAACCTTCATGTGTTAGAGATGTACAATTTCTTTTAGGCTTTCCGAACTTCTACAAAATATTCATCAAGAATTATACCAAGATAGTGACCCCACTCACCAAGCTTACAAGAAATGAAAATTTCATTGGAAGGAAGAACCAAAAAGTCCCTTCCAAATGCTTAAATTAGCATTTACTACTACTACGATTCTAGTTCATTATGATCCTACCAAGCTTTTTTTATTGGTGACACATGGATTTGAATTTCTGTTGTGAGCCATTCTATCTCAGCATGGGGATGATGACCACTTACACCCATTTGCGTACCATTGAAGAAAATTCTCCCCTATCTATGTAAATTATGAGATACACAACAAAAAGCTTCTTGTCGTAGTAGATTCTTTTGATACCTAGCGATGTCATTTACAGTGGGCAACCTGTAAAGCTATTTTGTATACACATTATAAGAATCTAGAGCAGTCTATGGACAATTGTATCCCCAAGAAAAGATAATCTTGATGAAGTAACTATTTATCCAAGTTCAACTTTATCATCACATAATATCCAAGACAATAGCAATGAAAATGTGATGCCTTGTCAAGAAGATCTTATTTTGCACCAAAGAAAGGCAAAAGAACATTTGATCAAAAGAAAGTATACTACTCAAGGAAAACCATCTCTAGTTAGCAATTATCTTATCAAGCCATCAAGAAGATTACTTCTTCATCCACACAATGAATAGTTTTGTAATGTCAAGCTCAAATTTCAAGAAGGAGAAGATCGTGAATTGATTAATGTCCAAGAAATTGATGGATATCTATATTATTACAAACTGTTGTATATCCCCCCCTTAAGAAATTTCATAATGCAAGTGCTTCGACAACTTCATGATGGCCTTAAATCATAACATTTTCGAATGAATAAAACAATATCAGTTATATCAAGAGATTTTTCATGGCGTCAAATGTAGAAGGAAGTTAAACATTATATCGACACATATGAAACTTGCAATAGATTTAAGTTACCTCTTTATAAAATACATGGTCTCTTGCAAGATTTACCTATTTAGGAAAGAAGAAAGGTCTTCATTATCTATGGATTTCATATGAGATCTACCAAGGTCTGATAAGTAAGATTCCATTCTTGTTATAGTGTATAGTTTTACAAAGAGGTGATTGAGGTCCATAATTCATATGTAGCTTCTCGAACACTATTTGCAAGCTCCTTGAACTAGGTACAACCAATAATCCATATAGCAATTGACAAACAAAACAAATGAGTTAATTCCTAGAATCGTATTTGTGTTGCATGATCAACTATGCTCAAAATGATTGGTTTGAGCATCTATCCTTTGTAGACTTTGCCTTTATCAAGAGTGGTCATACATCTACCAACTAGACTCCATTCTTTGCAATTCATGGAGAACAACCACAGATGGATGTACAACTCTTAAATCATGTCAAGAACCTATTTGCTATGGATAAAGCCGAATGCCTCATAGATATTCACCCGGAACTCAAGCAAGAAGTGCATAAAGCTCAAGAAAATTATAATTATTCTGCAAATCAGCATTGTCTTTAGAACCCATCCTATCACATTAGGGATGAAGTGTTGTTAATGAGAAATAATTCTGACTTCAAGGTCTTCTCAAAAGTTAGAACATTCAAGCTTTCATCCTTTTATCATCTTTGCCAAGATCTATCTAGTCACCTATAAGTTCTAGATTTTAAGTATGATGAGAATACATCCACTTTTTCATGTACCCATGTTGGAACCATATCAATTTTTTCAATTAAGATGAATCAAGAATACCTTGAGGAAGATTTGAGTACCTTGTTCATTCAAAAGGGTATGACATCAATGATCCTACTTGGAAACCTGAAAGAAACATTTAGAGAGCACTTATCAAGGTTTGAGATTTTCAGTAGAAGAATCCAATGAAATCGAGACCATGAACATGAGCGCTCTTCACGGAGATTCTCTCTTGAGGAGGAAACGATGTCATCAGAACCAAGGAAGTCATCCTAAAGCTTAGATTCCATGTACAATTCTATATCTCATTATTTCTTCAATATTTAGAGGGACTAATGCTTCCATCACATTAAAAATGTGCAAATCCCTACTCTCGGTTGTCTACTTTATTGATTTCACCATTCGAAGGTATTATTTCAGATTGGTGATATAAACAATTCATAAGAAACCTTGAACACCTACATAAGGAGGGCTTGTTTACACATTTTGTCAATCTTGCCAACACTAGTCTCAAGGGTGCAAGGAAGCATGATCTCCAAGTGGATACTTTCCAAGTTCTAGTTTGTTTTTTTTTTTGTATTTTTCCTTATTTAAGTCTTTTCTAGTCTAGTATTTTGGAATCTCATAATACGCTATCTTTTCCAATTCACTCTTATAGCTAGTAGATCTCCCCCAAGGGAGTTCTTATAATCCATATATTTTGTATCTTACCTATGATCTTGAGTTGTGGGATCTCTTGTATATTTTTTAGTCCTATTCTCCATACCTACTAGTTCTAGATTATTAGAATTCTTGTATAAGTTTCATATTCTTGTATTATTTTACCTTTGTGGGTGAACTTGTAATCAAAAGTGTAATTCCAAAATCGTGTCTAGTCTAGTCAAAGGGAACAATCGTGTGCTTCTTTGACATATTTTGGAAATATTTAGAGTTCTTCGAGAAACAATCTCTACCCATGGTCCCCATGGGGGTTGAACTGATGGTGTCCTTCTCATGCGATGGATATTACCTCTAGGCTAAGTGGATTACTTGATCAAGACAATGAATGAGCCTATACTTAAGTTTAATACTCAGATATTTTGCACTACATGGGAATGTTTTCCAAACTAATTTGACACTCATGTCATGTACTTGGTAACATTTTCCCTTGGCAAACATTTTCATCCTCTAAGTATAGATTTAAATATATCTAAATCATAAGCATAGTCTAGAGCCTCATGCTCTAGTCTAGATGAATATGTTTTTATCTCTATGGTGAGATTCACCTCACATTCCAAATGAATAGAACCAAAATAACTCACTTATCCCCATACAAATTATTGAAATCACGAGTTACCTTTGCACTTTATAAGGTAAAACTAGTCCAAAATATGAAATGAATGACAAGGGTAGATCAAAAACATCACTCCTAATTCATTGTTTTCATTTGTCCTATCTAGATACTAAAATGTGAAATGGGTAGAATCAAGACTGATCCATATCAATGCAGTACTAGCACATGGATTTAAAGATTTTGGTAGGATTTTTTTATCCATTTCAAGACTTTGAGAATTTATATTTCACTTGAGTTTATTTTGTTCATAAACTATAACTTTATATCCATTCAAATATCTAAGTAGGATATTTGTATCATGTCCCTCCCAACTAGTATGTACTTGCTTTATTATCTAAGTTCTTTAGTGCTTTGTTGATGGTATCTTAAAGATACATTGCTTTTAGAAGAAGCAATCAAAGGAAGTGATCCCTTTCATGATGGACATCAATTAGTCCGAATGGAAGATGGAAGAAGAAAATAGTATGTTAATTATCAATTACTTTACCCAGTTTTTGGGTGTTTCCACATCTCTTTCTACACATATGCATAATTACAAGGTTGCCATCTCTAGACTTAGAAGAAAAAGAATGGCACAAAATATGAAACCTGTTCTTGAAGCTCCCATTTGGGATGATGATATTGTTGAAGTTGTTGATTAGCTTCGTGATGGAAAAGTCCTAGGCTAGATGGACTCATCAATGAGTTTTCCAAAGACCTTTAAGCACTTGGTGACCTGTCTCGTGTGACAAGAAGCTGTTTGACTTGATGCTCTCCTAGAATGTCTCCTATATCGAAAGTTAACATCCAATTATGATGTTACAAACATGTCACATGATCCTTGCTAAAGTTGTTGCTAATTGAATTGCCGATCATTTAGAAAATTGGATTCATGAGAATGAAAAAGGGTTTATCAAAGGCAGATCCATCCTCAAGGCCATCATTAATGTTTTAGAAGGTCTGGTTTTTGTTGAAGAGTCCGCTCAACATGTTCTCTTCCTTTAGATTGACCTCAACAAAGCTTCTAACAAACTCTAGTGGGACTTCATTCTCCAATCTTTGAAAGACATGGGGTGTGGCAAAAAATTTAGTAAGATGAACTCAACATTGCTAAGAAATGCATTTTCTTAGATAACAATCAATGGAAAACTTTCAAAAGCTATTTGATCAAAAGGTTCTATCCGGCAAAGTTGCCCTATAGCCCATCTTGTCTTCGGGATTATTGCTAATTGGCTTAGCTACCTTGTGAATCATCATGTTGGTTTAGGTCTTATTCAAGGCCTCTTTCTTCCTTTTAAGGAAGACCAAATGATCATGCATAAGACTCTTTGCAGATGACACGAAGGCTTTTGTGCATAATGATCCAACTAGCATTGATACCTTTTGGTGTTGCCTAAATACATTCTGTGAGGCATCAAGATCCAAAATAAACTACTCAAAAATGTCTTTTAGGGTTTCATTGGGTATCCACCTCAAATTTTCGTTGGTCATGGCTATTAGAGTATCCCTAGGGGACAAATCTTCTACCTATTCAGTATTCCAATAGGATTCGACATTTTGATGCGTTAACAATGAGATTGGGCAATGTCAAAGCTCAATAGCAAGTTGACATACTGGAAGGTTATGCAGATCAACTGAGAAGGGCGAGCTATGGTGGTTAGCATGTTTCTTCTTTCTTTGGTTATTTACTTTGTCTCTTCCTGGACACAAAAGTGCCAAGATGTTTTCAAATTGGAAGGAATTTGCAAAAACTTTCTCTACATGGGAGATCCTAAAAGAAGGATTGTCCCCAAAATTAAATGGGCTACTTACATAAGCGAGAAAGATCAAGGTGATTTGTGTATTCTAGATAGTGATGTGATGGTCAATAATCTAGAAGCCAAATTGTTAGTCAAAGCATGTAGCAACAGTGATGCCTCTTGGGCCAAACTCATTTTTAGAAACAAGAGCACCCTTAGGCTTGGCACGGTTTGAGGGTGAAAGGGTCTTGATCTTCTCATTCTTTTATTCTCCCCCTACGAGGTGACTCCAAGTGGTTTGACCTTAGTTTTATCCCTATGGAAGAGTTGGAACAAGGTAAGAAAATTTGTAAAGATCAATGAAGACTGGAAATGGCCTATGAGTATTGGAAAAAATGACTTGATCTGGTTCCCTCTTAAGGGTTCCAAAGGTGTTGAGCCTTGGAACCTCCAAATAGTTAGAAAGCTTTGGAACAACGTTTTTCACTTGTGGAAGAACTTTTGGAAACAAGAAACATGCCATTGAATTAGATTTGAGCACATTAACTCAGTTAGGAAAGTGAAATACGAAGAATGATGCCTCCTGAAGAGAAGATGCAATGTTTGGGAGCATTCAAGGACTCACCTGCTTATTGGACATGACTCCCCTTACCTTGTCTTAGATAGAGTACCACAGACAATCATGATAAACATCCAATATTCAAGAAGAATGTGGACCTTCATGTCAGAAAAATAGAAGATGATGTCTAGACTGGTCAAGTTTTAGATGGAATCTCAAGTTCCACTCCGGTTGGCATCCCCTCATCAAGGTTAAAAGATAATTTTTGATGTTGGAAATCCCCCACAAGGGAACTTGGACCAATGTAAAAGCTAAAGAAATTTGGGCATCCCCTCCATGGTGTAAACGATCTCTTCATGGCATTGAGGACTTCGGACACATCTTCTTTTCTTGCCCATATTCAATGTCAGTCTTGCATGCCCTAGAGAGAATCATGCTCGTGTATTGACAAATCAATTAGAAACAAGCAATTTTGGGAGAAAGTGCTCAGATGTTCCTCAGCACTATGGAATGCTATAGGAGAGAGGACCCTCTAGAAGATATGGAAAGAGAAATGTTCCACCAATTTTGGTAACCCGCCAAAGGGACTCTCAAGCAAAAAAAATATATTTTCATTTTAGGAAAAAAAAAATTATAAGAATCCCCCAATAGTTAGGCATCACATAATGTTTTTCCTTCAGAGCAACAAGATTAAAAGCAAGTGGGTCCTCTATGATGGGGATGAAAGGGTTATCAAACTTCTTTGTAATGTTTTCTAGCAGGTTCTCAGCAACCCCTACTTTGTGGGATTTGGGGGGTCCCAAGGGTGCTAGCCTCATTCAGTTGTACGGTTGTTCTTTCTATGAATTAACGTTTGGGAGAGTAGGCTATTCTCAAACTTGCTTTTTGAAAAAAAAGGATGCTTGAATCATTTTTGAAAAATGAAATTGTGTCTATGAACTAAGCCAAATCAACCCCAAGTGCGTTTCTAGTACGTTCAAACACACTTTGAAGGTCGCAAGCTTTCTATGTCAAAGTCTATTTGAATTTCAATTTCAGTTTTATATTCATACTCCAAAACCGTTAAACTTTTCATGCATGCATATTCATTCGTTTCACTTGGATGCATGCATACTATATGCAAAGAAACGAAGTAGTGAATTTTATTCATACAAATGCATGTGCTTGCATGCCAAAAGTAATGCAAATATTCTTTTGCACTAGTAATGTTTGAAATGCATGATCTTGATCCATTTCTTTCTTTCCTTTTGATAGACAAAAAATCTAGAGCACATATTTTTTGTGCTTCAAGAGCTCAAAGGAATGAAATGAGTGTTGGATGTGTGCAATAAGAAGGCATTGTTTTATGCAATGAAATTTACTTTGAGACTAAATTCTTGCTGAATGCAAGCTAGTGCTTGAAATGATCAACTGGTTACATCATTTTGGAGTAAACTTAATCTTAGCTTCGACTTCAACGCTTTTATAATATTAAGCGCAAACCGTCAAAGAAAAGGTCAATGAGAAATTGAAACCTGACACAAATTTTAAAAACATTTAGGTCTATTATGAGTTACTGCCATCATGTGTCCTTTGGTAAGAGCCATCCTCCATCTTCTTGGGTATACTGATGAACTCTTCATTGCCATTTGTTTCTTGGTCCTCCAATCGGTCTTGTCATTCTTGATCCATGAAATTGAAAAGTTACTGCTAGTTTTAACAGCCTTCTCAGGAACGTCTCCTTTCCTTTCGTCAGGTATTGAGGTTGGGTGTTGAAGAACGTCTCCTTTTTAGAAATGGCTCTAAAGAAGGCGCATACAACAAGGCATAAAATTGATGGTTTTTTTCATGTCAAAGGCTATTTTTCTTTTCAAAAAGAAGTAGGAAAATTCTTTACCTCTCAAATTACAAGAGTGTGTGAACATCTACCTGTCAATGGAGAAGTTGAAGGTAAATCTACTTTTCTATAGCCAGGCATAAATAATAAAACTATATGTCACATAGTGGTTATATATACATATATATATATATATATATATATATATATATGTTTGTGTGTGTGTATGTATATAATTGAATTGGGAAATGGACAGACAACGTCATGTTCCTTAAAGTTTGGGCTCTTGACAAGTCTGGATGCTAGACAATGGCGTGATGAGTCTGAAGAAAACCGGTAACTAAGTAAAATGAACCATTTATTGACGTGTTTTACCATTCTATGATATGGTTGAGGTGTAGAAGGATAATGAGAAGATATGTAAAGGACGATACTCACTACAACATACGAGGGGCATACCGACGTTGCCTATACCATTTATGGTATAGGCAACATATGAGAAGGATAATGAGAAGATATGTAAAGGACGATACTCACTACAACATATGAGGGGCATACCGACGTTGCCTATACCATTTAAGGTATATAATTGAATTGGGAAATGGACAGACAACGTCATGTTCCTTAAAGTTTGGGCTCTTGACAAGTCTGGATGCTGGACAATGGCGTGATGAGTCTAAAGAAAGCCGGTAACTAAGTAAAATGAACCATTTATTGACGTGTTTTACCATTCTATGATATGGTTGAGGTGTAGAAGGATAATGAGAAGATATGTAAAGGACGATACTCACTACAACATATGAGGGGCATACCGACGTTGCCTATACCAATGGTCACTGTCGGCATCGGTATAAATGTTGGAAAAGTCCACTAAAGATGTATGACCGTTTAAAACGGATCGTCTGGGTGTCCCCCAACCACCGGTATAAGCGTCAGTATAAGCATTGGTATGAGCCTCGGTATAAGTGTCGATAATTTACTAGAGGTTACTGACACCCATACTGATGCCCATACCGAGACCGTGTTTTAAACATACTGGTAACTCGACAGCAAAATTGAACATCTTTGCACGTGTTTGAGTACTGGTTGTCTTCTCTTGAACTTGCACGCGTGAACAGAATTGCGACCTGCATTGTCTTGTGCACACACACACACACACACACAGATCTCTCTCTCTCTCTCCACACACACACAGACTCTCTCTGTTTAGATCTCACATCTTGGTAAGTGCTGCATGTACTCTTAGCCTTTGTTTTTCTCTATGCTTTGGGTCTTATAATTTCTCTTCTCTTTGATTTTGCACAAATTCTTTGGCATCGATTCTTTGGAATTCAATGATAGACAACATATAGTACGCTTTGATGACAATGATCCAAAAGAGGGACATACTTGTAAGTGATTGTTTTATTCTCTATTGATAGGGAGAGAAAGAGAGAGAGATGAGAGAGAGAGAGATAGAGAGAAAGAGAGAGAGAGAGAGAGAGAGAGAGAGAGAAAGAGAGAGAAAGAGAGAGAGATAGAGAGATAGAGAGATAGAGAGAGAGAGAGTGAGAGATAAAGAGAGATGAAAGAGAGGAAGATATAGATAGGAAGATAGAGCATACACACACACACATCTACACATCCACACATGCATACATACACACATATACGTACACACATGCATGCTTACATACACACACATATACACACATGCATGCTTACATACACACACATATACACACGTCCATGCATACACACACATACAAATATACACACATGTATACACATATACATACACACACATATACATACACACACATATATACACATGTGTACATACACATACACACACACATGCATACACACATACATACACACACATAAATACACACATATATACACACACATATACACACATACATACACACACACATACATACACACATATACACACATGCATGCATACATACACACACATATACACACATGCATGCATACACACATATACACATATACACACATGCATAGATACAAGCACACATGCATAGATACAAGCACACATGCATACACACATACATACACACATACATACACACACACATATACACATGCATACACACATACATACACTCATATACACACATGCATGCATACATACACACACATACACATATACACACATGCATGCATACATACACACACATACACATATACACACATGCATACATACACACACATGTACACACATGCATACATACACACACATATGTACACACATGCATACATACATAGATATACACACATGCATGCATGCATGCACACATATATACACACATGCATGCCTACTCTCACATGCACACACACACATACATACACACATGCATGCGCACACACACATGAATGCATACACACACATGCATACATACACATATACTCACACATGAATACATAGACACACATACACATATACACACATGCATACATTCACAGACACACACACATACATACACACATATATACACACATAAGCTAGTGTTTTAATTAAATATATATAAATAAATATATAAAATTTTGATTTTAAAGTTTTTTTACATCAAATATATAAAAATAGGATTAGGGTTTTTAAGCTATTTGCACATACATAAACATATACTTATACACATATATATACATATACACATTTATATACGCATGCATACACATACACACATGTTTTAGGTCTAGGTCTTTCCGATAAGGGTTTTAGGATTTTTACACATGCATAACATATATGCACACATACACATACACATATAATACATATATACATGTATATACACATGCATACAAAAATATACATATTTTAAGTCTAGATATTTAAGATTAGGGTTTTAGGGTTTAGGCATACATATATTTCAATTACATTTATATTAAGAAAAAATATAGTAAAGAATTAGAAAAAAATCTGAATATATAAATCACATATATATAAAATAGGATTAGGGTTTTAGGTTTTTTTAGGTGTTTAAGTATTTAGGTTTTAGTATTTCAGGTTTAAGTCTTTAGGTTTTAGTATTTCAAGTTTAATTCTTTAGGTTTTAGTATTTCACGTTTAAGTCTAGGTCTTTTTTATTAGGGTTTTAGGGTTTAACACCTACATAACATATATACAGACATACACATACACATATAATACATATATACATGTATATACACATGCATACACAAATATACATATTTTAGGTCTAGATCTTTAAGATTACGGTTTTAGGGTTTATGCATACATATATCTCAATTAAATTTATATAAAGAGAAAATATAGAAAAAACTAAGAAAAAATATGAATATATAAATGAATAAATAAATAAATAAATAGATAAATAAATAAATAAATAAATATATATATATATATATATATATAATAGGATATTTATATAGATAAATAAATATAAAAAGAAATAGTGTTTTAAATAATTTAATTAAATATATATAATTTAATATATATAATTAAATATATAAAAATAGGATTAATTAAGAAGAAAATATGAATATATAAATAAATATAGATTTAAAATAGGATAATTATATAGATAAATAAATATGATAACACCTAGTGTCTTAAATAAGTGAATTAAATATATATGATTAAATATATAAAAATAGGTTTAATTTTAATCATTTTAATCAGATTAAACATATATACACATACACATACACACATATACTGATACACCTATCTATATACATATATATATATACATGCATACACATATATACATGTTTTAGGTCTAGGTCTTTTTTATTAGGATTTTAGGGTTTTAACACCTACATAACATATATACAAACATACACATACACATACGCATATAATACATATATACATGTATATACACATGCATACAAAAATATACATATTTTAGGTATAGATCTTTAAGATTAGGGTTTTAGAGTGTAGGCATACATATAACTCGATTAAATTTATATAAAGATAAAATATAGAAAAAACTTAAGGAAAAACTTTGAATATATATATATATATATATATATATATATATATATATATATATATATATATATATATATATATATATATATATATATATATATATATAGGATAATTATATAGATAAATAGATATAAAAAGAACTAGTGTTTAAAATAATTTAATTAAATAGGTTTAATAAAAAATAGGTTTAATTTTAAAGATTTTAAATAGAGTAAATATATATACACATACACACATATATTATACACATATCTATATACACATATATATACAAATACACATTTATATACACATGCATACACATATATACATATTTTAGGTCTAGGTCTTTAGATTAGGGTTTTAGGGTTTTAGGGTCTTAACACCTGCATAACATATATGAACACATACACATACACATATAATATATATATATATATATATATATATATATATATATATATATATATATATATATATATATATATATATATATATATATATATACATGCATACATGTAGGTCTTTTAGATTAGGGTTTTAGGGTTTTAGGGTTTAGGCATACATATAACTCATCTAGATATATATATTAAATATATATAATTAAATATATATAATTAAACATATATAATGAAATATATAAAAATAGGATTACTTAAGAAAAAAATCAGAATATATAAATAAATAAATATATAAAATAGGATAATTATATGGATTAGGGTTTTAGGTGTTTTAGGTGTTTAAGTATTTAGGTTTTAGTATTTAAGGTTTAAGTCTTTAGGAGTATGATTTCAGGTTTAATAAAAGAATCAAATGTTCTAAAATGTCCATATTGTATCAGATGGCTAGTTTGGATCCGGAGGACAGAATGGCATGTCCTTGCACTCAGTGCAAGTATCAAATTTATGGAAAATGATAGATTTGTACTGCACATCTTAGAGAGTATGGATCCTTTGATAAAAGTCAACTAGAATACCTACACTATCATTCCCATGGTCCCCTAGATGAGCAGATGGACCCAAACCACATTGCACCGGTAACCTCTCGTGGACAAAAGAGAACAAAAAAGGACTTAGACGCACAAGCGAGTACTAATAGCATTACAAAAAATGAACATATGGAAGAGATGCTCAAAGCATTTTATGACATGGATGAAGATCATGATGGTGGAGAAGATGTCGAGAGTTTCATGGACACAACAAAATTTCCACGATCAGAAGTCGATGAAGAATATGACAACATGCAAAGACTAGCTCCTTTACCACTTTACAATGGAGCAAAGATATCTGTACTACATGCATCACTCGCGATGCTCAATGTGCAATCCATTTATGGATGGCCAGATAGTAATGTCACTGAATTGCTCAGGTAAGTGGATTTGAAATAAACTTTCATTGTTGTATCAAAATAACTTTATTTACTAATATCATTTAAATTGCTTATTGCAGGCTTCTTAAAGATCAATTCTTGCTATAGGGAAATGACATGCCTCCAACACATTGTAGGCCTGAAAGCAACGGTTCGTGGATCAGTTCAACCATCGACAATACGGCACACGTGGGGTGCTTGAAGCAACTTCTCTTGAGACATTGTTGTCATTTTGATTTTGAGTATACATCACGCAGGCATCATCCTGTCTTCTTCAGCATTGGATGAAGAAATGCAATACCATCACCTTTGCTCTTCTCCTCTTCTAGCTATCTTCTGTCGTCCTTCCTTTTCTTCAATCGCCCTCTCTCTACTTCTAGATAATCTTTAAACAGCATGCACCTCCTCTGTACTTCTAATCAGCAACGCCTCCCAATTTCTAGTAACAATCGCTAATAGAGATCCTCCTTGCACACCGGTCTTCAGATGATAAGCCGTAAACTTGGCCTCTATGAATTCTCCTCTCAAAAAGAGTTTTGTACCAAATTAAAACATGAAAGGTAGCCTCCCTCCTTCCCTTTTGCTCACATATGAAGTCGCCCCTCTGTACTTCTGTATATCCTCCTTCGATTCTATGCGCCTAATATGCCCGATGAATACCTCTCTTCAGAAGAGTAGTGCCCACTCTTTTCAATTGAACTTCCCCTTTTTCTTCATATCAGAAGCAAACCTCTCTACAAGCTTGGTCATTATGCTATTTTGAGCTATGCGTCTCTCCTCTTGCGAGTCTTCTAAATTTATCCTAGTTGTCCGTGCATGCACGCTATTCATCACTCTCTCTTTTATATATCTCTTAGTCTATGCTTGGTAACACACGTATAATCGTGTAATTTCTTGGCACTTCTTATGTATGTACATGGATTGAAACCTTTTCAATGGCTTGAAACCTATAGCGACCTTGAATGCCAAAAATCCAAGAATATGGTGCATTTTGTTTTGTTCTCTTACTTCCTTGTCCCCGTTTAAATGGCCAAATATATGCATCTAAAGTAGATCCACGAAACCTTCATCTTGATAATTTGTATTGTAACCCAAAAAGCAGCACTTTTAACATTGTGGTTGTTTGTATTAATGACCTTGGGAGAGAAAATCTCTCAGACATCCACCCCCTCCAAACCTCTGCGTCCTCCGGATGCGCCAACCAGGACTTGTTTTCTGTTTCCAAAATTAATGATCAGCTTCATAACATATTGCATGTACATGGGTTTAAAAGAAATAAGTGCCTATGCAAGGCCATGTAATGGGCCCTATGGAATGCATACTCCATAGTGCATAGAAAAACAAATATGGTGCAATAAATAAAGAAAAAGAATTCTGATGGTGAGGCTTGTGCAGTCACTCACATACATATCAAGGTGGATTTACATTAATCCTTTCAATCACTCATGTGCACGAAAATATTCCTTGATGCAAGGTCATGTAGGGAGACCCTATCATGCATACTTTACGTGCATTTTTTTTTAAACAATCATGGTGCAAATGAGGTTAATGGTTTGCTCATGATGAAGTTTTTAAAGTTTTTAAATTTGAAATTGTTTTTCCATGCTGTTTCTACAAGTGCAAATGGATGTGCATCTATGGAAGTTAAAGAAATGTGAATTTACATCTTTTCATGCATACTCTAGGTGCAAAATACTCATCACGGTGTAAAATTTAGAAACTTGAAATGGGAAACTATGAATCAATCTCATGCTCATCATTCTCAGTACTCAAGTCACTCTCACACATCTCATCCATCGTTATTATCAAAGATAATCTTGAAGAAGCGTTTTCTTGTCTCATAAAAGACATCAAAGTTAGTATTAAAAAGCATGCTTTACAATTCATCCTCACTATAATTTCTCTCATCATAGCCTATCTATGGATCGCTTCAGAGTTCATCTTTGGTACCTGTTCATTAGTTGCAAGGTATCTTCCTCCAACAACATCATGTTCGTCATGGATGGAAAACATTCATAACTTTTATACATCATGCATGGAAAATATTCATAAACTTCTATGCATCATGGATGGAAAACATTCATAAAAATTCATAACTTCTATTTATCATGGATGGAAAACATTCATAAACTTCTATGCATCATGGATGGAAAACATTCATAAACCTCTGTGCATCATGGATGGAAAACATACATAAACATTCTATGCATCATGGATGGAAAACATTCATAAATATTCATAAACATTCATAAACATTCATAAACTTGATCATAACATATTATCTTATTAATTTGGCTTCTTGTACTTGTTTTGTTAAAACAACTAATCAAAACACATTAGTAGATATTAATAATTTTAATACAAGACATCAAAAATTTCTTGCATAGATAATTCATTTTTTCTTTTAAGGCTTCTTCATGATGTTTTTATATTTTGTGTAATTCGATTAATAATGTTTTCAAAAACTTCTTATTCTTTTATATTAAGAATTTTCTCATTATTTGCATCCTCATTTGCATTAATTAGTTGTTTACTTTTCTCAAGTTCACCTTGATTATTAGTTTGATTGCTAGTTTCAGGGTTCACTTGTTCTTTCATCTTTTCAATTTTCTCATCTGGATCAATTGAAATAATATGTAAATTTTTATATTTTTCTATTTTCTCATAAGTTGTTCCTTCATACTCTAATCGCTTATTATCTTGCTTATCATTTGGCTGACTATCTTGCACCATCTCTTCAATTTGTGGATTATTCATTTCTGTTTGGATATTTATCATATCTTTAACGGATCGATGCCTAATGTCATGATCAATATATTTTGTGTTATTATCACGTTTTACTCTCTAGTGTTTTTTTTACTCGTTTGCTTGATCTTGACCAAACTTGTTTTTGCTCAAAATATTTTACCATTCCACCTCTACATAGGTTCAAGTGTAAAGGTAAATGGACATGGTAATCACAAATTTTTCTTTCTACCGTAGTGACTAATTTAAGCTCACAAGCACTCTTATAAGCAATGCAATCCCAAAACATGTGGCCAAATTGATCACACCAGAAACATCTTTTAGGTGGATGGAATTTTCTATGTAAAGCTCTAAGTGTTGATCTTCTATGGTCTGTTGAATTGTTTTGATCAAGAATTTTAGCAGGCTTATGCTAGACTTCTACTTGATGTTCATGTTCACACTTGCGTGATTGAATTTCTTTGACTTGGTTGAAAAAAATCTCAAACCTTTTTTTCAAACTTGAAACTTCATGATCAATCATCTCTTTTAACATTTTACATAATGTTTTATTAGCTTCAAAAAGTTCATCTAAGTTTTGAGTTAAAGAAAATACTTTTTCAATTTTGGATTGGATAAATATGTTCATCTCGTTAAATTTCTTATCATAATCTAAGAATCTCTTTTTAATCAATACTTTAATACTAGACTCTATGTCTTGTGTGGAGTGATTTGAAAATCCTTTTGTATCCATTATGCACTTATATGATATAAAATAAAATACGAATACTTGGAATATAATTATGAGGTTCAGAAATCGTAAACCTAAGTTGCAATGCCACTATTCACGTCGGGTTCACCAATGTAGGCGCGAAAGCAACGGTTGGTGAATCGGTTCAACCATCAATAATACGGCACATGCGGGGTTCTTGAAGCAACTCAAGAAATATAGAAACTCAAGAAATTTGATTAGTTCAATTTGCAAAACCTTAGTAAACTCACAAGACCTTTGGGAATACAAGTCACAATGTACGAAATTCTTTTTCTTTTTAGCATTAGCCTTTATCATTCTTAAATTCGCATTTATCTTAATTCAAGAAAAACTCAAAGCTCTGACCCCTCATATTAGGTCATCATATTCTAGTTCTCAAAAGGAATTTCATCAAAGCAAATTCTCACATATCATTCGTAAAAAAAAGAAAGAAGAAGTTCCATGGATTTGCTTGTTATCTGAATATGAATTCAAATAGTAATAGATTCTCGATACATAAAAAGAAACTTTCAGAAAAGTCTTTAATTCATGATTTTGATACAAAAGGGGAACTCAATGGGTTTTCATTTATTGTATTTCAATGGTGCTAATCTATAAAAGTGTTTGAAATAAGAGTTGCGCTTCAAGACAACGCACTAATTACAACTAATCATGAAAAATGTTAATTATAACGTATTCCAACTATTCAAATTGAAGAATTCTCTTTGAATAATTGTCTTCAAACATTGGTAGCGTGCAAGAGTTAAAGCATGGATCTTGAAAGCTATGTACTTACGTGACCCTTCATATTGTAACCATTAAAATCACTTATTTTCACATTCAAAAAGCATTTTCAATCATTCAGTATATTTATCAGAGCATTGGTGCAGCACTCTCAATGTGCAGAAACTTCAACCTACATAATTTTTAAGTTAACTTTGCAGGCCTCAGAGCAGAATCTGTTCTTGTCTTTTCAAACAAACATTTAGCAAAACCTGAGGGATGAGCAATAAACATAACCTTTGGAAGCGAAGGACATCAAATAATGATTTAAGGCAACAAAACCCGATGAAGAAAACACAGTATCACTTTCAAGTTTTATGTGTTTCATGAATGCACGTTTGCAGCTCAATGAAAAATTGCATCATTCACTCCGAAATTTCCATTCACAAGCATCATCGATGTCATATGCATTGTAAAAGACATCTTCAGACAACCAAGCATATTATATAATAAGCAGCTTCTTGAAACGTGTGTCCTACCCTCTCTCAATAAACTGTGGGAAAGTTTTGTTTTAAAACCTTGAGCAAGTTCTTATTTGTGTGTCAAATCCCGAACAAATAAAACAAAAAGTCTGTAAACTAATTGCTTGCAAATTATGTACCATAGATCATAGAACAAATAGATTATAAGCACGCAGTGATGTAGCTATTCAATGAATGAGTCCAATCCAATGTCTCAATACATGAAGTGAACACCAAAATCATCAACTTATGCTCAAAATATTAGGAATGCAAATGGTGTGTAGTAGCACTTTTTTTCAGCTCATGGGCTATCTTTTCAGCATATGGGTTCTATGCTTAGTACATCAGAATTGATATCGAGCTCCATCTTCTGTCCTAATCAAAGCTTGAGGATCCAAAATAAGTGTGAACATGAACAAAGCAAGACACGAGGAATTCCAGAGGTGGACCAAAGAACTTCTAGTTATCAATTTGTCAATAACCTATAGATTGTAGCATGCATAGAAATCATTAAATATGATAAACAGTTATCAAAACAAACATATGGGGTTCTGTATTTTACAGTTGAGTTTATCTCATGATTATAAAATAGGCATCATACAAAACTTATTATGTATTTAACGGTTAACACCATGAACAACGAAAAACGTATCTTTGTATAAGGTGTTATCTTGTAATCCATCATTATCTCTAGAGAGTTCATCGTTCATCATTCGCGCTGAATGGTTTGCTCAGTGTTCTTTGTCTTTGTAAGCAATTCGTTCCCCTTTTCCCTAACTTGGAACTACTGTAGTGTGACACGTAACTGCTAATAAGTTCACATGATAATTATCATCAAGAAAACTCCAAAAGATTGACGGAAACTATCACGATGTGCATCCATAAAGTCATTGAACATTTCGGAGATAAAACAAAAAGCCATTTAAAGTTTCCACTTATTATCACAATACCGCTCTTCTCTTGAGACATTGGTGTCATTTTCAGCTTCACTATACAACACGTAGGCATCATCCTATCTTCTTCAGCATTGGATGAAGAAATGCAATACCATCACCTTTGCACTTCTGCTCTTGTAGCTATCTTCTAGCGTCCTTCCTTTTCTTCAGCCGCCCTCTCTATACTTCTAGATAGTCTTTAAACAGCATGCAGCTCCTTTGTACTTCTAATCAGCAATGCTTCCCAGTTTCTAGTAACAACCGCTAACAGAGATCCTCCTTGCATACCGGTCTTTAGATGGTAACCCATAAACTTGGCCTCTGCGGATTCTCCTCTCGAAAAGAGTTTTGTACCAAATTAAAACCTGAAAAGTAGCCTGCCTCCTTCCCTTTTGTGCACATATGAAGTCGACCCTCTGTACTTCTGTATATCCTCCTTTGATTCTGTGCCCCAAATATGCTCGATGAATACCTCTCTTCAGAACACCAGCACCCACTCTTTTCAATCGAACTTCCTCTTTTTCTTTAGATCAGCGACATACCTCTCTACAAGCTTGATCATTTTGCTATTTTTAGTTATGCCTCTCTCCTCTTGAGAGTCTTCTAAATTTATCCTAGTTGTCCGTGCATGCACGCTATTCATCACCCTCTCTTTGATATATCTCTTAGTGTATGCTTGGTAACACAAGTATAATCGTGTAATTTCTTGGCAATTCTTATGTATATACATGGACTGAAACCTTTTCAATGGCTTGAAACCTATAGCTACCTTGAATACAAAATATCCAAGAATATGGTGCATGTTGTTTCGTTCTCTTACTTCTTTGTCCCCAATTAAATGGCCAAATATATGCATCTAAAGTAGATCCACAAAACCTTCATCTCGATTATTTGTATTGTAACCCAAAAAGCAGCACCTTTAACATTGTGGTTGTTTGTATTAATGACCTTGGGAGAGAAAATCTCTCTGACATCTACCCCCTCCAAACCTCTGCATCCTCCGGATGCGCCAACCAAGACCTGTTTTCTATTTTGAGAATTAATGATCAGCTTCATAACATATTGCATGTGCATGGGTTCAAAAAAAATAAGTGCCTATGCAAGGCCATGTAATGGGCCCTATGGAATGCATACTCTGTAGTGCATAGAAAAAAAAATATGGTGCAATAAGTAAAGAAAAATACTTCTCATGTTGAGGCTTGTGCACTCACTCACATACATATCAACGTGGATTTACATTAATTCTTTCAATCACTCATGTGCATGGGAAAAACTCAAAATGTGCCTTGATGCAAGGTCATGTAGGGAGACCCTATCATGCATACTTTACGTGCATTTTTTTTTAAAACAATCATGGTCCAAATGAGGTTAATGGTTTTCTGATGATTAGATTTTTAAAGTTTTTAAATTTGAAATTGTTTTTTCATGCTATTTCTACAAGTGCGAATGGATGTGCATCTATGGAAGTTAAAGCAATGTGAATTTACATCTTTTCATGCATACTCTAGGTGCAAAATACTCATCATGGTATAAAATTTAGAAACTTGAAATGGGAAACTATGAATCAATCTCATGCTCATCATTCTCACTAATTAAATCATTGTCAGCCATCTCATCCATCATTATTACCAAAGATAATCTTAAAGAAGCCTGTTCTTGTCTCATAAAAAACATCCAAGTTAGTATCAAAAAGCATGCTTTACAATTCATCCTCACTACAATTTCTCTCATCATAGCCTATCTATGGATCGCTTCAGAGTTCATCTTTAGTACCTATTCATTAGTTGCAAGGTATCTTCCTGCAACAATCTTATGTTCATCATGGATGCAAAACATTCATAACTTTTATTCATCATGCATGGAAAATATTCATAAACTTCTATGCATCATGGATGGAAAACATTCACAAACATTCATAAACATTCATAACTTCTATTCATCATGGATGGAAAACATTCATATACTTCTATGCATCATGGATGGAAAACATTCATAAACCTCTATGCATCATGGATGGAAACCTTCATAAACATTCTATGGATCATGGATGGAAAACATTCATAAACATTCATAAAGGTTCATAAACTTGATGGTTGGGAATTGAACTCACAACCTCCCGGTTAGGAGTGTGATGGGCTAACCACTTGCCCCAAAAGCCATGGTTGAGGATTACTTCCTAATCCTCTCTCTTAAGGCATGGTTCAACCATCTCCTACTAGGATTAAGTGACATTCCTTCCCCGTTAGATTGAGCATTGTGCTCAATGCTCACTTGTGGACCCTTCTAACTCTTGGACCCACTTTCCATGCATGAGTGCTTCCACCAACCTCAAACTCCAGCACATGGACCAAATTTGGACCCATCCCACCCTCCGTGGGTGCCCAAATGTCCATGCGCCTTCATCCAAGGCCAATTTCACACTCACCACGGATAAGCGCTTTTTCCAAGTGCCCACGAATGAGGTACGAACCTCCGTCTCGCCCAATTTCTCAACTAGGCTCTGATACCAATGTTGGGAATTGAACTCACAACCTCCCGGTTAGGAGTGGGATGGGCTAACCACTTGCCCCAAAAGCCATGGTTGAGGATTACTTCCTAATCCTCGCTCTTAAGGCATGGTTCAGCCATCTCCTACTAGGATTATGTGATATTGATCATAACATATTATCTTATCAACTTTCCTTCTTGTACCTGTTCTATTAAAACAACTTTTCAAAACACATTAGTAGGTATTTATAATTTTAATACAAGACATCAAGAATTTCTTGCATAGATAACTCATTTTTTTAAAGGCTTCTTGATGATTTCTTAATATTTTGTATAATTTGATTGATAATGTTTTCAAAAACTTCTTGTTCTTTTTTATTAAGACTTTTCTCATTATTTGCATTCTCATTTGCATTAGTTAGTTGTTTACTTTTCTCAATTTCACCTTGATTATTAGTTTGATTGCTAGTTTCAGGGTTCACTTGTTCTCTCATCTTTTAAATTTTCTGATCTCGATCAATTGAAATAAAATGTAAATATTCATATTTTACTATTTTCTCACAAGTTGTTCCTTCATACTCTAATCGCTTATTATCTTGCTTATCATTTGGCTGACTATCTTGCACCATCTCTTCAACTTGTGGATTATTCATTTCTATTTGGGTATTTATCATATCTTTAACCGATCGATGCCTAATGTCATGATCAATAGATTTTGTGTTATTATCATGTTTTACTCTCCAGTGTTTTTTAACTTGTTTGCTTGATCTTGACCAAACTTGTTTTTGCTCAAAATATTTTACCATTCCACCTCTACCTAGGTTCAAGTATAAAGATAAATGGACATTGTAATCACAATTTTTTTTTTCTTCCGTAGTGACTAATTTAAACTCACAAGCACTCTTATAAGCAATACAATCCCAAAACATGTGGCCAAATTGATCACACCAGAAACATCTTTTAGGTCGATGGAGTTTTCTATGTAAAGATCTAAGTGTTGATCTTCTATGGTCAATTGAATTGTTTTGATCAAGAATTTTAGGAGGCCTATGTTGGACTTGTACTTGATGTTCATGTTCACTCTTGCATGATTGAATTTCTTTGACTTGGTTGAACAAAATCTCAAACTTTTTTTTCAAACTTGAAACTTCATGATCAACCATCTCCTTTAACATTTTACCTAATGTTTTATTATATTCAAAAAATTCATGTAAGTTTTGAGTTAAAGACAATACTTTTTCAATTTTGGATTGGATAAATATGTTCATCACGTTAAATTTCTTATCATATTCTTAGAATTTCTTTTCAATCAATACTTTAATCCTAGACTCTATGTCTTGTGTGGAGTGATTTGAAAATCCCTTTGTACCCATTATGCACTTATACAATATAAAATAAAATATGAATACCTGGAATATAATGAAGAGGTGCAGAAATCATAAACCTGAGTTTCAATGCCGCGGTTCACGTCGGGTTCACCAATGTAGGCGTGAAAGCAACGGTTGGTGGATCAGTTCAACCATCGATAATACAGCACATGTGGGGTGCTTGAAGCAACTCACATAATATAGAAACTCAAGAAATTTGATTAGTTGAATTTGCAAAACCTTAGTAAACTCCCATGACCTTTGGGAATATAAGTCACAATGTATGAAGTTATTTTTCTTTTTAGCATTAGCCTTTATCATTCCTTAAATTTGCATTTATCTTAATTCAAGAAAAACTAAAAGTTCTGACGCCTCATACCAGATCATCGTATTCCAGTTCTGACGCGTCATTCCAGATCATCGTATTCCAGTTCTCAGAGAGAATTTCATCAAAGCAAATTCTCACATATCATTCATAAAAAAAAAAAGAAAGAAGAAGTTCCATGGATTTTCTTGTTATCTGAATATGAATTCAAATAGTAATAGATTCTCGATACATAAAAAGAAACGTTGAGAAAATATTTTAGAGAAGTCTGTAATTCATGATTTTGGTACAAAAGGGGAACTCAATGGTTCATTAATTGTATGTGAATGGTACCGATCTATAAAAGTGTTTGAAATAAGATTTGCGTTTCAAGAGAATGCACTAATTACAACTAATCATGGAAAATGTTAATTATAACGTATTCGATCTATTCAAATTGAATAATTCTCTTTGAATAATTGTCTTCAAAGATTGGTAGCGCGCATGAATTAAAGCATTGATCTTCAAACCTATGTACTTACGTGACCCTTCATATTGTAACCATTAAAATCAATTATGATTTCACATTCAAAAAGCATTTTCAATCATTCAGTATATTTATGAGAGCATTGGTGCAGCAATCTCAATGTGCAGAAACTTCAACCTACATAATTTTCAAGTTAACTTTGCAGGCCTCAGAGCAGAATCCGTTCTTGTCTTTCCAAACAAACATTTAGCAAAACTTGAGGGATGAGCAATAAACATAATCTTTGGAAGGGAAGGACGTCAAATAATGATTTAAGGCAATAAAACGTGACGAAAAAAACAGAGTTACACTTTCAAATTTAGGGTGTTTCATGAATGCACGTTTGCAGTTCAATGAGAAAATGCATCATTGACTCCAAAATTTCCATTCACAAGCATCATTGATGTCCAAAATTTCCATTCACAAGCATCATTGATGTCCTATGCATTGTAAAAGACATCTTCAGACAACCAAGCATATTATATAATAAGCAGCTTCTTGAAACACGTGTCCTAGTCTCTCTCAATAAGGTCTGGGAAAGTTTTTTTTTTAACCTTGAGCATGTTCTTATTTGTGTGTCAAATCCCAGACAAATAAAACAAAAAGTCTGTAAACTTTTCGCTTGTAATTATGTACCATAGATCATAAAACAAATAGATTATAAGCAGGCAGTGATGTAGCTATTCAATGAATGAGTCTAACCCAATGTCTCAATACATGAAGTGAACACCAAAATCACCAACCTGTGCTCAAAATATTAGTAATGCAAGTGGTTTGTAGTAGCACTTTTTTTTCAGCTCATGGGCTATCTTTTCAGCAACTAGCTTCTCTCCTTCTTACATCTGAATTGATATCGAGCTCCATCTTCTCTCCTAATCAAAGCTTGAGGATCCAAAATAAGTGTGAACATGAACAAAGCAAAACACGAGGAATTCCAGAGCTCGCCCAAAGAACGCCTAGTTATCAATCTGTCAATAACCTATAGATCGTACCGTGCATACAAATCATTAAATGTGATAAACAGTTATAAAAAAAAATGTATGGGGTTCTGTATTTAACAGTTGAATATATCTCATGATTATAAAAATAGACATCATAGAAAACTTATCATGTATTTAAGGTTAACATCATAAACAACAAAAAACTTATCTTCGTATAAGGCATGATCTTGTAATCCATCATTAACTCTAGAGAGTTCATCATTCATCATCAGTGCAGAATGGTTTGCTCAGTGTTCTTTGTCTTTGCAAGCAATTTGATCCCCTGTTCCCTAACTTGGAACAACTCTAGTGTGACACGTAATTGCTAAGAAGTTCACACGATAATTATCATCAAGAAAACTCCAAAAGATTGATGGAAAATATCACGATATGCATCCATAAAGTCATTGAAGATTTCAGATAAAAAACAAAAAGCCATTAAAACTTCTGACTAATTATCATAATATTGCTCTTCTCTTGAGGCATTGTTGTCATTTTCAGCTTGAGTATACAGGAGGCAGGCATCATCTTGTCTTCTTCATCATTAGATGAAGAAATGCAATACCATTGCCTTTGCACTTCTCCTCTTCTAGCTATCTTTTGTTGTCCTTCCTTTTCTTGAGCCTCCCTTTCTATACTTCTCAATAATCTTTAAACAGTATGCACCTCCTCTGTACTTCTAATCAGCAATGCTTCCCAATTTCTAGTAACAATCACTAATAGAGATTCTCCTTGCACACCCGTCTTCAGATGATGAGCCGTAAACTTGGCCTCTACGAATTCTCCTCTCGGAAAGAGTTCTGTACCAAATTAAAACATGAAAGGTAGCCTCCCTCCTTCCCTTCTGTGCACATATGAAGTCAACCCTGTATACTTTTGTATATCCTCCTTAGATTCTGTGCCCCAAATATCCCTTATGAATACCTCTCTTTAGAACAGCAGCGCCCACTCTTTTCAGTTGAACTTCCCCTTTTTCTTTCGATCAGCGGTAGACCTCTCTACAAGCTTGATCATTTTGCTATTTTTAGTTATGCCTCTCTCATCTTGAGAGTCTTCTAAATTTATCCCAGTTATCTGTGCATGCACGCTATTCATCACTCTCTCTTTTATATATCTCTTAGTCTATGCTTGGTAACACACGTATAATCGTGTAATTTCTTGGAAATTCTTATGTTTGTACATGGACTGAAACATTTTCAATGGCTTGAAACCTATAGCTACCTTGAACGCCAAATATCCAAGAGTATGGTGCATGTTGTTTTGTTCTCTGACTTCTTTGTTACCATTTAAATGGCCAAATATATGCATCTAAAGTAGATCCACAAAACCTTCATCTTGATAATTTGTATTTTAACCCGAAAAGCAGCACTTCTAACATTGTTGTTGTTTGTATTAATGACCTTGGGAGAGAAAAGCTCTTTGACATTGTGGAGATGCAAAAAAACTTTTATAGTCCATTGGAATGGATTATACTAAGATTCATGCTTGTCCGAATGATTGCATTTTGTTTCGGAATGAGTATGATCATCTCCACGTATGTCCAAAATGTGGAGCAAATAGATTTAGAGAAGACCTTGTAGGCGAAGCAATCCCCACAAAGGTTCTTCGCCACTTTCCATTCATTCTAGGAATTAAGAACATGTTTAGATGCAAATCTATAGCTGAGTTAACATCATGGCATACAAAGAGCAGGTCTATAGATGGTGTAATGTGAGTGCTTGTTGACTATGATGCTTGGAAGCACATAGATAGTAAGTGATCGGAGTTTGCTAGTGAGCCTTGGTCCATACGTCTAGGCCTAGCTATGGATGGTGTGAATCCATTTGGTTTACACAGTTCTTCATGGATCACATGGCATGTATGTTTAGTCAATTATAACATCCCACCATGGTTGGCCGCAAAGAAAGGTCATTTATTATTAGCTCTTATTGTACCAAGTAAGTATAAGGTAAAAAACATGGATGTATATCTTGCACCACTTGTGGAAGAATTGCGCATTTTATGGGATGGGATTATTGTGGGTGACATGTCTCAACCTAGAAGAAGACGAGACGTGCGAGTGCAAAGCATACTTATGTGGACGATGCATGATTGGCCTGGTTATGGTGAATGTTCAGGTTTATCGATTTCGAGTTACCATGCTTGTCCCTTATGTGGACTCGGACTCGAACCACGCTATTCCAAAGCACTATGTAAAACTGTCTAGGAAGGACACCATAGATATTTGCCTGATGGACATGTTTTACGTGAAGGACAAATTGGTCGATAAGTGGAATGCCAAATGAAAGTTAGTGATTGGAAACAATTGTGGGATTCAGAAAATCTGGTCGCTGGCATGAAACGGTTGTCCATTTTTCATGAACTCCCTTATTGGACTGAATTATTGATCAATCATTTGGTAGACCCGATGCATATTTTTAAGAATGTGGGGGAGATTCTTTCGAAGACTTTGATCCAAAAGAAATAAAGATTAATTTATAAACTTGGTTTTTACTTGTTGTTTGTAAATTTCATGTGAATTTATCTCATTTCATTAATGTTCTTTGTTGGAGGAATGTTGATATAGAATGTTCTTTGCATGTGTATGGTAGTGGCACACCAAGCTTTTGTATTTGATTTGTATATGGCAATGCAATGCTTTGCCATATTTTGTAGAAGCGTCATATATGACAGTGGTTTGCCACACTCTTGTACAAGCTTCATTTATGAAATATATAACACTTTTTGTACATGGTTCATGGTCCACGGTTCATAATTCATTCTGATTATCTCTTTTGTGTCGAATAATATTTTGTTTTATGCAATCATATTTTGGTTGACATTAGAGTACACATCACATGTACTTGGTATTTTTTGGGCAGAGTGTATTGTCTTTTGCTAAGCAACATTATGGTAATGTTGTTGTAGCAAAAGATGCCCAAAAAAAAATTTGCAGATATGCTCGTCGCTATAAGCATCGTTACTCCTAGTAATTCCATCAGAATAAGCGTCCATACACCCAACGGGCGCTGGTATACGCGATGGTGTACCCAGCAGAGGTGTCGGTATGGTATGGGCATCGGTATTACTCACATTTATACCGATGCCTATACGGATGCTCATACCAATGTCCATATCGATGACTATACTGGCACTTTAGTACCGATGTGCATACCGACACTTACACCGACATCGGGGCAGAAATACGCCTGTTCATTTCCCTCGATAAAAACCTCGGTATACAGCCAATCTATTGTAGTGACTATGCTCATTTGGCTTCTTGATTGAGGCAGGTTTAGTGTAGCACAGTGAGTGAGAAAGAGTTTGGATCTTTCATCTATTCGCATGACATGCTTTATTATCTCTATTGTGGGGTTATGTGAGAACATTTTTCTCATTCTTTTATTTTCTAATTTTTTTATAGACATAAACTTAAGTTTTTATTAATATATGTATGTCTACATATAACAAGTCACACTAAAAAGATATATATGATGAAGATAGTAATCTAGTTTTAGTTTTTGCAAGCCATATGTAAGGGGTAAAAGTATCTTCAATCTATTTCCTTGCAATAGGCCTTTCCATAGTGAAATAATTCATTTTAAACTTTCCAAGTTACATTGTGGGGATAATGCTTAGAATAAACAATTAGCTCATTTTATGCATGTAGGAAAAATTTTGTGATAAAAATTTTTATATTCTCTCTCTAAACCTTATCTAATCATGTTTTTTGGTTGAAAATTGAATGTCAAGATGAAAGAATTAGGAAATTTTATGTATGAGATAAATGTAGAGCATGCATAAGAGAGTAAAAGTGCCTCCATGAAATTTCTATGAATAATGTTTTAAGTACATAGTTTAGGGCACTATATCTAGTTCGTTGTACGAAGATGCCTTAATTTTATTCTCTCTAGGATTTCTAAACTTGTAGGGCTAAAAAGTGATACTTGGTCATGGATTTGGACCTAGGTCATCTCTAATACTATTGAATAAAAGTGTCACTCACAAACTTAAGCTAATTCCTCATCAAAAAATTGAATAAAAGTGTCACTCACAAACTTAAGCTAATTCCTCACTTTCTATTTCTATTCAAATACATGATTTTAAGCACATGTGTCATTGTGCACAATTACATATGTCTTTGGATATGTATGTTTTGTTTCTTTTCTTCTATTTTCAAGCAGGTATCGCTAAAGAAAGCACTCGACTATTACAAGTGCATGATCTTAAAAAAGTTTTGCAAAGAATCGGATTTTTCTAGATTTGGTGGATTTCAAACTTCTTTGCCTGTTGATCAACTGCTCTATAAGAAGACTTGTGCATCAAAGAGAAGGAAGCCAAAAATTAAAGGATTACCATGTGATTGAGAGTGAGAGTGAGAGTGAGAGTGTCATTGAGAGCGCGAATGTGAATGAGATTGTGATAGCTCAGGGATCGTCAAGATGTAAAGGCTTCATCAAGAAGCTATTTTCCAAGGCTATCGTATCAATTCACTCACATCTATAATATCATAATTTCTCTTTATCTAAGTCATATCTTTTCTACTCTTCTCTGCCAAAGTTTCCCTTATCTTGTGCAAGTCTGTTTTTCTCCCTTCCACCATTATTTAATGATCAAAAGCTTATGATTAAAGATATGTTGTGATTGATGAAATTCTACATTCCTATTGAAAGTAGTGCAGCAAAAGCATTGAATGAAATTTTCGAAACCCCAATCTTTATCATTGTTTCTTAAACGTGTCTATCTCAATTATGGAAAAATTTGAAATCATTTTTCACATTATATTATAGCACCTGAGCAGTCTTTGGTAGATATATATTATAGAGTTGTAGTAGAGAGGGCACAAAGGTTGATCTACATTTCATCACATGCAAGATTGAATAATCATAATGGTGCCACATATGAGGACATACATTGTGTGTTCTTCTCTTGTACTTGTAAAAGCCATCTAATATGATTCATAGTGCAAGCTAATTGGTTTTCCCAAAGAAGGCTATAGGTTGGATCCGACAGTATGTATGTATGTATGTATGTATGTATGTATGTATGTATGTATGTATGTATGTATGTATGTATGTATGCATGTATGTATGTATGTATGTATGTATGTATGTATGTATGTATGTATGTATGTATGTACATACGTACGTACGTATGTATGTATGTATGTACGTATGTGTGTATGTATGTATGCATGCATGTACTTACATATGTACATATGTATGAATGTACATACGTACATATGTATGTAGATACGTACATATGTATGTACATACATGCATATTTATGTACATATGTATGGACATATGTATGTACATATGGATGGACATATGTATGTACATATGTATGGACATATGTATGTACATATGTATGTATGTATGTATGTATGTATGTATGTATGTATGTATGTATGTATGTATGTTTGTATGTATGTATGTGTGTATGTATGTATGTATGTGTGCATGCATGCATGCATCTATCTATGTGTGCATATATGTGTGTATGTATGTATGAATGTATCTATGTATGTATGTGTATATCTATGTATGTATTCATATATGTATGTATGCATCAATGCATGCACATTTCACACATGTGCCAATCATTTCTACGAGTTACTTTATACTAACTAATCTAGAGGGATACCTAAAATCATTGTGAGAACATTTTTAATTACTTATTCATTTACTTATTTTTTTTATTGATCAATAATAAGTACTGAATGTATTTTAAAACTTTCTGAACGAATTTTTTTCAATATTCAAAAGATCTCTTATATAATGGATTCATATTTATTTTCTCCCCTCAATGTATTGAAACAAACAAGAAAGCTTTAATGTTATTTATTGTGTATCCCTGTGCCTTTAAAATGTGTCTTAGGGGCAATTTTATTCTAAAGTAAAAGTATTTATGCTTTGAAGTAAGGATATTGACCTTCTAAAAATTCAGCTCTACACTATTAACCTTTAGAGTTTAGGTACATCAAGGCTCAAGACTCAAACTACAACATGTACTCTCAAGTGTCAACCTAAGATTTGAGTTTCATAATAGGTATTTGAACTCAAAATTGCTCCAACCTTAAAACATTTGCAAACTTAGAAAATTCAAGCTTTGAGTTTTCTATTTTGAATTTTAATCTTTATTCAAGAGAAGCTTGTGGGTATTCTTATTACCTATGACATGTTGATCAAAGAATTTTCATATAGTTGTTACCAACTGCATATGATTGAGACATAAATATGACTATGACTAAGGTGGCTAAGGTTGAGAATGTAATCGCTAAGTTTACCAAAGTGCACTAACTAATATCTTATTTATTTACTATTTTTAGAAAATAGGAATGAACTTACACACACAAACACACACACACACAGACACACACACACACACACACACACACATATATATATATATATATATATATATATATATATATATATATATATATATATATATATATATATATATATATATATATATATATATATATATATATATATATATATATATATATATATATATATATATATATATATAGTGCATGTGTGTGTGGGTCGTGTCAATCCAGAATTTGAGTTTTTGAGGAAGCTATCATTGTTATGAATGTTTGCTCTTCATGTATCCTTCACTCATCTTCATTTATTACATGGAAATGGTTTATATTATCTATACGAACTCTTCTAGATTGTTCAATGGAGTTACAAAACATGATACTCTTATATATGTGTTGAAGAAGCCTTGGTTTCATATACTTGTAGGTCATCATAAATGGACCCTTAGAAGAAACTGGATTCCAAACGAAATTGCCTCATTATCATCTACAATAAAGAAAAGGAAGTCCCAACCAAATCTTCATTATTTTCTTGCTAAGATATTCACTCATGGTAGACTTTGATCAGGATCATGTGATGTAGAAAACGAAGTGGCCAATGTAACAACAAATGATACAAACATAATCATTGTTACAAACCACTATCTAAAGTAGTACCATAAATTGTGCTACCATAGAAAGTAATAGTATTGAAAGTCAACAAGCTAGTACAAAGATTAGTCTTAAATGGCCTAATTAGTGGAAATTGTTGCATCCTTGGGCTTACTTCTATAAGTCCATGACCAATGAAGAGAGAATCAAATGCTCATATTATTAGGATGCAAAGGACATGAATACATATACACAAAGGGGATTGTCAAGGATTATGAACTTTCCATTACATGATCATTTGATCACTTGATAAAAAGGATATAGTGCGTTTTCATAATACAAGAAAGAATTTAAATGATGATGGAAAAGTTCTAATTGAAAATGGCATGGAAAGAATTATTTCGATCAAGGAAAAAAGAAGTATAAGTTGCACATAAGTTGTGTACTTATTTGCATTGGAGGACATTCCACTTCAAAACAATAGCCATTGTGGAATTTTGAGAGAGCTTGGCACACCAAAAATGTCTGGGTCAGAAGAACATGGCTCATATATAAATCAAGTGTTTGCAAGGGAGATGTTCGTTGGAAATAAAAAATAATGTGAAGATGCAATTGATGGCTTGTGTGGAGAAGGTTGCCAATGTAGTATATTCACGGCTAGGAAAATCATCTAAGTTACATGAAAAACTTGGGAAGTTTATGCATGAATATGATATGTTGGATACAAGGGCATTGTGAATTCACTCCATAAGATGGATCTCCAGGGGCTAAGTGATGGAAATGCTTGTGAATATCATGCCTACTATCATTCATCAATGGTAAGAGGCTCAAAAGAAATGGTATAAAAGTATAACCATCATTGGCATCCAACTCATGATATGTTTTATTCCAAATGTACTTGACAAGTTCCATAAGCTCAATATGGAGTTCTATAAGCTCAATAATTGTAGTAACATCCATTTCATGCCTTTGAAAATTTCTTCATAATTTTCCATATCTTTCTTTTTTCTTAAAACTGATAGAATCTTTTATGTTATTTTATGAGAATGCAAGTACGAATTCAAATGCACATGCTTTGAGATTTGAGCCAATACCAAAGGATGCAAAAAAATAAGGGCTAAAGAGATAATTGATTGTGATGGTGATGATGATGAAATAGATCTAAACTGTTTGCCAAAAAGCAATTAAGGGAACAAAGGATCACTTCATGAATGTGTTTCCATAGCCATGGCGGATGTAGAATATATATTAGATGTGCTCAATAGCAGATTTGGGGAGATACCAATGTTTAATGCATTTAAAAATTTTATGAATTCTTTGGATCCAATAGATGCATATGATCAATAAAAAATGTTCCAAGAATTCTTAAATGGAGCTATCAATCAACATAATATTGTTACTCATGAATGAGAGAGAAGCTTTTGTTGAGATTCTATGCAGAGTTGCATAACATAAGAGCATGCATGATGCATGTGTAGTTTGAAATGTGGCAAAGTCATGGTGGGACTTGTATTGAGAGATGATGAAAATATGCTGGTTATCTCTTTAAGTACTTCCGGCATATTCTTCAATAGATTGGAAATTTCAAGTATGGATAAGTTCAAAAAATGAACAGCAATGCCGTTGGAGTGGTGATCTTATATGTTGTATTGGAATTACTGTATATTTTCTCTTCAATATACATGTTTTCTTGGAACTACTACATATTTCTTTTTGATAAATCTACATGTTGTCTTAGAAATGCAACCACATTGCTCTATAATTAGCAATCTTTTGTGACCCTCTGATTAAGGTGCTTTATGCCATGCTATTTTTTTAATTTTTGTGAAAATTTGATATATATACATACTGGTATTAACTTCCTAATGTATAGATTTGTTGTTCTATGTGGTCCTACCAATCATTCTTCCACGCACATCTATTGTAGTGAATAATATTTACATTCTTTGTTATGTTGATGCATGTAGCCTCATATATTTTTGATATAGATGTATACTTATTAATGATATGACCTACCTACAATGAAAATTCCTTGTTATATGTGTACTAGCAATAATAGATGCATAAATGAGTCTAATGTTTTAATGAGCTGAGAATGTGAATGTATATATACATATGTAAGTCCATTTTAAATTTAAATGTGTGTACGTAAATATAAATATGTATGTGTATGCATGCATGTTTGTATATGTTTGTGTGCATGATCTATGTATGTATGGATATATTGTGAGGAGTGATGGCTAATATACAAATACGAGAGGGTCCAATAAAAAACCTATTCTAGAGCTACCTAAGTATCTCCAAAGACCTTTGGTAGGCTCTCAAAGCTTCAACTAAGAATTTACATCACTATGCTACCTTAGAATATGATTCTTAAAAGTCTATGTTGAAAAGAAATAACTTCTATTTATTGATGATCTTGAGAAAACCTTTTATTGATTGATCAAGGTACCCAATATTTTATGTAGAGGTAAGAGCCTGATCGGACTGGACCCAAAACCTTGGGCACACATTCAAATGAAGTGATGAGTGAAATATCCTTAGTTATTTCATGAATTTATAAGGACTATATTGAAATAGATGTGCATAAGAAGTCCATGGTGTGATCTTGACTTTTTAGTTAGATGAAGGTGCATAGACACAGCCCCATTGATCTATTCATAACTCGACATGTGCAAATCAAATGACCATAAACCTTTGTAGGCATACTCATAAGATTTCTAACCCTATACTCAAATCAAAAGGTCAGACAATAAGATCCCATACATGGTACAAAAACTCAAACAAGATGAGAAACATCAAGCAATGTACTCTAGCAATAAGTTGAGAGCAATGTAGTTATAGAAAATATCATGTTAAATTATTTCTAAGTTATAAAAGATACAATGAGAGACTATATCACTCCACAAGCTTTAAGGTAAGTATGATAATCACTCAAATGAGTATGATGGTCAGATATCTTTATCGCAACTAAAACTTAGTGTATAGATACACTTTTGAGAGATGATTCTTGGTTGGATTAACCTAAAAAATATCCATAAATTTAGGAAACATTCTGAATTCTTAATTCAAATATGTTCTTGGAATTTGGGTCCTAATGTATCCACGATATTCTCTCTAAATTGATTCTCCCTTTTGGAAAAAAAAGTAAGATATAATATTAATATTAGAACTCAATCAACTAATGCATTTATATATAGAAGGTTTTGGCTCAAGTCTCTTGTGAAGTCCCAATGCGCAAGGACAAAGCATTAATGCTTGCTTCATACACCAAGAGCTCCCCCTAAAGCCTTAGATGCTTAAGTCTTCAATCCATTGATATTTCCTAAATTCTAGTCATATCACTGAATTTTTTTTAACTTCACTCCATCTAAGGCTTTGTTCATCATGTTTGTAGATTGTTTTTTTTTTTTTGATATGGGGGAGTCACCAAAGTTGCAAGCACACCTTTCCTGCCAAATCTTCTATAGGGCCTCCCCTCTGATGGCATTCTAGAGAGGCAGAGCAACTGAACGCTTCTCCCAGCAGAGCATGAATCCAATTGATATGTTTTTGAAGTCTAGTTTTCTTTCCGATAATCTGCCAGAGCCTTCGTGTTTGACCTTACAAAGCTTACATGAAGTTATAGAGGAGGTTGATAAACCTCGCATCCCCATCATGTGGATCCCACTTGGTTTTAAGCTTATTGTTGACATACTATAGCTCTTTGTGATGTCTGAAGGGAGGGGGGGTTCTTACAATTATCAATTCTTTTGCTGAGATGGAATACGGACTTCTCGATCGATCACTCCTTGGGGGTATTGCCAAATTTGTGCATGCATCTTTCCCACCAAATCTTACAAAGGATCTCTCCCCTTATCGCATTCCACAACACCGCAGAGCAACCGATCGCTTCACCGATGAGGGTGTGCTTCCAATCGATGTGTTCTTGGAGTCCCAGAGAGTGACCAAGGACCAACCATATCCGAAGGTATTTAGGGCAAGTGAAGAACAGGTGACCAATATCCTCTTTGCTACGCCAACATCGCTTGCACCAGGGCAGAACACCACATATCTTGTTAGCTTTTGCACTGGTCCATATTTGCCATAGGAGGACCAAACTTTTTCTTTCAATGAGAGGGTGTGAGATAGACATAAATTTCATATCCCATTGAAGTCATGTCCACTTGAGACACCATTTATTGTTGAGACTGATTTGAATGTCATTACGAGCTTCGCATAAGAAAGCTTGGAGAGGCGATTACCATTAAACCATATAAGGCCCATTAGGTCCCGAGCATCCTATCCCATTAGCAGTCGCGTTTTAGAGCAGTCCGAAGCATGGAGTCTGCTCAATGAAACATTCCATCACTCGTACGTGACCGCAACACCAGGGTCAAGGTCCTCAAAATCCACCCAATTTGTTCATGTCCTGTTTCCAGAGTTCCTTCCATTGTTTGAATCCCTTCTTCTAGAGTCTCTTGGCACTTAAGAAATTCCAAGGCTCCACGTTTCTCATGCCTAGGATTGGGAACCAAATAGAGTCATTTTGTCTTATACCTGCAGCCCACTTCCAATCTTCAGTGATTCTGATGTAAGGTTTGAATCTGTTCCAGCCTAACCACAAGGATCTCACCAAGATCGATCCTTTGGGTGAGACTAGAATCAGAGAGAATAAGAGGATGAGTATATCAAGGTTTTTCCATCCACAGTAGCCCACCAAAGTAATCGCATTTGTGTTTCTAAAAATTAATGTGGCCCAAGAGGAATCTCTGTTGCACTAGGCCTTAATCATCCACTTTGCCGCAAGTTTATTGGCCATGTTGCCAATGTCGATAATACCCACACCTCCTCTCTCCTTACGGCTAGTGCATATGGACCATTTGATTTTAGGCACTCACCTCGTGTTATGGTCCCCAGTCCAAAGAAAGTTCCTACAAGTACTTTCCAATTTGGCTAACTCTTGATCCTTCGGTCTTTAGCAAGAAAGAAATTATAGATTGAGGATATGAGGAACATCTTGATCACCATGGCCTAGACAAAAATATTAATTTGCAAACCCTCTAATAGTTAAGTTTATTATTAAGTCTGGCGAGGACCAAAGCCCACCTTTGTTCCAAAGTAACACCGAATCCCATGGGGATACCAAGAATGCAAACGACCTCACCTGATTGAACAAAGGCATTTGTGTCGTCTGCAAATAGCCTTTTCTTTCATATGAGACATTAATTTCTTTTCTTTCAATCTTTTCCCTAACACAATGATAATGGAACAGAATAGTTTTTCTCTTAGCATGATAAATGGGACTAGCTTCAAGATGTAAAGAGGTGTATGTGTATGTGTATATATATTTACTCTGATTAAAATCCTTAAAATCAAACCTATTTTTATATATTTAATTATATATATTTAATTTATTTATTTAAAACACTAGATCTTTTCATATTTATTTATCTATATAACTATCCTATTTTATATATATATATTTATTTTTATATTCAGATTTTTTTCTTAATTTTCTTCTATATTTTCTCTTTATATAAATTTAATTGAATTATATGTATGCCTAAACCCTAAAATGCTAATCTTAAAGATCTAGACCTAAAATATGTATATCTCTATATGCATGTGTATATACATGTATATATGTATTATATGTGTATGTGTATGTCTGTATATATGTTATGCATGTGTAAAAACCCTAAAACCTTAATCGAAAAGACCTAGACCTAAAACATGTATGTATGTGTATGCATGTGTATATATATCTGTATGTTTATATATATGTGTATGTGTATATATATGTGTATATAGATAGTTGTATAAGTATATGTGTGTATGTGTATGTGTATATATATTTACTCTCATTAAAATCCTTAAAATTAAACCTATTTTTATATATTTAATTATATATATTTAATTTATTTATTTAAAACACTAGTTCTTTTCATATTTTTTATCTATATAATTATCCTATTTTATATATATATTTATTTATATATTCATATTTTTTTCTTAAATTTTTTCTATATTTTCTCTTTATATAAATTTAATTGAATTATATGTATGCCTAAACCTTAAAATGCTAATCTTAAAGATCTAGACCTAAAATATGTATATTTCTGTATGCATGTGTATATACATGTATATATGTATTATGTGTGTATGTGTATGTTTGTATATATGTTATGCATGTGTAAGAACCCGAAAACCCTAATCCGAAAAACCTAGACCTAAAACATGTGTATATGTGTATGCATGTGTATATATATGTGTATGTGTATATATATGTGTATTTGTATATATATATGTATATATATATATATGTGTATATATATATATATATATATATATATATATATATATATATATATATATATATATATATATATATATATATATATATATATATGTATGTGTGTGTGTGTTTGTGTGTATAAGTATATGTGTATGTGTGTGTAAATAGCCTAAAAACCCTAATCCTATTTTTGTATATTTGATGTAAAAAAACTTTAAAATCATAATTTTATATATTTAATTATATACATTGAATTAAAACACTAGTTATTTTCATATTTATTTATCTAGACACAAATCGTATATGCATGTGTATATGCATGCATGTGTGTATGTATGCGTGTGTGAATGTATGCATGTGTGTATATGTGTATGTGTGTCTATGTATGCATGTGTGAGTATATGTGTATGTCTATGTATTTATGAATGTGTGTATGCATTCCTATGTGTATGTATGTGTGTGTGTATGTATGTGTGTGTGTGTGCGTGTGTGTATGCATGCATGTGTGTATATGTATGTATGCATGTGTGTATATGTGTGTATGTATACATGTGTGTACATATGTGTGTGTACGTATGCATGTTTGTACATGTGTGTTTGTATGTATGAATGTGTGTATATGTATATTTGTGTGTATGTATGCATGCATGTGTGTATATGTGTGTATATGTGTGTATGTATGTGTGTGTGTATGCCTGTGTGTATATTGTTGAGATATCAAGCTCAATATGTGATGATCCAGGATGACACGTACCAGTTTTTTGTTTCTCTGACATGTATAGTGGTCACGCAGGTATATGTCAGGGATACTTCATTCAGTTTTATTAGATTTTTGTATTCTTGTGTTTAGGTCATTCTTGTACATTACACGACAATTGTGTTTTGCTAAGATCGAACTGTCATGTCATAGTGTGACAGCGTTCAAGCACATGTGCTGCTTGTAGTCTTTTGCAGTGTTGTGAATTGTTGCAGAAATTGCAAACGTAGATGGAATGAGTCAGCTTATGAGCGATAAGTTGGACAAGAACAACTTCCATGCTTGGAGATTCAGAATGAAGAATTTCTTGATGGGAAAGGCTACTGGAAGTACATCAAAGAAGAGAATGAAAATGCTCCACAGCTACCAGAAAGGAATCAGACTGCAGACTAGTTAAGAGCATATGAGGGATGGAATCGGTATTGTATTGGCTATGTATTAGCATGTAGGATAGCATGATTGGACACATAGAGAATGCTAAGACTCCAAAAGAGGCTTGGAACAGTTTGGTCACTTTGTATGAGACTAATACAAAGGCACGGAAATTGCAACTCAAGAACGAGCTGCATACATTGGAAAAGAAGAGCATGTCGGTAAGTGACTACACTCTAAAAATCAAAAGCATATGTGAGTCACTTGCATCTATTGGCATGAATGTAGATGAAGATGATAAGGTGGAAGTGTGCCTTCGTGGTTTAGGAGCTTCATATAAGCAGTTCAGAACTTCCATACAAACCACGAAAAATATTCCGAATTTTGATGATCTGGTATCTATGCTAATTATTGAAGAAAAGAATCTTGGTGAGGATTCAAACTCCCAAGGAAAGCCTAGTTCTCAGCAGGTATTCTACTATGGCAGAGGAAGAGGCAGAGGTAGAGGTTTTGGAAGTGGAAGAGGAAACAGTAACCAAGACCAAGGTCAACAATAGAATCATGCAGGAGGAAGAGGACAGTGTCGAGGCAAGGGGAGCCAAAGAGATCGTAGAAATTTCCAAAGAAATGATTCAGGTAATGATAGTAAAGGATGTTGGAATTGTGTTAAACTTGGAGACTTTGAACATGATTGCAGGTTGAAGAATCAAAATAACAGAAGGCAACAAACTATGCATCGACAAGTGCAGATGATTCTGAGAAGCTGTTTATGGTTCAACAACACATGATGAATATGATGTCTGCTGGTGTTTCAAAATAAAATGATAATGTCTGGTATGTTGATTCAGGTGCTTCAAATCACATGAGCAGTCATGCAGAATGGTTTAGTAGTTTGCAAAAAATGCGAGTTCCTAGATATGTTGAAACAAGTGATGATACATCGCATCCTATTAAGCATACAGGAAACATAGCATTGTCTATGGAGGACGGGAACGTAAAACATCTTGTTGATGTGCTGCATGTTCCAAATACAACAAAGAATCTTGTTTCTGTTGGACAAATGGTTGACCAGGGATTACAAGTCATGTTCAATGCTGATGGATTGTATGTAGAAGAGGACAAGCAGGATGGACGATTGGTTGCCAAAGGAAACAAAGTGGGTAGGATGTTCACCTTAAATGTGAAGATTCCTGAAATGAATGCAGCCATGTTTGCAAAAGGTGCAGGAGTTATTGCACATATAGAGATATGGCACAAACCGATTGGACATGCAAACTTGCAAAGGCTGAAACTGATGCAGTCAAAGGAGATTGTCCATGGACTACCAAATTTCAAAGTTGGAGAAATGCAAAAGGTATGTGCAGCATGTCAATTTGGTAAACATTCAAGAGCATCATTTCCACATGACAAGCATGTTAGTGAGAATGTACTAGAACTAGTACATACAGATGTTTGGGGTCCAGCAAAGACCACATCTATGGGTGGTTGCAGGTTTTATGTTACTTTCATTGATGACCATACATGCAAAGTATGGGTATATTTCATGAAAGAGAAGAGCGAGGTGTTCACTCACTTCCCAAATTTTAAAGGTATGGTGGAAAAGCAGACAGGGAAGTACATTCAGACATTAAGATCTGATGGAGGAGGTGAATACATGTCAAATGAGTTCAATAGTTTTCTAAAAAATCATGGAATTCGGCGTCAGTTTTCATGCAAGTACACACCACAACAGAATGGCGTTGCTGAATGCAAAAATAGACATATTACAGAAATAGCAAGAGCCTTGATGGCTGAGAAGAATATGCCTCATTGTTACTGGGCAGAAGCTGTGCATACTGCTGTATACATCATGAACAGAACTCCGATTGCTGATGTACATCAAGTTACACCTGAAGAGAAGTTTACAGGTAAAAAGCCAAACTCATCACATCTATAAGTTTTTCGTTGTATCGCATATGTACATGTTCCAGACGAGTTGAGGATGAAGCTTGATCCGAAAGCAGAAAAATGTGTCTTCATTGGATACTCCCTTGAGCAAAAGGGGTACAAATGTTATAACCCGCTCACACGACAGGTGAAGGTGAGCAGAGATGTGGTATTTGATGAAATGTGAAGCTTCTATGCAAATGCCAAAGAAGGACTGAATCTTGAACAAAATGACAAAGAAAATGCTGAAAAATCAAGTGCAGAATCTCAAGTTTTGAGTGGACCAGATGCATCACCAAGCAATAGTTCCAACTCAAATCCATGGAGTGGAAGATTGCATGGAAATTTTAGTCCAGCAAATTCATCAAATACATCCAAGAAAGGTAAAGAATGTGTGTATGTATGTGTCTATGTATGTGTCTATGCATGTGTGCATATGTGTATGTGTGTGTATGCATGCATGTGTGTATATGTGTGTGTATGTATGCCTGCATGTGTGTATATGTGTGTATGTATGCATGTGTGTACATGTATGTGTGTATGTATGCATGTGTACATGTGGAGATGTGTGTGTGTATGTATGCTATATCTTCCTATCTCTATCTTCCTCTCTTTCATCTCCCTTTATCTCTTTCTCTCTCTCTCTCTCTATCTCTCTATCTCTCTTTCTCTCTCTCTCTCTCTCTCTCTCTCTCTCTCTCTCTCTCTCTCTCTCTCCTCTCTCTCTCTCTCTTTCTCTCTCTATCTCTCTCTCATCTCTCTCTCTCTTTCTCTTCTCTTTCTCTCCCTATCAATAGAGAATAAAAAAATCACTTACAGGTATGTCCCTTTTTTGGATCGTTGTCATCAAAGTGTAATGTATGTCGTCTATCATCGAATTCCAAAGAATCGACGCCAAAGAACTTCTGCAAAATCAAAGAGAAGAGAAATTATAAGACCTAAAGCATAGAGAAAGACAAAGGCTAAGAGTATGCGCACCAGTTACCAAGATGTGAGATCTAAATAGAGAGAGAGTCTGTGTGTGTGTAGAGAGAGACAGACAGATCTCTCTGTGTGTGCACAAGACAATGCAGGTCACAATTCGGTTCGCGCATGCAAGTTCGACAGAAGACAACCAGTACTCAAACACGCGCAAAATGTTCAATTTTGCTCTCGGGTTCCCGGTATGTTTAAAACAAGGCCTTGGTATATGCATCGACATAAGCGTCGGTATGAGCGTCGCTAATTTCAATTAAATATCGCAAGACATCCCAACCATCTCATGGTTCTTATGATTTCTTGTAACTCATAATCTGAGGACGTAGGGAATTAGAGATAGACTCTAGAGTATATGATCCTACCAAATCATCATTTGCACACCATGTGTTTTACATTTCCTACTCCTCTTGAGTTGGGTGCCCGTTGCTTCTAAGTAAAGGCATCGACTCATCTCCTATAATGTATCCATATAGGTTTCTCCTTTGCAATTAGTCCTCCATTATTACAGACCATGTTGAGTACCTTCTTTGATGTGATTTTTAAATTCCTGAGGGAAGTCCATCACCCATAATACCATCAATGACTATGCTTTGATAGCACTATGAGGAGTGATGGTTAATACCCAGAGATGAGAGGTTCTTGGAAAAAAACCATATACAAAGCAATCTAAGTGACTCTATAGACCTTTGATAGACTGTTTAAGACTCTAAAATATGTAATTATACCACTAATACATAAGAATATGGTTCTCAAAACTCTTATCAAAGTAGATAACTTCTAAGTACTTTTCACCTTGAGGAAACCTTCTATTTATGGAAGAAGGTATTAATAATTTTACAATGGAAAGAGCTCTCTTAGAAGACATAACCAGCACCAATGAGCCAATGCTTATCCCCTCTGTCTACCATCCATGTGCACCAAAAGTTTCCTTAGGCTCCAAAGAGTTTCTCAATCTCTTGTCTTTGCAATGCTTGTAGAACTAAGAGATTAATCCAAAATCCATGCTTTATATCATACAGATGAGGATGACACAACTTGTTGTTCCTCAAGTAGGGCAAAACAAGCTTTTTAGAAATTAAGTGTTCCATGCCTAATTGAATTATGTTCATTCATCCATGCATTTAGAATCAGATCCATTCATGTTTCATATAATGCAATGTTCTCCACAAACCCATAGCATAATCATCTATAATGATGCTCATTGATTGGTTTATGTAGAATTAACTCCAATTTTGACTCATGTATTGAGATGTCTTCCTTAATCAATTTATTCAATTCATAGTGTATTGTTTTTTCTACCTTCTTTTATTTTTTAATTTTTTATCAATGAAAAGCCACTGTTCCCTTGTTATCATGTTCCCTCTCCAAACAAACAAGTGCATGAACAAAATAGAATGTATGCTGATTTTATTGCACCTACCTTTGATCACATACGCAATGTTTTCATGTATGCTCTAGCCTCTTAGATATTCCATGGATTGATGGTTCATGAGGAGTGGATTGTACATAAATAGTGATTACATATTGGCAAACATATTTTTATGGAGATTTTAATACTTACATGCCCATTTTATTACACCTTCCACTCATCAAATACTCAATGCCTACATGTATGGTCTCAACTCTGCCAAGAAGTGTACAATGTACACTAATAATGCTTAGATTTCGGTAGCAATATTTATGGTATTGTTGGCAGAAGATGCAAAATTCTCTTTGAGTCCTTTCTTAGATTGATTTATTTGTGTTTTTGTGCAGATGACATATTCAATGCTTTTTTGTATGCTCTACAATGGAGTCTATGCTCGACCATGGAGTGTATGCTCTACCATGGCTTATACTCATATTTAGTGCTTACATAGTTAGTGCCTACATGTATGCTCTAACTTGGACTTCGTCCTCTACCATGAACTAAAACCCAAACATTGTGTACCGTGGATAGAGAACATGTTCCATAGAACCAATCCCACTTCTCTCATGCAAACCCCAACATATTTGAAGTTGCGTTCGACCTCTACCAGGTGGCCCTAAGCATATCTATCTCTGCCTGCTGGTTCATCTCTTTGTCGGCCTTCCCTATACGGGGGGAATGGCCCTCAACGAAGTGTTGCATGATAGATACTCTGTGTCATCACCCTCTCCAATGTCCCCTTCAATTGCCACGGACAGTGCGATAATGTCCTTTGCAGACATCGCAGGAAGGAACAAAATGCAAAACAACCCTCTCTATGGTTATAACTTTGCCATGTAAGTATTCCTCCCTTCTGAAACCTTCTAGCTTGAATGGTAAAGAGAAGGTCGAATCTTTAGGAATTGATGTCGATTCGAATAACGATACAATGGATGAAGCTATAAAGAAGCTCCCTTACTGAATGGCACAATCACCTATATCAAAAAAATTGTGACCGGCCTTTGTCACGGCCCTAGGCTCCCTAAGGAAGTCCTTAAAAGCCAGATTCGGTCTCATTCAAAACATTGAGGCAAGTTCCTTGAGCAAATATAGTACTTGTCGAATAATGTTTTTCTATGTTGCTTTGATGACTCTAACTTTGCGCGTCAAGTTGTTGTAGGGGGGTAATGGTTAATTAAAAACACCCCCATCACGTTCTTCAAATGATATGACGGGTTTAACCCAAACCTATGAAGGTCCCTATGTGGCTTGGGAGTTTGGATCTCCCCATGGAATACTACCGTTGGGTTAAGAAGCTTGGGTTCATTATCGATAAGGTGTTGGGGCAAAAAGCTATAGCTAGCATTAACCCGAAATGGGATCAAAAAATCCATATAAAGTTGACATCGCTCAAGAAATCGATTTTCATAAAGCGCTCTGATGGTCATAATCTGCATGAACAAAAGGTTTTGTATAGAAATATTCCCAACGCCCATTTTCATTGCTATAACTAGGGGCATTGGGCTAGACATTGTTGACTGCTAAAAAATGAGCATAACGAAGAAGCTATAAATAGTGAAAGTAAAGTTTCACCTAAGAATGCTAATGTATCGCGTGCTCCAAGTTCGTCTATGGGTGAAATAACCGATTATTAATAATAAAAACAGGAAACGTGTGGTTAAACACCGTAATTCATTTGACATCTTCCTCGATGAAGTTTTAACCCTCTACATGAAAATATTTATCTTCATCTTCTTTAATGTGAAAAGGATCATTCATCTTGTTAGGTGCAAATTTGTTGGGTGTGGCTCCAGTGAACCTCCTATTTTTAGGAGCTATTGCTCTGCACTCTGCTCGAGGTTGAAGGGAGCACCAACTGAATACATGAGTCAATACATGGAGATCGAAGTCCATTATTCCGCCTAGCCGCGTGGTTCTCTTGTATTTACTCTCTCACTCTCTATTGAAGTGAGCTCCCCCCACATGGCTTCACACATGGGTGCCACATGGCGCTCATGTGTGAGCCCATCTAATTACAAAGCTAAGAGGTGGTTCACACCTCTTCTTAGGTGTTACTCCATATAACATTTCCTTCCCCTTAGTTCCATTTTTGTCCTCAAAAATGGTATTGGAAGGTCTAAAAGAAAGAGAGAAATAATAGACTATATCCCCATGTATAAAAATACATGGTCCTGTCTCCGTGTTGTTTCCCCATATCCTTCCCCTTAAGTAAACCCTTGGGAAGGTAAACTAAAACTGGGAAACCATCTCTGAAGAGTGCTAACTTGCTCCCATGTGGCACTATCTTCTGAACTATCTTTCCACTTTACTAGACACTCTTTATACAAGTGACTTCTCGTTCGTTTCTCTCGAGTGCGTAGTATGCTCTCAGGTTCATGTGGAATAGATTGAACAAAAATAGGCTCTACTACCTCACTATCTGGAATAAGGTTGACAGATTCACCCAGTCTTTTCTTAAGCCGGCTAACATGAAAAGCTGGATGGATTTGACTATTCTCTGGAAGTTGGAGCTGGTAAGCCATCTTTCCTATTCTCTTAAGTATTTGGAAAGGTCCACAATACCTAGGAGATAGTTTTGGACAAGGTCCCGTCTTCATGGTTTCAGACCTAGATGGAACTCTAAGATAGACTTGCTCTCCTACCTCAAAGTTGATATCTCTCCTTTGAGGGTCAGCATAGGCGCTAGCTCTATCCTGAGCTCTCCTAATGTTGTCCTTAGCAAGCCTAAGCATATCGTTCGTTTCCTCCAAGAAGTCCTTTGCAGCTTGAACTTTTTCATTCTGCAAACCTATTGCATAAGCAGCTCTTGGCTGAAACCCATACATAAGCATAAATGGACTATGCCCAGTGGAAGAGTGCTTGGCACTATTATATGCAAAATCTACTATAGGTAAGTACTCTTCCCAATTAGTTGCCTTTCATTTACATATGCTCGAAGAATATCCTCTAGGATTTGGTTAACCCTCTCTGTTTGCCCATCCGACTCTGGATGCTCGGCTGTACTCATGCTAAGTCTCATATCCAACCTTTTGAAGACTGCTCTCCAAAAGTGGCTAGTCAACTTTCTATCCCGATCAGAAACTATGTCTAAAGGAAGACCATATAATCAGTATAGGTTCTCTACAAAGAGTCTAGCCAACTCTGGTGTCTTCACTGTAGTACGTGTCGGAATAAACCTAGTCAGTTTGGTTAACCTATCCACAATTACCCAGACTAAGTCATGCCCTCTCTGTGTCTTAGGTAAACTGACTATAAAGTCCATGGAGATACTCTCCCACTTCCCATTAGGAATATCCAATGGGTGGAGTAGTCCTCCAATCCTCAACCTCTCAGTTTTGTTGACCTGGCATTTGTTGCACTTAAGCAAATACTCTAGGACATCCCAGGCCAATAAAACTGCCTCTTAATAAGATCATAAGTCTTGTTAACTCCTGGGTGTCCCGCACTAGGTGTGTCATGACACTCATATAAAATATGCCGTCTCATCTCAAGTTCTCTAGGGACACATACCTTACCTTTGTATAACAGATATCCAGCATGCACACTGTAATTCTTCCACTTGAATCCTTCTCGAGTACCCGTCGATACTCCATCCTCACTGGAAACCCGTATATCATGATCCCCATTCTCTTTGGCTTCCCAAATCTCGGAATATGCAAGATCAAGCCTACATTTTCCTCTAAGGGACTCAAGTAGCTCGCTAGTGATCTGAGTAAAACTCACTTCATTGAGCATAGGCATGCGGCTAAGTGAATCAGCCACTACATCAAACTTTCCCTTCCTATACCTAAGCTCATAATCAAACTCTTGAAGGGTCTCTGCCCATCGGGCCTTATGACCTTTAAGGTCTGTTTGATTAGAGAGCCACTTAATGCTCTCTTGATCAAACACTATCGTAACTTTGGCACCATATAAATAATGATGCCACTTCTTCAAAGCATGGACAATTGCATACAACTTTATCTCATAGACGGAGTATTTCTTTTGATCCGGTTCTAGTTTCTTGCTCTCAAAAGCTACTGGTCGACCATCCTGTACTAAAACCGCTCCTATGGCAAAGTCACTCGCATCAGTCTCAACCACAAATGGTTTGTTGGGATCTGCTATATGTAAAAGTGGAGCTGTAGCAATTGCTACTTTCAACTTCTCCATACTTTGCTTTTGTTCGTCTCCCCAACAAAAGGCTTTCCCTTTCCCTTTAAGCTGTTCCGTCATCGGGACAACAAATTTAGCATAGTTCTTAATGAATCTTTGATAGAAACCTGATAAACCTAGGAAGATCTGTAGTTCTTCTAGGTTCCGTGGATGTGGCCATTCCATAATAGCCCTTACTTTTTCAGGATCCATCTAGATTCCATCATAGGAGACTATATGCCCAAGGTATCTAACCTCTGTCTTGAAAAAATCGCACTTTGATTCCTTAGCAAAGAGTGAATTTTCCCTTAGCACTTGAAATACTTTCCTTAAGTGCTCCAAGTGTTGTTCTTCTGATACGCTAGAGATCAGAATGTCATCCAAAAAGTCTACCACAAAGTGTCCTAGATAAGGCCATAAAACACTATTCATGAGTTTCATGAAAGTGGCAGGAGCATTGGTGAGACCAAAAGGCATCACCAAGAACTCATAGTGCCCATATCTACTCCTAAAAGCGGTCTTAGGGACATCCTCTACCCTAATCCTGATCTAATGATATCCTCATCTAAGATCAAGCTTGGTAAAATACCTAACTTGATGTAACTGATCAAATAGGTCTTCCAATCTAGGCATTGGAAACCTATTTTTGATAATTACCTTATTAAGTGTTCTATAATCTATACATAGTCTCATGGAGCCATCTTTCTTTTTAACTAGGAGCATTGGCGATGCCCATGGTGAGTTACTAGGTTTGATGAAGCCCTTATCTAAATAATCCTGCAATTGCTTCTCAACCTCCTCATGCTGAGAAACACTAAGCCTATAAGGTGGTCTACAAATAGGGTTAGTGTTAATAACAACCTCTATGGCATGGTCAATGTCCCCTCTCTCAGGTGGTAGCCATCTAGGTAAGTCAGTGGGAAAAACATCTCTATACTCAAACATAAGATCCTTAAAACTTTTAACCACACACTGTTGCAAAAACGAATAGTAGAAAGTCTTGTTCATATTTACATTCATAGCATGAAAAGATACATCAGATGAGTTGTCTATACAATGCTCCATATCATGACTATACAATAAAAACTTGTCCTGTACATCCTGAGAATAACATAGACTATACAACTCTAGTGATGAAATGAGAGGTGCACTAGGTACATCTCTCTCTCCCTGAATATAAACTTTACTTCCATTCTTTTCAAATTCGAGTGTGTTATTTTGATAGCTATGTTTAAGTGTATCTCCCAACCCCCATAGCCACTCTCTTCCTAGTCCTCTCCATGTTCATAATTTGGAAGTCCATATAATCTGTATAGTCCTGCATCTTGACTTCCCAATTGGATACCATAGTATCCCATATTCTTTTATCTTGCCCTTGCATCATAGATACAATGTATTTATGTGCACTAGGCTGCTCGGGAATCTTTAATTTCTTGACCAAATCATAGTTTATGAAATTATGAGTGGCAGAATCATCTATCATGACCCGCACCCTGGTCCCGTATACACTACCATGTAGCTTAACTAATTCATGTGGTCCAAACTGCGGTGACCACAATGACTGAGTCAAACAACAGGTGTGATCTATATCCTCGTGCATCACCTCCAGTCCCTTGCAGCTAGAGCTGCCATGAATAGGAAGGGTCTGCACTAGGTGGACTGCCTTTTTGCCCTTTTTGGGGGCCATACTAGACTCTGGTCCCTTCTTCTTTTCTTCCCCCTTCTTGAGTGGACAGTTCCACTGTGAATGGCTAGGGGATAGGTGCCTAAAACATAGGTTCTCTCTTTTGGCCTTCTCAAACTGGTATGTGGATAGCCTAGGCCCTTGTGATCTATGTTTTTTAATAAAAACTTTGTTTTTCCCAAAAGGCAACTTCTTCTTGAATTTAGTCGTACTAAGAGGCTTGAGGGGCTGATCCGTCTCCATAGGAGTATACTGAGGACGGTTATGGTCCTCATATATCTGTGCATATTTGATCGCCTCCTCAAACGTTTTAGGCGCATTCCTTCTGACTTCCCTCTTTATGGCTTTGTCTAAGCCCCTAACAAACCCTCTAGTCTTCTGAAAATCATCTAAGCCCTTAAGTTTCAAAATGATCTCTCTATAGTGGGATAGGTAGACCGAAAGAGGCCTACCTCTCTATGTAATCCTATACCACTCATCCCAATTCCTCTCATCCTCATTCTCAAGAAGAAACTCTTTTAGAAAAAGAGTCTCAAATTGAGTCCACTCAGTAGGGATAGAGTTCGCCTCCTTAAGACTCATCCACCACTTATAAGCACGCGGGCCGAGGGAGAGACTCGCCTCTAGCACATGATACTCAGGTGGGGTGCCCTTCAATTGATGCAAATCATGTCACTTTTGTAAAAAAGTGTAGATTGCATCCTTGTTCCTATCTCGGTCATCCCCCATAAAGGTAGGTGGCTTTAAGTCTTTCAGGAGGGGAGCTTCCCTAGAGTTCTCTCCTTTATGCTTACTAGGAAGAGAAGTATCTTTCCTAGTGAGCTCTAAAGGAATAGGAGGAGTCTCTCTTTCCTTTCTAGCTAGGAAAGAGGTGACACTAGTCTCAAGTGAGATCATTTGAGACTTAAGCTGCTGTATAAGAGAGGTGATGTTACCCAGATCTTTCTCTAGTTTAAGGGTTTGTTCTTTCAAGCCTATGAATTGGTCACGAGTGACAAATTCATCTATAAGCTCTTCATAAGTGTACTCTTCCTGTGAAGGCTCTTTCTCTCCTAAGTTCTCTTCTATTTCTTGCCCTAATTCTATTTCTTCCATTCTAGCATCAGGATCCTCTAGTTGCTCTTTAGGTGGAGAAATGGTTTCAACTACTTGTTTGCCTTTAGTTTCCATGTTTAAGTTCCCTTCCCCCGTTTGCTAACTAGATTGTATGAAAGTGAATGGAAGTAAAGCTCAAATATGCAAGAAGAAGAGAAATATATCACAAGGGCACTTCCCTATTACAAAGTAGAGCTACAGAAGCGAAATCCAAGCGGTCCTTGATGCTTCAAGTCACTGATTTTGAATCCTCGCCAGGCCCAAAAGAAAATTGGAAATATCCACTTGGTCCGGGGAGGTTCTAAACACCATAAACCATCCAAAATAACACCAAAATCACATGGAAAAAGTCCCAATCGGACAAGCTGAGTGAACTGAGCAATTTCAGAGGTATAACAATCCTCGCCAGTCCATAACTTGCTGCCCAACACCTGTACTTCAAGAATTTGAGACTATCCCAAGTGAAAAAAGTGGATTTGGAGTCCGGATGACGAAAAACTAGGCCCGGAAGTGGCCGCCTAGTTCCTGCTGAAGTGCTGCAAAGAGATTTTGGTGGGGCAAATCTCTTCCAAATCCAAGAGCGATTGTTTCTAAGTGAAGCTTAGGAATGTAGCTTCTAAACATGACCAAGATTTTCAAAATCCGATATCGTACGAGGAAGCTATGGTGCGGAGAAGTCGGGTATGTCATCAATGGGAAGTAAAAAGCTAACCTTCTTGAAGTAGAGAGTTTGAAGAGCTCAAAACTGAAGGACTGAAGCTTTTCAAGAAAATCCCATGACCCAAAAACCATCTCCACAACCCATAATACATAAATACATCATTATTCTTTAAAAATCTATATCCAATTCATAGATTTTATTCCCTAAAAATCAAAGGAAAATCGAGTTTTCTCCACTTGCAAGTTTAACCTTGTTGATGATTTCGAAAATGGCTCAGAATGGTCGCCGATGGAGCCATTTATCCCATATACAGAAGTAATCCAATTTGAAACTCAGTATATATACGAAATTCAGTTCATATCTTTCCAACTAGAGAGGAGGGGAGGAGAAAGAGGCCCATGCGTGGGAGGCTACTGTGGATTGTTTGAGCGCGGCCTGTGGCCTGTCTCGTCAGTTACTTTTGCGCATGCGGCGTCTGTTGGCGCTGTCCTGCTCCGATACCAAATCTTGGGTGTGGCTCCAGTGAACCTCCTATTTTTAGGAGCTATTGCTCTGCACTCTGCTCGAGGTTGAAGGGAGCGCTGACTGAATACGTGAGTCAATACACGGAGATCGAAGTCCATTATTCCGCCCAACCGCGTGGTTCTTTTGTATTTACTCTCTCACTCTCTATTGAAGTGAGCTCCCCCCACATGGCTTCACACATGGGTGCCACATGGCACTCATGTGTGAGCCCATCTAATTACAAAGCTAAGAGGTGGTTCACACCTCTTCTTAGGGGTTACTCCATATAACAAAATTCATTAACAAGTGGTTAAGAGATTGTTTGTCTGACTCGTACTTAATATGCCTAAAAGATATTATGGTCCAAGTTGATAACCTTAAGTCGATCCTCAACATTGTCTCTAGAAACTTTGACTGGTTCCCCAACAAGCATAGTGTCAAGGACACAAAGGAAACCATCCTAAACCTCAGACTCCATGTGACTTTACATATCTCATGATTGGTTTAGAGTTTGAAGAAACTAATGCTTTCATTGCATCTGAAACGTATCAAAACCCTAAGATTGACTATCTATTTGTTCAATTCTGGCATTCACAGGTCCTGTTCAGTTTGATGACATCATCAAGTCGTAACCATCTTTGCTAACCGCCCTTCAAAAAATATATAAGGAGGGGTTGGCCACATTCATTCTCAGTCTTGCCAATACCAGTCTTGGGAGCTCAAAGAGTCGCGACCCTCAAGTAAGAACTTTCAAGTTCCACTTCAAGTTCTAGTCTTGTTCCTTCTCTAGTCTCGTCTAGTGTTGTATCGTGGACATCCTTTCTTTTCCTCTTGTAATCTTGTAGTACGAGATCCTCTCGAGTTATTCCTTGTATCTAGTTCATATCCTTGAAGGGAATTCTTATAACCGAGATATCTTATTCCATACCTACGGTCCCGGGTTGTGGGATCTCTTGTATCATCTCTAGTTCATTTTTCCATATCTATCAGTCCCGACTTGTGGGACGTATTGTATCAGTTCCGTATTCTTGTACCATTTTCCTTTCGTGGGTGTTCTTGTAATCAGAAGTGTATCTTCAAAATCTTATTTAGTGTAGTCAGAGAGCACAATCTAGTGCTCCCCTGACATTTTCGCAAGAGTGTCTTCATCAAGACCAGGCACCATGGATTCCCTATGCAAGGAGATCCAATCTACCATAAAGGACTTGATTGAACATGTCCCAGAGATGAAAAGATTGCTATGACAAGATGATCAATCAATTTCAACTATGCCTTGAATATCAAGATGTTGTTTCATGGAACTACATATCAAGAAGACTACATTGTTAATCAATTTCAAAGTGGCCTCAATCTTGAACTCAAATATCTCTTGCTATCCATGCCTTAAGCAAATAGCTTGGAGGATGTTATCAATCAAGCAATTCAGTGCAAGAATCGGTTGTTAAAAGAAAGCTAAGTCCAAGAGTCAGAAGTCTTGAATAATGAAGGCACTATTCCTCAAGAATCTGAATCAAGAATCTTTGAAGCCCAAAAAGTCATTACAAGTGATATGCAGTATACATGTTACGAATATATCAAGAAGATAAAGGACAAGGAGGAGTTCAAGTTCAATCAATGAGGTGTGCTTACGCAATGCTCTCCATCAAAGATCTTGGAAACACAACATTCCACTAGAAGCTCAAAAGATCTATCGCATGAAGAACCCAAGGAAGCTCAAGAGACACCCATCATCTAGGTACATGTCTGGTTGCATGCTTATGTCTGGTAGTCAAAGAGCACAATCTAGTCCTCCCTGGACACATAGCTTCGGAAGATGGGGAACTATTTTAGGTATTTGATTTGCCCTTTTGCACGTGGTTATTATGAATGAGGTTAGTCCCACTCACGACTGGGTTTCCATCACTATCAATAGCCGTTTTGAGATCACCATTATTAGTGCTTATGATAATAACAATAACCCTATTAGAGTTCAATGTTGGAATGAGATTGTTGGGCATAAAAGCCCCTTTATGATATTAGGAAACTTCAGCATGGTCACTAATGTCCATGATCATTTGGATTGCAAAGGTCAAACAAATGCTATTGAAATTCTCCTCAACTCAACAATTTTTGGAAAATCAAGTGTAGTCTTGACCATTTTCTTACTCTATCTTACCATCTTCCCCTTAAATTTTTTCCTTTCTAAGGGATCTCCTACTAGTAGATGCGGGAGGCCCCATTTGGATGCTTCCCTTCTCCATGTCCGTTGTTTGATCAATATTTTCTTTTAAATAAAGGAAGTTTGGCCTTAGCCTACTCTCCAGGACTTGTATTAATTAAAAGAAAAGTACAAGTGAAGGGGACTAGTGCCCACATGACCCCTTAAATCATACAAAGCAGGGGTAGAGTTTACAGATTTTACATGGCATTACAAAGAAGGTTAATCACCCTCTCATCACCCTCAGGTGGGCCCCAATTGGGTTTAAGCTTGTTGTTGATCAGAAGGAGCATTTGATTATTCTTGAAGGGGGGGAATTCTTACAGTTAGGGATTCTTTTGCTGAAGAGGAATAGAGATTTCTCAATCGACCACTCTTTGGGGGAGTTGCCAAACTTATAGGCACATCTTTCCTGCCAGATCTTCCATAAGACCTCCCCTCTGATGGCATTCTAGAGAGTCCTGCAGCAGCCAATCACTTCTCCTAGCAGAGCTTGTTTCCACTTGATATGTTTTTGAACTCTAATTTTCTTTTCGGCAATCCTCTAGAGCTTGTTGGATTTGGGACAAGTAAAGAAGATGTGAGCAATATCTTCAATGTACCGGTCGCATTGCATGCACTAGGGAGGCATCCCATATATTTTGCTAGCATTTAGGTTTGTCTAGATTCCTCGATGAAGAATTTTCCATAAGAGGACAGACTTTTTGATTTCTATGAGAGGGTGGTGCCAAATACCCGTGAACTTCATATCCCACCAAAGCCATGTCCACAACAGGCACCACTTCTTGTTGAGGTTCACCTGATAATCAACGATCTCTTTGATGTTCCGGATTTTTTTAGGCGATTACCATTGTGCCATCTGAGACCAAGTAGGCACTGTAGGTTGTCCCCCATGAGAACAAAAACTTTAGAGCGGTCCTAGGCCAGACATCTACTTTGTAAAGTATTCCATTCTTCATAGGTAACGTTGACGCTAGGATCAATATCCTCGAAGTTGATCCACACGTTGGTGTCTTGTTTCCAGAGATGTTTCCATTTTTTGAAGCCTTTGTTCCATAGGTCCTTGGCATTTTGAATGTTCCAAGATTCCATGTTTCGGATGCCTTGGATCGGAAACCAAATAGAGTCATTCTGTCTAATACTATCTGCCCATTTCCAATCTTCACTTATTCGTATGAAGCTTTTGACTTTATTCCAACTCTTCCATAGGGAGCACACAAGATTCGAGTCGTTCAGGAAAATAGGGATCGAAGAAAAAAAAGGGTTAGAATGTCAAGATTCTTCCAATTTGGGAATCCCATGAAAGTCAATGCATTCTTGTTTTTAAACATCAACTTGGCCCACTAGGCCTCCCCATTGCACCATGCCTTAATCAACCATTTTGCCGCAATTTTGTTAGCCATGCACCCAATGTCCAAAATGCCAAGGCCCCCACTATCCCTTTGGCTAGTTTAGATGGACCACTTGATTATAGGCACCCCCCTCCTGTTATGGTCGCTGGTCCAAAGGAAGTTTCTGCAAATGCTTTCTAGTTCGGGTAGCTCTTGCTCTTTCCATCTCCAACAAGAGAGGAAGTAAATGGTGGATGAAATGAGGAATGTGTTGATAACCATTGCACGACCAACGAGATTGATTTGCATACCTCTCCAATAGTTTAACTTGCTTTTGATTCTGGCCAAGACCTGATTCCACCGCTACTCCAATGAGATACCAAAGCCTAAAGGAATCCCAAGAAGTCAAAAAATTTGGCCAAGAGGACTATTTTGGCAGCATGATCAAAGAGAAGGTCGAGCTGGTTCCCGACAATAGTTCTGAAAGCGGCCTTTGAGTGGTTGGTTTTGGATCAAGAGGCTTCAAAAAAAATTATCTAGGCACCTCCAAAATGTCTCCAGGCTGGTACTATCATTGTGGACAAATGCATTCATATCATCAACAAAAAGTCTCATGGTGATTTGGCCATGGTCACAGGGCAAATGGAGGCCTTTTATGTTACCTACTTCCACCTCTTGTTCCAAAAGATGACTAAGCCCTTCCATGGAAATAGCAAAGAGAAGGGGAGCCAACGGGCACCCTTGTCTAATCAATCTTTTTAGTTTGATCACCTTCGAAAGTTGGCCATTAACATTACATTTCCTAGAAGGGTCAAGATCATCTTGGTGAATTTCTGACTACATCCGAGATCTTTAAGTGACTGCACAATATAGTCCCATTCTAGCCTATCGTAAGCTTTGTCAAAGTCGATCTGGAGGAAAACCACATCTTGTCTTGACTCTTCCGTGAAGTTGAAACCCTCCCAAATATCTATAATCGCTTCCAATATTCACCTGCCTTTGACGAAACCTTTGTGGTCCTCGCTTAACCAAGCTCTTAGATGGCTAGAAATTTTGTTGGCTATGACTTTGGCAATGACTTTATATCCTGTTTGAAGCATAATAATCAGATGCCAGATCTCAATTCTATTCTTTTCCCCTTTTTGTGGATTAACTTGAGGATGCCATTATTGAGACAAGTTGGAAGCGCACCAAACTCGAGCCCCTCTTGCCAGACTCAATGAAGAGGGGTGGCAATCACCATCTTGAAGGCCTTAAAGAACTCATTAGTGAGACCATCTGGCCTCGCGGGTTTCCCACTGGGGAGGGCATCAATGAATTCAATGATTTCTTCTTTCGAGATAAGGGCATCAAGCAGGGAACACACGTTGTGTGGGATCCTATGAGAGGACGCCCTAGAGATGGCTGCCATGCAGTCCTTTGTACGGTGGGAGAGGGGGGTCGAGATCCGCATAAGTCTCGTAAAGTGCTCTTCAATGATTCCAAAATTTTCTTCTTTCGTATTGCAAACATCACCATTTGAATCTAGCAATGGGGAGATCTATTCTTTTTTTTGTTTCCTTTTAAGGATGCGCACATCTCTTTGGTGGGTTTGTCAGCTTTGCGAGCCAACCAATCCTTAAAGAATATTTGCAAATTTTTCCTTTGTATTTCTTCCTTGTATCTCAGCATCGCTCTGATTTTTTGTAGACCCTTCTGTGATTGAGCTTTTCCTTTGTTCATTTCCTCCTCAAGTCTCTAGAGGCTATGATATAGAGCTTCTCTATGTGCTTGTCAAACAAACTGGAGAATTTTCATGGTTCTTACCATGATCTTCCGCGACTTTTCGACCGTGCATCTCCAACTCTTGGCAGGGGATGAGTAGGAGGCAAACACCTCCTTCCACAGTTCAGCAATTTCTTGATGGATGGAGGGGAGAGAGAATGATGTCGAGTAGCCATGAAACCAAGGAGCCTTATGGGTTTTGGTGAGAGGTTGGAAGGCGATAATGATAGGGTAGTGATCAGAGATGGCCAAGTGAGTGCGTTGCAAGAGGGAAGAAGAGCCCCACTAATGAATAATGTTCTAAGCAACGTAGCTTCTATCCAGTCTAGCTTTCCTCAAGTCCTCGCCTACTTCAAGATTTGACCACGAAAAGCCTTTTGAGTCTTTGAATTCAACCAAATCCAAGTGCAACTTGGTTTTGTTCCAAGTTTCTTTCTCACGACTGTCGATGACCTGACCTTTGTTGTTCATCTATCCGCAGGGTCCTCCACCATGTTGAAGTCACCACAAATTAGTACATTGTGGGGGATCGAGTTGAAGGAGGCCCAGGTGTGCAATCTCTCCATCTCCCAATTTGGGGCATACATAGAAACTATCGTAACTCGAAAGGGGCCACCAAAGGAAGTGGCAATCCATCGATGGCTCTGATCTTCAATGGAGTTCTCAAGCTTTTCAAACCAAAATTGTTTTATACCAATTATCATCCCACCGGACCCTCGGGGGTGCGACGTCGAGATCCAGGCATGGGTCGGGGAGAGTTGTCTAAGATGTTTCTGGAGGTTTGCTCCATCAATTTTAGTCTCTTGAATATAGATAAATTCAGGGTTTAGGCTAATGTCACAAATCCGTTGACCAATGATGGTCGCTCTTGAGGGGTCATTCAGCCCCCTAGCATTTAATGAGATAAGGATCATTGTTGTGCGTTACCCTCTGTGTGGGGAGGGGCTTTTCCAGGGTAGCTCAATAGGTTGTTTTTCCTTGCGGAAGGCCTCATGTTGGAATGAATAGGAAACCGCTTCGAAAATAGTTGATCCAATGATGGAACTTTCACTATCCATATTGTCTTCGTCACTAGTGGTAAAGCCATCTTCTTTGCATGTGGTGTAGCCCTCCTGATTGGTTTCTTTGTTGTCAAGGATCTCTAGGGCTTTGTTCCTTGTGTCCACCTCAAACTGATTCCTACCTGGGTAATCAAGCTCATTAATCTCCTTTTCTAGATTGCAGTACAAATTGTTTGGGGATATCTAGAATAGAGTTTCTCTCAGAAGTCACCCTAGGACTTCTTTTCCTTCTTCTTTTGGGTTTCGTGAACCCATCTGAGTCGATTTCTCGAGAGCTATTAACTTCCTCTTCATTTATCGAGCGATTCAGTGTCCCATTGATGTCTTGAGTTTTCCTAGATGCTTCTTGTTTTTGTTAGCTTTTTTGTCTCAAAGGGCAATGTTTAATCATGTGCCCTTGTTGGCCACACCGAAAGCACATGTTAGGTAGGTTTTTGTAGTTAACTTCTTGTTCCCAGACATCCCCTTTGCCTAGGTCTACTGTGATCTTTCATGGAAGTGGCATGTTTAGGTCAGCCTCGACACAGATTTGAGGGTGCCACCGAGCATTGAAAGAGTGCCTCGCACCTTCATAAATGAGACCACCAACATCCTCCCGTGATGCCAACAGCTTGCCGATTGGAGATACGATGTCCCATACAAAGTTGTACAAGAAGTATGGTAGGTTAGGGAGCTCGACCCAAAGAGGGTTGCGAAGAGATTTCGATTTGTCACGAATAAAATCACGGGACCATCTAAATAGGTGCAGGGTTGCCTGCCCGAGTTGCGAGGTTCCGACACTGAGGGCTCAGAATGCCATATCTTTAATCTGAAAGACTATCAACATATGACTAGCCGGTAAGAACTGACACTTGCTAACAATCAACTGCAGGGGAACCACTCTTTTCGAAGCCACTTGTGCACGATTTTGAGCAGAGGCCTAGGATCGAACCCTCCAAAATAGGGGCCAGGTTACCAATCACCCCTTAAGTCATAGCCAGGTTGCTTTTCACGAGGGAGGGGGCTGCCGACGCCATGAAAAGGACCCTGAATCTTGCTTCGAAGATAAACTTCTACCAACTGAGAGATAGATCCATTAGAAATCGAGCCTTCATATCTCCAAGGGCCTCCCCTCCCTGTAAGTGAACTGAGAAATGCAACGGGCAGAGAAAAAGGCGTGACCCTTGAGTCTTCTTCTAGCAACAGTTTGTTACAATGAGTCCCTTGTCATACTTTATGGATTCTTTTTCGATCGAATTCACCTTCTTTTTTCCTGGTTTTATTAAAAATGGAGATCGCAGAATGTAATCAATTCAAGTTTATTGCATCGGAAGGCAGAAAGGGAGATCGTTTTATCAAAGGGGGAGATCGAAGTAACGCTTGCCATAAAGTAATCAAATCATTTTGCATAGCGAGGCTTGCGAGGTTTGATCAATAATTTGAAAAGACACTATTCACAATTTAAAGTAGCATAACTCTTACTTTTTTGTTGATATATTTAGGTTGTGATGTGTATGAAAAAACTAGTGCCGTCAGGGCACTTTTTGCCCTCTTTAGCAAGTTTTTTTTCATACGGCTATATATATGCCAATAACCCTAACATGTCATTTATATTTCTACATTCTCTTTGTAGTACATTCAATATTGTGTTTTGTGTTCCAAGCGTCTTCTTCCTGGTGATGTTTGCATACTTCCATAGATATCAAACTCCAACACATTTTTTGTGGTAACAGCAAACTCCAACATGTAGCCGCAACATTTAGGGCATCCTAGACACCCATTCCTTCACAGTCTCAGAATCGCATGAAAATTGGTGACCAATTTAGGGCGATTAGGATTTTAAAAATGAATTTGTTCTCTAGTGTCAAAATGGTGATCTGAGCTCATTTCGGCCTCTAAATGCATTATCATGGTGTCTATGCAGGAAATTTGGTCTTTTTGTGCCAAAGATATATATACGGGTTTCAACTCTCAAAGTATAAGTGCCTCGAAGTCTGCTACAATTTTGGCAAAATTTCATAGGGTACTTTTGTTCAACTTTTTGAGATAGAGTGATTTTTCCGCATAAGGCTATTTTAGTTATTGGCCATGGTTGAAAGAAATGATTTATTCTGTATGTTGGTTGTTGAGCATAAGTTGTATGGTACCAATTACCCATTATGGGCATATATGATGCATCATGTATTGGTTGCAAGAGGATTGTCGAATATTGTGTAGCATGTTGAAAAACGTCATATTACACCTGCAATTATAGTTACTAAAGGTTATGCAAATGGCATTGAAGATGGTGATATTCTTCAACTTCATATCGGGTTGGAACTTAATCAACAAGGAATTTTGCTACAAGAATGCTCAAGCACATGCATTGATAGACTTTTCTATCAAATGTGCCATTATTTCTCACATTCACTCTTGCAAAACAACAAAGGATGCTCACGATACACTTATCACTTTATACTAGGCAAGAAATTAGGCTCATGTTGCTTACCTCTGAAACAATTGGAGAGTGCGCACATGAATGAACCAAATTCCATGGTTAGCTTTTTGACAAAGATCAAAGATTTAAAGGAGCACTTGATTTCTATTCATGAGGTATTGCATGACCGTTCACTGCAAATTGTTTTGAATGGTCTTCCAAATTCATATGAGATTTTTCCTTCTACTCTTTGATAATGATGAAAGGTAATCCAAATGCCTTAAAATTTAAGGAGTTAGTGTCCATTATGCATGTTGCAGATCAAGATTTCTTGTCTAATAAGAGGGGCAAAGGTAAATGGAACTCATCTATTAGTAAGCAAAGATTTAGCAATTGTACACAATCAAAGAAGGATGAAAGAGAGGAGAAGAAAACTGAAGATAAAAAATTGTTTTGCAAATATTGTAAAGGAATAATCCTATGATAAAGAGTTCTCCAAAACTAGTTGCAAAAGAGGCAAAGAAGAAAGAGGCTAGAATTGTTATGGTAGAGGCCTCTACACCCAAAACAATTTCCACTAATCTTGTGTAGAATAAAGAATAGGCATTTACTAATTTTTGCAATTAAGACCCATGTTCTCATGAACACTGTATGTATGCAATAGATTTAGATGTTTGGTGCTTCAATAGTGGGGAACCAAACATAGTACTACGTAGCATAGTTTCTTCACGTCACTTGAGCCTCCCCTATAGGGAATACTATCACTTGCATGAACAACTCCTCTTTTGAGTTGGGGAATAAGTAAGATCATTCTGACTATTTATAATGGTAGTTCTTTTTACATTGTTGAGTGCTTTATTAGTGCTAGGGATCAAGAAAAATATGTTATCAATTTCAGCATTAGCCAAGATTGTTGGTTATGAAATTTGATGATGACAGATATATAGTTCATGATCTATCAAATGGTGATATCATTATTTCTTTTGGAATTCTATGTCATGGAGTCTATAAGCTCATAGATTGTGAAAAATATGTGAATGATTCAACATGTGTAGTACATGATGCTCAGGCTATGTTAGATGCAAAGCTTTGGCATGCATGCTTTGGTCATTTGATATTTGCTAGTTTGTTATGCCTATAGAGATCTGAAATGGTGTCCTCTCTGTGCAAAGTCGAGGTAATAGGTAAACATGTTTATGAAGGTTGTATTTTGGTCAAAATGAAACTTTTCTCATTCCCAAAACTCAATTCAGTTAGAACTACTCACAAAATGCAATTTGTTCATAGTGATGTATGTGCTGCTATGAAGACACCCTCGTTTGGGAACTAACTTTGCTTTGTGACTTTTATTGATGATTTTTTGAGGCATGCATGGGTGTATCCACTCAAAGATAATTTTGATGTGTTTATATGCTTCAAACAGTTTTTGGTTTTTGTTGAAAATCTATGAGCATGTGAAATGGTCACCCTCCATTCCCATCAAGGGGGAAGGGGGGATATATGTCTATTGATTTTAATGCATTTTTGTCTGAGCATTGAATAATACATTAGTTTATAGTACCATATACACATCAACAAAATGAAGTTTTTGAAAGTAAGAACAAGTTTCTCATGGAGAGGGTGAGGTGGATGGTCAAGAGTCAGGCTTTAGAACATATTTTCTATATTGAGGTTGTTATGTGTGCAACATATGTACTTAACAGGTGTGCCACTAGCATTAATGCCTGAACAAAAATGTAAGAAATTGGATGATAAAGTAGTGAATTGTATTTTTTTTGGGTGTAATTCTTAAATCGAAAGGTATCATCTGTATCATCCATAGACTAAATGCATTTTGGTTAGCCTTGATGTTGTTTTTGTGGAAGATTCTATTCAGCCATTACTTTCATGTACTAAGGAGACATGAGTTAGCTCTAAAGATGTGTATTACACTTTGCTGCCTCTTTTTTAGAGATGGACAATCTAGTGTTGGTGCAAATGAGGCGATTTCTTAGCCTTTGTAAGTTTCAAGTGATGATGGAGATCATTCCATTTTCGATGCAAATTTACATGATGCACTTGTTGATCAGAGAAGTGATATAGAGGAGGCAAATACTATGCCTAAGTGGCTAGTGCAGGCTTTCTAAGAGAGAAAATTAGATGCACCTTTGTCATAACATACTCTTTCGGGCTCTTATAGTGATTCTTTTGCATTAGATTGTTATGTTATGGATGCCTCTAGTCTTTGTGATGAGAATGAGCATGTTTCATTTGATGAAGTAGAAAATTCATAAAATTGGATGGCTACTACACAATCAGAATATGATGTTATTATGAAGAATGGTACCTAGTCGTTATGTGACCTATGTGTGGGCAAGAAGACCATTTTCACTAAGTGGGTATATAGGCTAAAGTGTAAGTTTGATGGAACACTTGACACGTTGTCGAGACGTTCATTGAAAAGAGGGGAGTGATTCAGAAGTGATCTCAATCGGATATTCTTCATGACCTTAAGTTCTAGATGAAGCTGCTCGTTCTATCTTTAATGAATAAACATTGAAAATTTTTAATCTATGGTCTTTCCACGCAATTTGCCTATATATAGCCCATAATGCTCTAGAATGAGAAGGATATGGGACTCATTGTAGAAGTACTAAACATAACACTTCAATTCCGTTGAGAAATGGAGTTATCGTTTCTCATTCTCGTTGATGTAAAGAAACAACTTCTTAAAGAAACAAGTCACTTAATATCAAGGCTTATGAAGACATTTCTCCATATGGATAACTAAACACATCTCATTTACAGTTTCTCTTGTATGCAATGGCAATCTCTCTATCTCTCTCTCTCAATGAAGAGTTGCATATGATTTCTGTCTACAAAGTTCTTACGTTAGATTCTTTAGACATTCACGATTTTGACGCATATGAGCATGAGTCATATTTCCTGCCATGAATACGTCACATGACGTAAGTGTCATGAAGTTCATCTTATATATGTATAGATAAGAGTAACACATGAAAGAGGATATAAAAAATAATAATCTTCATCCGACGTTCTCCATGAGAATTGACATACATGGATTTTTTCACGTTGACTTGATTCATGGAATTACAGGAAAAGAACCACAGAGAGCAACCAACTTTGGAGTATTAAAACACACAAAACGACCTCCTCTTGGGGTTTGATTGATCCCAATTTTTGTATCTGAGAGAGCTTGAATTAACATCTTCAACTCGCCCAACTTTATGATGGGCAATTTTGCTTGTACCGTTGTCTAAATTCATCCCTTCGCTTAATGAATGTAACACAACAAGGTAATAACCTCTTAAGTTCTCACTCAGAATTTCTTTTGTTAACAATCACTCATGAAACAACCATTACTGCTTTTTCACTTTCACATCCATAGAACGATCGAGCATAATCTCTACAGAACTGTAAAATGCACCTTGAACTTCATTAAACTTTCGGTCCGTCATGATGTGCAAGGTTCAAGTTACATGTGTGTCTCGCCAAGTATATACAGCGTATGAAAGCATTCGATTCTAGCCATTGAAATTCCTCAAAAGACAAATATGAACACGAGCTTAAACAATCCTTCTCATGGATTTGCACAGAGGTTATCTTGACTATTTAGAAATTACGCACCACAAATGTGTATTTAAGTTTTCCTCCACCTTTCATGTGCCTTAATTACATTGCTAATATCTGTAGCAGAAAAAAAGAAATCATCAAACTTAAAGCGTAGAACAACACTTATCTCAGGCGAGGTTTGTGCAGGTATTTATCCTTGAAGTCTCTTCAATTTTATACTGTTCTGCAACTTTCCTTGGGAGTTTGAGGAATTAACGCCTATTCACATCATCCAGTTGGTTGACATAACTTCCTCTTTTGTAGCGATCAGCACGTCTTCACTTTTTATCACCCATAATTGAACAGCACTCCTCTAAAGTTTGTAGTACTGTTCAAGCCTTCAAGATACCTGGTTATTCATTTGTATTGTTCAGGCCTACAAGGTACATTCGTCATCCTGCTGCTTCCATCAACATTTCCAGATTCGCATTTCTTCCTTCATGATTCAACTTCATGCTCATTTGCACTTTGTTCAGAAGCTCTTCCCAACATCTCTGCTGTTGCTACTGTCTACCATCGCCGAGATAGTTTTTAGGATTGAAGTCGTTTGGTACATGTGCATCCTGGTAAAGGGTAACCTTACATCCTTTCCACTGTCGGAAGAAAGTGTAAGGCACTCCGGGAAAGCTCCCACCTACAACACCCTTGCCCAGGAAAGGCTCTTTTAATGTATCGAAGTACTGCATGCGCAAATGAACCTTTTATAGATATCCTCCCGCGGGAAAGATTCAGATCTCTGTCCTTGTTTTTGTCTGAGCTCCCCCTTAAAACCTATCTTCCCCGTCAGTGTATAGTTTTTCCTCTTTCTTCTGCTGATGTCCTATACACTTCTGGAGCTCTAGCTGATATCCATCTCCAAAACGAGCCCTGAACAGGAACAAGATGCCGAGCATAACCCTTCGTCTCGGATCCCTTCTCTGCCGCTGCGACCCCTGATCCTGAAAAAAAAAAATTCTCCCTAAAATTATAGCAGTCTTCCTTTTGCCACGAATGCTAACCCCGATGCCTATGTTGCCCTTTGTTGGCACCACAAGCACACTCTTTCCTAAAGTTTTAAGCCCCTTAGATTCCGCATCTTCAATCATGCTTTTACCAATTCTATCGTTGACACTTGAACAAGGCTCCACGGTTTCGAGCTTGGCTGCAATAGATGCTACACATCCCTTTGTCACCCTATTCAGATAGACCATGGGTGTTCCACCAATGAGCTCAATTCTTGACCACATCGACCCCCTCTGAACCTGTGCATCCTTCGGATGCGCCACCATCAATCTCGGTATCTGCAAATCATTGTGAAAATTCAAGTGCAGGGATTAAAACAAATGTGCCTATGCACGGCCATGTAATGGGCCCTACATATGTATACTCTATGTGCATAAAAAATAGAATGGTGCAAATAAGGGAGGTATCAGGCATTCGATGTCGAGGTATTCTCACTCAAACTCGAAATCAAGATCTCATCATGCATTCATAATTCATTCAATGTGCAATTGGATGTGTGCCTATAGGTTAAAAAATCCGTGCAAATATATTTTCAAGCATGCATACTCTAGGTTCATGTATTTGTAATCATGGTGCAAGCATGGAAGCCATTTTCAGGGTTTCTAAACAAAGATCCTCACCACTCATAATTTTTCTCACAAGGCGAGTTACTCTCTTCATTCAACTCCATTCATTATTTGATTCCACTCTTACTCATGATATTTACAAATAAGTTTCAAGTGCAAATAAACGTGCACCTACTGGAATCAAAGCACGTGCTCTTCTGAACTTAAAATATGCATACTTTATGTGCATTGCAACTCAAAATTGGTGCAAAGAAAGATTAGGGTTAACGAGAGAACTAAGAAAAAAGACAAGGCTTTCTGATCTTCACTTCACTTCCCATTTCCATCTCCTTGCTTCAATCTTCTCCTGCATTCAAACACTCAACACATGATAAGAAATATCGGTCTATCAAAATACTCATGTATACATGCAATCCATGAAAGAGCTTCAAAAAACCCATTTGCAGTAAACCATAAACATGTAATTTGAAAGTGGTTGCCTCGTGCACAATCGATCAAAACCCTAGATCTCCAATTAGCTCCATATCAACACCTGTTCTCAACACTGCATAAGAGAAATTAGTAGCATCACATTCAAGAATCACATATTAAAAAACTTCATTCATTTGAACATTAAAAATATCTATTTGAATTATTTTGACTTCAAACCACTCATCCAACATGCATTCATTACCATAGGTGTTCCCACTTTAATTTCTTGCATTTTTAGTTTTATTTGGTTTCTTCTATCTATCTTAAGATTAAAGCAAAAAACACAAGATATATACATTTTTATTTACAAATTTCCTTTTGGTATTATTAATTCTCATTTATTAGGGTTTTTCCCTTCCGACCCATCTCCCCTGATATATGGTCACCAAAGAAACTGTGCTTCTTAAGAAGCCACCTTTGGATCGCATCAATCAAGAAAGAATTCTTAAACAAGGTAAACATATGTACAAGCCACTTCATTTTCTTGTCCATCTCTTGGTGGCTTGTTTGGTATACATAACTCTTAGAAAATTTGAAAACCCATGTTTCAATCATTTGAGGATAGTTGTCTTTATTTATAATACTCTCGCTTGCATAATATGGGATTACTCTGGACAAATCAAGAGCACAAAAATATAGAGTTTTCATTTTTAATGAGCTTAAGCCATCTTCAAAAAGTTCCTTTAAGGATACATTTTCATCCATTTCACATTTGAAATCATTTGGGGAAATTTCTCTACTTGTATCATCTTGAATTAAACCTGTCTCTTCATTGGAAGGAGAGTTTCGAGTAGATTCATTGGATTCCCTCATCAAGTAGAAGTGAACATCATGCTCGGATGATAATACATAATCATTTTTGTCTTCCAATCTATCATGATTCCTTTCTACTTGACCCCTAGCAATTATGGTATCTGCTTCTTTCTCTAGTCTTTCCAAGAATTCTTCATCATTGGTATGATCCCAAATCATCTCTCCTCCAACATGAAGAGAATCCATATCCTCATAATCAACAAAATCTTGATCTTCAACTTCTTTATTCAAAATGCCATCATAGGATTCTACATCCATCTCCATCAATTCTTTCTCGTTCTCTTCAAAGGATGTACTTATTCCACCTTCTTCAAGCATTGATTCTTTCTTGCTCAAGAATCTCATCATGTATGAGAATCTCAACATATGCATCCAAATCAGCTCGAGCTTTATCAATGCAATTGTTTGACTTAATAGTTTTATATTGAATATCCTTCGATGCAATACACACATCAGATTTATCATATGTCACAACAAACATTTCATCTGCCACTTTATGCTCAATTTCTTCAACGTGTGGACTCAACTCAACATGATTATTTTTGACATACATATCAGTATTTAGAGGAATGATCAATGGTATTTTCTCATCCTCCTCATGTTCATTCATATTTCTCTCTTCATGGAATGTGACATCATTTACATATATATCATTATTTTGAACTCCATCCAACTTATCCTCTTTTTTATGTGTAGGATCTTTGTCCAATGTGACATCGCTCAAAAGAATATCAGTATCTTGATCTTGATCTAGACTATCGGTAGGATTAGGATCATGTTTATCACCATCGCCATACATATCACTATCTAGAGGACTTATCATTTGTACATCCTCTAGATTAGCATCATACTCATCTTCGTCATTACACATTTCAATCTCTAGAGGACTCATTATTTGCATGTCCTCCTTCATATAAGTAGGTTCATTTTCTTGCATCTCTGTATGCATGTATAATGTGGATTCTTGCATATCCATTTTCTTACCCATCGGATCTTTTATTGACAGGTCCTTAGATTCAACATCATGTTCCATGGGAGTTTCTTCATGTAATTCAGTCATTAGATCAGAAGTTCTATCCGAATCTTGTGTTAGAATGGGATCATCACCATCAAGTGACATCCAATCATACTCCACATCTTTCCCGATGTCATCCAATCATACTCCACATCTTTCCCGATGTCATCACGTAAGGATGCATCTCGAGCTCGATCTTCAGATATATTTATTGGGTTCTCTATTTGTATCTTATTTTTTATTCCCATTCGGTCACCTATGAGCCTTCTAGATATCTTTATCTCTTTGTTTGCATCTTGAGATGTTTCTTGATTTGTTTGATTATCCTTTATTTGATGTGAGAAGTTTATCGGAGTAGGGGAAGCTTCATCTTGATTTCTTATTGAGTTTTGTTGATTTTTATTTTGTTTTATGTTTGTTCTTTGTTTGGTTTGATGTTGGTTTAGTTTGGTTTGATTTTGATTAGCTTCCACTTGCTCCTTTGATCCTCCCATCTTCGGGCTTTGTCCACTTATGGCACCTAAAGATGTAATCATTGTAAAGAAGTCTAGGGGCTCTTGGCACCTTGTAACCTTTGAGGTTATATATATCGCACTTTTAGAAGTTTCTTCATATTTCCCATCATCACTATGGATATCAAGCCCATGCATATCTACTTCATGCCCAAATGGGGTCTCTACAACCTCATGGACTTGAACATTATCCACGATTGGTAAAATGCTTGGAACATGGTTATAATTTTCATCTGTTTGAAGATCTGTTCTCCAATCATTTAGAAATTTCTCAATTGTTTGTTGTTTCTTTACGTATTTCATCACAGCTTCATGGACGAGCATCCAATCCTCTATGAGCCCCGAGTCCGAGTCTATATCTTGTAGAAGCGGAATTAGTTCTTCTCGGGCATTAACATCGATTGTTCGAAGAAACAACGAAACCCTTTCATGACTTATGCACCTCTTATCCTGCTCAGAAAGATCATCATATTGTCGCTCAAACTCTTCTTTGATCTCGAGAATTGGTTGGTCTTTGGGCATATGAACCCACCTCAGGAAAGATCTACGAGTTACTTTATCAAGATCCTCTAACATAAACTGCTTGAGGAGTGTCGCTTTGTATTGGGACCATGTCGTTTGATTTATTCGCATTATTTGGTCTCGCATGTCGTATCCCGACACATAGATAAAGTTTTCACATAATTCTTTTTCCGTCATCGGACTTAATCCGACACCTAGGTATTTGGCCTCGAGTTCATATTCTTTGCAGAACTTTGAGACATTCTTTCCATTGAAAAAGCCACACCGATTGACTAGACGTTCATGAAGTGATTGGATGGCTTTTTGACGCCTATCTTCTTCTTGAAAGCGTAGGAATTGAGCTAGGATATCTTCCATTTTGATTATGCTAATCTTTGTGGCTCTATAACTCACTCACCCCCTCCTTTCACGTCGGGTTCACCAGGTATGTCGAGACGTTCATTGAAAGGAGGGGAGTGATTCAGAAGTGATGTCAATCGGATATTCTTCATGACCTTAAGTTCTAGATGAAGCTGCTCGTTCTATCTTTAATGAATAAACATTGAAAATTTTTAATCTATGGTCTTTCCACGCAATTTGCCTATATATAGCCCATAATGCTCTAGAATGAGAAGGATATGGGACTCATTGTAGAAGTACTAAACATAACACTTCAATTCCGTTGAGAAATGGAGTTATCGTTTCTCATTCTCGTTGATGTAAAGAAACAACTTCTTAAAGAAACAAGTCACTTAATATCAAGGCTTATGAAGACATTTCTCATATGGATAACTAAACACATCTCATTTACAGTTTCTCTTGTATGCAATGGCAATCTCTCTATCTCTCTCTCTCAATGAAGAGTTGCATATGATTTCTGTCTACAAAGTTCTTACGTTAGATTCTTTAGACATTCACGATTTTGACGCATATGAGCATGAGTCATATTTCCTGCCATGAATACGTCACATGACGTAAGTGTCATGAAGTTCATCTTATATATGTATAGATAAGAGTAACACATGAAAGAGGATATAAAAAATAGTAATCTTCATCCGACGTTCTCCATGAGAATTGACATACATGGATTTTTTCACGTTGACTTGATTCATGGAATTACAGGAAAAGAACCACAGAGAGCGACCAACTTTGGAGTATTAAAACACACAAAACGACCTCCTCTTGGGGTTTGATTGATCCCAATTTTTGTATCTGAGAGAGTTTGAATTAACATCTTCAACTCGCCCAACTTTATGATGGGCAATTTTGCTTGTACCGTTGTCTAAATTCATCCCTTCGCTTAATGAATGTAACACAACAAGGTAATAACCTCTTAAGTTCTCACTCAGAATTTCTTTTGTTTACAATCACTCATGAAACAACCATTACTGCTTTTTCACTTTCACATCCATAGAACGATCGAGCATAATCTCTACAGAACTGTAAAATGCACCTTGAACTTCATTAAACTTTTGGTCCGTCATGATGTGCAAGGTTCAAGTTACATGTGTGTCTCGCCAAATATATACAGCGTATGAAAGCATTCGATTCTAGCCATTGAAATTCCTCAAAAGACAAATATGAACACGAGCTTAAACAATCCTTCTCATGGATTTGCACAGAGGTTATCTTGACTATTTTCCAAAATTTTCAAAAAATCATGATTTTTTGGTGAAAATCACGATTTTGTGATTTTTGTTTTAATGGTGATTTTCTTAGTATTAGAAGTTCATTCTCAAAATCACAATTTTCAGGTCATTCTCAAAAAATGCAATTTTCATGTCACTCTCAAAATTGCGATTTTCATGTTCTCTTAAGCGTCTTTTAGGCCATTCTCAGAAAATGCGATTTTAAAGTCATTCTCAAAATCATGATTTTCCTATTGTCTTAGCATCACCATTTTTCAGGTCATTCTCAAAATCATGATTTTCAGTCATTCTTAATATCGCAACTTTGATGTTGTCTCAGCATCATGATTATCAGTCAAAATCATGATTTTTAGGGTGTCTCAGCATCGCGATTGTTAGTCAAAATCGTGATTTTCATGTTGTCTTCGCATTGCGATTTTCACTCAAAATTATGATTTTTAGGTTATCTCAGCATCCTGATTCTCTCAAAATCATGATTTTCAGGGTGTCTCAGCATTGCCATTCTCAATCAAAATCATGACTTTTAGGTTGACTCAGCATCATGATTATCACTCAAAATTGTGATTTTTAGGTTATCTTAGCATTGCGATTGTCTCTTAAAATCATGATTTTTGGGTTGTCACACATCGTGATTGTCACTCAAATTGATGATTTTTAGGTTCACTCAACATCTTGATTATCATTCAAAAGGATGATTTTCAAGTTATCTCAGCATTGTGATTGTCTCTCAAAATTGTCATTTTCAAGTTATCTCAGCATCACCAGTGGTTTAATTCGAAGAGAGTTCATATATTGATAAGTAAGGAACCATGTACATGGTTACAAGCTTACTAGATAGGATAGATGAGTTTGGAAATGTCATTCCCATGAACGAGATAAGAGACCTAAAGCAAGGAAACTTAGGATGAGAACAAAAGACTCCTTGTGGAAAATCCATGTTGACTAGAGTGATTACCCTAGAGTGGATTCCTTTAAACAATAAAATCATAGAACTATTCTTGAATAGAGAAATGAAGGAAGCTTTTTGGAGATTCAAGCCACATGAACTTAGCAAAATACGTGGAGTCACCATCTACGAGTTCAAAGATCCTCAGACACCAGGCAAAGTAGTCTATCTCGATAACATGCCAAAGAGAATGTTCTTGGTAACAGAGCATGACATGCATGCATACACTTGGAAGGGCGAATTGATTTTCCCTCCATCAAGATCTAATGTTTCCCATGGCCTCCATAGAGCAGGATCATCCTAGGCTCATGAAACCCAATAGGAACGAACCAGAGAGAGATGTGAGGTAAGCTTTGCATACACTATGGGTAGAGATAGATTAGGACTTCAAAGTGAAAGATGGGAAAGAGAGAAACATAGAGCACATAGGCATTAAAGAGGTGAACCTGAGAGTGCAAAAATAAAAAATTATAGACATTGCATCTCAAAGCTCCTTACATGTCAAAAATCCGTCCACTCCACATCATGCCACCCCACCACAAATTGTGATAAGAATGCAACTAGGGTCTGTTCTTGCATATAAAACCCTAAAAGGCTTGGACATGATCTTCAAGGCCTATATAGACTTAACTTTAAGGAGAGCCAACAGCTACAAACCTAGACAAGAGTCACCCTAGACCAAATTTAGAGATTGAATCAACAAAATTTTACATGAAAATGGTAGAACTGGTTCGAGCTATGATAGAGGTCAATCAATTGTTCAATAAAAAATATTCTATTAAATTGGGATTGCATTTCCAAGGCTTATTAGAAAGAATAGAACAATCGGTAAATAGGCCATACGTTTCTTTACCTCTAGAAGCTCAACCAATTGTTAAAAGAGAAAGCTCACCAATGAAAGTTTATGTTCATTATTTCATGGATGCAAGAACACCTATTTAGATTGACCATTACTCTCAAGAGTTCTTGGGAGAAATACAAGAAGAGAAATGGTCCAAGGAACTCCTTTTGTATTCTTGAAATTAATGTTCTTCATGATCAATTTCCCCCAAACATTCCATCTATTTATGGAGAACAAGCAGAGCAACAAGAAGAGGAAAGATTAGATTTTAAATCTTATTCTTTACAAGATTTTCCACAATTCATAGGCCCATGGAAATCTGAATTTCTTGAGATTAAACCTCCCACAAAAATGATAAGAAATGAAGACTCAATGGTTCCAAGAAACACTGAAGTTGTGAAGAACACTATGGTGTGATGTCATCGCACCTTAAAAGAGCTACTCAAAATAAAACCTGAGCTATGGAAACATGTGGCAAATTAGGTTCTAAAACTTGGTTTCAATATGTCAAAAGCAGGCTCAAAGTTGAAAGTCCTAGAGATACCTCTAAACAAAATAAGAGACATGAGTGAAGGTGAAGAAGGTAACACTTATCTTCCAATCACCTACTAAGCTTACACCATGAAACCTATCTTAGATTCAGGTGTTCATACCAACTAGAATGAAGCTTCAAATGGCTCATGGCCATATTGAAAGACCTATGGGATTGCTAGAAAGGATAACTCTAACCACTTGTGGTGTAGAGTTTGAACACACCTTTGATATATGTGACTTTGGCAAAAATCATGTCTATGAAATGATCCTAGGAAGACCCTTCCTATGGCAACTACAAATAGTACAAGATTTTGGAACAAACTCCTTGTAGTTGCACCACTTAGGGGTCAAAACAAGGTCAATTTGAACGATTATACCTTCAAAGATGTACCACCCCAATAGTGGAATCCTATCCACAAGGCATAAGAGGATTCAATCTCTATGCATTCTGTAAGTTCTTCTGATCCATCTTGGATGCATAAAGATGCTCACTTGTGGATGTGCAAGCTTGCAAACGAAGAGCAAAGATGCCTAAAAGATAGAGAAGAAGAACTTCTCAAGGAACTAGACCCATTAGAGAATCAGCCTACACACGGATGATCTTTCTAGATGACGAATTTGAGCCTCATGGTTGGGCATAAATCTTAGCCACCTTGGACATAGCTATCAATGAAGAACAATGGATGCCTCATTATGATGAGCAGGGTTATGATATCTCTTTGTTCATGTGTGAACTCTTGCTACAAGAGTGTGACTCTAATGACCTCATAGAAGAAGAGAATAGTGAGAATCTAGAGTCCATTGATGGATAGTTTCTTTGACGCAAAGAAGCACTATCTAGAAAATGTAACTATATCTATCCAAAAAGAAGAAGAACCTCTCATAAGCATTAAAACTATAATTTCAAGGGAGGAAAGTGAAGGTAGTCAAAAGAAAAAGAAAAGAAAAGAAGTGAAACAAGCAAAGGAGGAATCCTTGTTTGAAGTACCAGAAAATTTAAAGAAATATGAAATTGAAGACCGAAAAAATCTGGTACAAATGCCTAAGAGAGAGGTCATCATAGGAGAAGTGTATGATGATAAAGAAAAGACCAAGAAAGTTGTAGTAACCATTGAAGAGAATGAAGAGCGATCTACCTACATAGGAGAAGACCTAGGTGAAGAACAAGAAGTAGAGCTTCTAGCTTTATGACGGGGATATAGGGATGTGTTTGCATGGGTCTATAAAGAGATGAAGGGAGTAGATCCAAAAAATGATCTCATACGATCTGCATGATGGTTGATGCCAAGCCCACCAAACAGAAGCGCTACACATATAGTGACACTTATGCAGCCAAAATAGAAGAAGAAATTGACGGGCTGATTGAAGCTAGATTTATGCAACTGAGCACACTAAATGGATGTCCCCTACTATCGTAGCACCCAAGAAAAATGAAAATTTGTGCGTGTGTACGAACCTTCAAAAAGTTAATGCCATTATGACAAGAGATAGTTATGTTTTCCAATCAGTGAACATTATTTGGAGAGTATTTCAGGTAAGGAAGTTTATAGCTTCCTTTATGGATTTTTAGGTTACAACCAAGTAGCCATTGCCCAAAAATATCAACACAAAACAGCCTTTTCCATAGAGTGGGGAATCTTTGCATTTCGTGTGATGACATTTGGGCTCACCAATGCACCTGCAACATTCCAAAGGCTCATGTGTCATGTCTTCAAAGAGTTGTTGCAAAAGAGCTTAGAAGTATATGTGGATGATTTATGTGCTCATTCCCAAGAAAGAAGACACCACATTACAAAGCTTAGGTAGACCTTCAACAAGTGTAGAGAATATGGAGTTTGTCTAAACCCAAAACAGTGTGTGTTCATGGTACGTCAAGATAAGGTCTTAGGTCATATTGTGTCTAAGAATGGAAAATCAATAGATGAGGACAAAATAAGAGCTATATTGGAGTTGCAAAGGGCAAGGAAAGTTAAAGAGGTACAAGTCTTTATGGGCCATTGTGGATATTACCGCAGGCTTATCAACATGTATGCAATCATAGCTAAACCTCTTTACACTCTGTTGACAAATTTTGAGTGGAACAATAAATGCAAAAATTCCTTCAATGAGCTAATGAGATGTTTGTGTAGAGCACCAATATTGACCACTCTTGATTGGAATAAACCATTCCATTTCCATGTAGATGCATTCAATTATGCAATAGGATGTGTGCTAGCACAACCCATCGGTGAAGGGAATCTAGATTTGCCTATAGTATATGCTAGCAAACAACTCAACACAACTCAATGAAACTATACAATAATTGAGAGAGAAGGCTCAGGTGTGGTATATGCCATGAAGAAGTTTAGACACTATCTATTGGCCAACAAGTTTAATTTTTTCACTCATCGTCAAGCTTTATTATATTTGGTCACTAAACCTTGCAATACTTGATTCTTAGTAAGATGGTTCCTCTTACTAATGGAATACGTCTTTGAAGTGGTTGTTAGGAAAGGAAGGATCCACCTTAGCATAGATCATCTTTCTCGCATCATGTTACGAGAGTCACCATAAGGAGTGTCTAATGAATTACGTGATGCTTATTTGTTCAGTTTAAAATTTTTTCCTAAATGAGCAAATAAGTTAGTATTTGTCCTAACCTTTGGACCTACAAATAAGAATATGAAAATGAACAAAAAAAGAAATTATAAAATCACAAAGATATCAAATATTGGTAGGAAGTATCTACAAACAAGATATAGAGGTTATATTAGCTTGTTGTGTCAAGGAGGATGAACATAGTAGTTGGTTGCAACAAGCCCATTAAGGATTGCTAGGAAATAAATATTCTAAACAACAAACATTGTAGAATCTGAAATGTTTAGGAGTGTATTGTCCTAGTGTAAATATGTGAGGGTGAAAGAATTTGTTGGGGTTTGAGGACTGCGGAAGCATGCGAATAGCATAACGAAGAAAAGAAAGCTTGGAGCACAACACACAATATTGAATGTATTACCATTAGAATGTATAACAATAAGCAACCTGTTAGGGCTATAGGTGTAAATACAAGCCGGGGGGAAAAACTTCCTAAAGAGGGAAAAAGTGCCCTAGGAATCCTGGAGTGTTCACACACATCATTACCTAAATATATCAACAAATCCCCCCTAGGAGTGATGCGGTGAACGAGGAGCTAGCACTCATATATAAGGAAATGCCAAGCTATGTGGAATCAATCCACAAAAGGAAGTAAGCCCAAAGCTTTGCAGAAAGCTTCAAACTTCTCCCTAGGAAGAGCCTTTGTGAAAAGGTCTGCAATGTTCTCCTATGTGGGCACATATGCCAAACTGATCTCCCCAATAGAGAACCTCACCCTGACATATTGATACTACACCTCAATATTCTCAGAGCAAGCATGGAACACAAGGTTCCTTGCAATGGCCAATGTGCTCTGGTTGTGAGTGAAGACGGTGGTGGTAGAAGACTGACCAACACCCAAATCAGTCATAAGGCATTTCAACCACACACACTTAATAGTTTCTATAAAAGCTACCCTTTACTGAACCTCACAACTAGAAGTGTCCATAATAGGTTGCTTCTTGGTCAACCAAGATATACATGAGCTACGACACATGATGCGAAAACCACTAGTGCACACATGAGTGTCATAGTAGCTAGTCTGGCTAGAATGGGAAAGATCAGTGGAGTACCATTCAAGTAGAGAAATATGTGTTTAACTGCTTGCCAATGCTTGATACTTGGGCAATGCATAAACCTTCTCATCTATGAGAGAGCAAACTGAATATCTAGCCGAGTAATGCATAAGTAAATTAAGCATCCAATAGCCTACTGATAGGGAACAACATCAAATGCATCTCAATCATCATGAAGACTCAATCATAAACCTATCTCCATAGGAGTGGCAGTAGGTTTGAATTCTTCAAGGCCAAAATACTACAATAATGTGTCAATATATGTTGTTTGACAAAAATATCTTACCATCAACTTGCATAAATTGACTTCCCAAATAATGATGTGAATGCCCCAAATCAAACATCTCAAATGAGGCATGCAGATCAACTTTAAAATCAGCAATATGCTTCTCATGAGGACTAGTGAGCACCATGTCATCAACATACACAACAATGATCAGAAGCACATCATTAATAGGCTTAACATATAAGGTGATCTCAGTTGGACTATTCTCAAAACTATGTCCAATTAGGTGGGCATGTACCTTTTCAAACCAAGCATGTGGTGCTTGCTTCAAACCAATAATGCCTTTTTCAACCTACACAGTTCGTTTTCATGCCTTTTCTACACAAGCCACAAGGCTAAAAAACATACCTTTCTTTTTGTGAATCACCATTCAAAAATGCAGTTTTAATATCCAACTAATGTATATTCCAACCATGATGGGCTACAAGTGCACAAATGCTATGAACAGTAGTCATTGCGTGTAGAAGCAAATGTCTCATCAAAATCAATGCCTCTTTCTTGATCATAAACCTTTGCAACATGCCTAACCTTATACCCCTCAATTGTTTCATCAAGTTTACGCTTTAGCTTATATGCCCACTTAGTGCCAATGGCCTTCTTGCTAGGAGGCAGGTTACATAAAGGCTAGGTACCATTTTTCATTATTGCATCATATTCTCATTGCATAGTAGCCATCCAATTTTCAAAATTTTGTGCTTCATCAAATGAAACAGGCTCATTCGCATCATAGAGATTAGAGGCAGCCGTACCATAGCAGTTTGATACAAAAGAGGCACTATGAGAGCCTGAATGAGTATGATATGATAGAGGTGCATCTAATTTGTTGTCATGCAAAGTGTGCACCAACCATTTTGGCATAGTTTTTGCCTCCTCAATATAATCTCTCTCATCAACAAGTGCATCATGTAAATCAACATCACAAATGGAATGATCTATGTCATCACATGAAACCTGTAAAGGTTGAAAAGTTGCCTCATTAGAGACCTTTAGAAGAATGGCTTGATAAGACCGAGCGTCTCACCTTGGGATGCACCTATTTTATTTCAGAAGAAGAAAGATGGCTCTTATAGATTATGCATTCACTATAGGGGCTTGAATAAAAGAACAATTAAGAAGAAGTATCCACTCACTCACATAGAGAACTTATTAGGTCAATTAAGTGGAGTGGTTGTATTCACTAAGATTGACTTAAGATCTGGATATCACCAAATTAGGATCAAAATAGAGGATATTCCTAAGATAGCTTTTGGAACACGATATGGTCACAATGAGTTTATGGTTCTACCTTTTGGATTAACAAATGCTTCTGCCACATTTATGTGCTTGATGAATATTACTTTTCACGATTACCTAGATGAGTTCATCTTAGTATTTCTTGATGGTATATTTGTATACTCTAAAGATGATTCTGAGCATGTGGTAAATCTCAAGAAGACTTTGCAAACTCTTAGATAACACAAATTGTATGGGAAAAAGAGTAAGTGTTTCTTTCCTAAGGATAAACTTGTGTATCTAGGAAGAGTAATGTCAAAAGAAGGAATCCTTATAGATGAAGATAAAGTAAAAACACTAGTTGATTGACCGATTCCTAAGACTGTAAGGGATGTTAGAAGTTTTCTTGGGTTGGCACAATATGAAAGAGCACATATTAAGAATTTCTCTTAGATAGCTACTCCCCTCAGAGAGTTGACTAAATGGAATGTAGGATTTGCGTGGAGTGATGCCTGTCAAAAATCATTTGAAACATTGAAACAAAAAGTCATTGAGAGTTATGTGTTCAAAATACTTGAAATGGGAAAGCCTTTTCTGTTTGCATGTGTTGCAAGTGGTAGTCAGATAGGATGTGTTCTTCCACAAGATGGTAGGGTGGTCGCATATGAGTCCAAAAAACTAAGAAAACATGATCTTAACTATCCTACTCATGATTTAGAAATGCTTGCTGTTGTGCATGCACTTAGGAATTGGAGACATCTATTGTGAGGGGTTAAGTTTGAATTGAAAGCAGATCATCACAGTATAAAATACATCTTCACACAACCATTTCTTAACAACACGCACAAGCATTGGATTGAATTATTAAGTATGATTTTGACATTAAGTATCTAGCTGGTAAGGAAAATAAGGTTTCTAATCGATTGAGTCGAAGACCTTTCTGTAATCTTGTTTCTGTAATAAATAATCTTGTTTCTGTAAGGAAAATAAGGTTGCTAATGCATTGAGTCGGAGACCTTTGTGTAATCTTGTTTCTGTAATAAATTCTTCTTTTCTCAATCAAATTCAAGAAGAGATAAAATAGGATCCTTTTTATGCACCTATTTTGAATTCTTTGAATGCGAACTGGGACGATGTATGAGGAAAAATTTGGTCTGTAGAATGGAACATTGTATTGTAACAACCGGCTATGCATATCTTCTAAATCTCCATTAAAAGATAAAATATTGCATGATTATCATGATGCACCTTTTTCCGCACATCAAGGTTATTCAAGGACCTATGTTAAAACAAATACTTTTGGCCATGTATGAAGCAGGATATTAGAAAATATGTAAGTGAATGTTTGAAGTGCCAACATGTGAAATCGAAGTTTAAGAGGATGCCTAGAATGATTCAACCTTTGGATGTTCCAAATCAGAAGTGGGAGTCTATTTCTATGAACTTTATCACTAAGCTCCCTATGACCAGAAGTAAGCATGATACCATATTTGTTGTCATGGATCCGTTTACCAAGATGACACATTTCCTTCCTATGAAAAAGACTGATACTGCATTGAATGTTGCAAGAATCTTTGTAAATGAAATTTTTTGATTGCATGGAATGCCTAAAAGCATAATTTCTAATACAGATTCTAGATTTATGATAAACTTTTGGAGAGCAACATTTGAATCGATCGGACTTGAACTTCATATGAGTACAACTTTCCACCCACAAACTGATGGGGAAACAAAGAGGGTTAACATGGTCGTTGAAGATATGTTGCATATGTATGTGAATGAAAAACACGATAATTGGAGTGGATATTTACCCTTGGTTGATTTTGCATACAATAGTGCATGGCATGCATCTATAAAAATGAATTCAAAATAGGTGCATAAAAAAGATCATGTTTTATCTCTTCTTGAATTTGATTGAGAAAATAAAAATTTATTACAGAAACAAGATTACACAAAGGTCTCTGACTCAATGCATCAGCAACCTTATTTTCCTTACCAGCCAGATACTTAATGTCAAAATCATACTCACTTAATAATTCAATCAAATGCTTCTGCCTGTTGTTAAGCAATGGTTGTGTGAAGATGTATTTTTGACTCTAATGATCGGTTTTCAATTCAAAGTTAACCCCTAACAATAGATGTCTCTAATGCTTAAGTGAATGCACAACAGCAAGTAGTTCTAAATCATGAGTAGGATAGTTAAGTTCATGTTTTCTAGTTTTCTCGACTCATGTGCAACCACCCTGCCATCCTATGAAAGAACACATCCTATCTGAGTACCACTTGCATCACATGCAAGCAAAAAAGGCTTTCCCATTTCTGGTATTTTCAAAACACAATTCTCAACAACTTTTTGTTTCAATGTTTCAAATGATTTTTGACAGGCATCACTCCAAGCAAATCCTACATTCTTTTTAGTCAACTCTATGAGGGGAGTAGCTATCTTAGAGAAATCCTTAATATGTGCTCTTTCATATTGTGGCAACCCAAGAAAACTTCTAACATCCCTTACAGTGTTAGGTATTAGCCAATCAACTATTGTTTTTACTTTATCTTCATCTATAAGGATTCCTTCTTTTGATATTGCTCCTCGTAAATACACAAGTTTATCCTTAGCAAAGAAATGCTTACTCTTTTTCCCATACAATTTGTGCTCTCTAAGAGTTTGCAAAGTCGTCTTGAGATGTACTGCATGCTCAGAATCATCTTTAGAGTATACAAATATATCATCAAGAAATACTAAGATGAATTCATCTAAGTAATCATGAAAAATGTTATTCATCAAACACATAAATGAGGTAGGTAAATTTGTTAATTTAAAAGGTAGAACCCTAAGCTCATAGTGACCATATCGAGTTCAAAAAGCTGTCTTAGGAATATCATATGTTTTGATCCTAATTTGGTGATATCCAAATCTTAAGTCAATCTTAGTGAATTCAGTCACTCCACTTAATTAACCTAATAAGTCATCTATGTGAGGGAGTGGATACTTTTTCTTAATTGTTCTTTTATTCAACCCCCTATTGTCAATGTGTAATCTATAAGAGCCTTTCTTCAGAAGATCATCTACTTGAATCTTAAGCTCCTTTAATTCATCGATGTTAAATCTATAGGGTGCTCTAGAATAGGGCTCACTCCTTGGATATAGGTCAATGGCATGGTCAATCTGCCTAGGTGGAGGTATACTAGGCAACTCTTCTAGAAATACATCTATGTATTCTTTCAAATAATTTCCTACATAATTCGGAACACTTTCCTCATTATCTTCTTCATGCACGTTGTTTGCATACACTATAAATGTTCTACAACCATCATGTATACCTTTAATTATCTACATAGCAGAAATAAGGATAGGTTTAGGGCTATAGGCATCACCTAGAATATGAATAGATTCATCATCTAGCTTTAAGGTGATCGTTCTTTGTTCACAATTAATCATCGTAGAATTTTTAACTAACCAATCCATGCCTATGATTGCATCACTCTGTTTCATCTCAATTACATGGAAACTTCCAAAAAAGCACCTATCGGAAAGAGTAAATTCAAGGTTTTCAATATATCCTTTCGTGTAGTGTAATCATCCATTCGCCATCTCTAGAGGTTTGGTTATTTACATCTATAGGGATTTCCCTAGATTTTGTACCAATTTGAAAGATAGAAAACAATGGGTATTGCCTAAATCCATCAAAAATCTGGATTTATGCGCAAAAATCATATCCGGAATCGTGATTACCGAAGCCTTTGGGAAAGAACTAATCACCATGCAACATTAAGAAGCGTCAGCGCACTTACCTCCATCATGTGGTTCCTGAATAATTGTAACCTCCTTAATGATGTTTATCGCTTTTGATTGTGTGGGTCGAAAGGCTACCTTATTTGGGCACTGATATGTCCGATGCCCTTGCTCCCCGCAATAAAAACACAGACCAAGTCTTTTTGCCCTCTCAATAAAATTAGGGTCTTGTTGCCACTCGATTGGTTGATGCCTCCTTTAATTTTCCATCTGAGGAGGATTCTTGCCTTGCTTATTAGAAGATGGAGTCTTCTTTGAATTATTCATGTTCATTGCAACACGTCTTTGTGGCCTATGTCCCATTGCAATGAATCTGCTTCTATTTGACTTCTACAAATTGAACTTCTCCATCTTCTCAAAGTTCTCGGCCATCACAATAGCATCAATAAAATCAATGCATCCAGATCCCTTGACTTGATAGCCAGGTTCCTCACGAAGCCCTTCAATAAATTTACTCTTTAGAGCGTTAACACTAACCTCTAATGCATATTTATGAAGACCTAGGAACTTCTCTTTGTACTCATCAATAGATAAGCTATGCTTATAACTTTCGTGATGTCAGAAATTGTAGAACTCCGTCTTCTTCTCCATATGGTAGTGTGGAGAACAATAGCATTTTCCAGCTTGTTCTCTAAATTCCTTCCATAGAACTAGACCAGAATGTGTTCAAGTTTGCATATACGACTTCCACCATAGCTTCGCGATCCCAAGCAGGTTACTTTATACAGTGTTACCACTAACCTCTAATGCATATTTATGAAGACGTAGGAACTTCTCTTTATACTCATCAATAGATAATCTATGCTTATCACTTTCGTGTTGTCGAAAATTGTAGAACTCCATCTTCTTCTCCATATGGTAGTGTGGAGAACAATAGAGTTTTTCAGCTTGTTCTCTAAATTCCTTCCATAGAACTGGACTAGAACGCGTTTGAGTCTACATATAGGACATCGAGCATAGCTTCCCCATCCCATGAAGGTGTAGGATCCCAACTTTTGCCTTGGAATCTTCACTAAATTGTTGAAGATCAAGGAAATCCTCCAGTTCTTCAATCCATGCCTGAAGATCTTCGCCACTCTTCTTCTCATCATCAAAATCATTCAATTTTGCTTGAAGACTTGGTTAAGGGCAAACTCACCTAGTTCCATATCTTCATAATTGTGTTTTAATTTTTTGCGAGGTACACTAGATGCTCCCACACCTTCATCTACTTCATAGTTCAGCTGAACAAACAAATGTGTTGCTCCTTTTGGTTGCTTTCTGCATCGATCTTTACGCAATTCTCCAAGAAGCTTCTGAATGAGCTCCTCTTGTTCACGAATCATTTTTGTTAGACCTTCCATCATTCCTGAGGATTCATTTTCTATGATACCACTTGTAGCGTTTCCTCAATCAAAATCTATCCCCAATCGCAATCTTTCGATCACTAAAAAATAACAGAGGAGAGGAGAACGTAGAGATTGCACAAGGTAAGAGAGTATGATGTGAAAGAGTAGAAACAAATATGATGTAGAGAAGGAAGAATTCTCATATTATAGATGTGAATCAATGGTTAGAATAGCTTTGGACAATAGCTACTTGATGAAAACTTTACCTCTCGACCACCCTCGAGCTATGACAATCGCATTCACACTCGCACTCTCAATCACACGCTCACTCCCACTATCACTCTCACTCTCAATCACAAGGTAATTCTCATATTTTTGTGCCTCTCCTGTGTTGATGGGAAGGTCTCCCCATATCAAAGTTTGATCGCTACCCTCCCAAAGAAGTGTACGATCCACCAAGTTTAGAAAAAATCGAGTTTCTTCAAAACTTTCGCAAAAAGACATGTGATCATAGTGTGCTTTCTTTCTTTAGCGTACTTGGAAAAAATAGGAGAAAAATACCAAAAAAACATATCTGAAAATATCCATAATTAGACATGGTGACACGTGAGCATCAGAATCACGAAATCAAATAGAATCAGATAAGCCCTCGATTTTTTTGTAAGTGTTGGAAAACGCCACGTTTGAAAGCCTTGTAACTAATAAATGGTGATGAATTAGCTTATGCTTGTGAGACATATTTGTTCAATTTTGTGATCTGCACAATAGTGTTAGAGATGTCCGAGGTCCAAATCCACCTCCAAATGCCACTTTTGAGCCCTGTAAGATTCAAAATTCTAGAGAGAGTAAAATCAAGGCATTTTCTTACAATGAACTAAATGTAGGACCTTGAATGAGGTACTTAAAACATGAATCACAAACAAAAATTTCACACAGGAAATTTTATTGTCTTATACTTACTCTACCTTTCTCTCAAAGAGAGTTTTCCTTAATTCTTTCATCTTCACCTTCAAATTTCCACTAGAAAACATGATGCAAATAAGCTCTAGAGAGAGAATATGAAACTTGTCAACCCAAAATTTTTCCTTCATGCATAAAATGACCAAATTATTCATTCTAAGCATTATCCCCACAATGAAATTCAGAAAGTTCGAAATGATTAATTTCATCAAAAAGAGGCCTATTACCATTCTACCCCCCTTTAAGAAATTTGTCATCAGAGTTGGAAAGAAGGATAATGTTTTAGAAAATCTTCCAAGTTCACCGAACTTGAATCTTCTAATGGGTATGAGTGCCATTTCACTAAAATTTCTACTATATATCTATTTCTAAGAAATCTTTCCTTTCTATCTAATATTATTTCAAGTTGAAGCTCAAAGGAGCCATCATCTTTTAGCTTATAATTGTCCTTTAAGTAAGCTAACATGAAATATAGGATGCACATTTAAATGTTTAGGTAATTCGAGCAAATCTGCAAGAGATCCAATCTTTTTCAAAACTTTAAAAGGGCTTGCATATCGAGGAGAAAGTTTGTGATCCTTCCCTAGCAACAAGTTAGATCGGTGAGGATTAACTTTAAGAAATACCATATCATCAACTTGAAATGCAAGTGGTCTTCTCTTTAAATCATAGAATTCATTTTGTCGTTTTTGAGCTTCTTTTATGTGTTTCTTAATTTTTCCAAGTTCTTCATCCTTTTTATCAAGTGTTTCATTGGACACTTCTGATTTATTTGGAAAACCCAAAAAACGAAGGTGGAGTCAAACAATTATAATTGTTGTTCTCGAGATTTTCACTCCTCTCTCATTCATGAAGGCCCAGAGGAAACACATTCGATGAAGGTGGCCAGAATTGCCTGAGAATTGCAAGATGCATCAAGGATGTCAAAGGGAGTTCACATGCAAACTTTGGAAGAAATCAAGCAAATCTTGGGTAGCAGTCAAAGCTAGTCAAAGCTTTTGAAATTAGGGCACAACTTTCAATGTTTCCAAATCACATGAGAATTCATTTACTTGTAAAGCCTATCAAAGGCAGTCTATAGCGTGAATTTCACATGAAAATGGATATTCTAGCACATTGATATGCCATGTGCATTTTGTAAAGAATCTAATTTTTCCACTTAGACCCTACAAAATCTTGTATAGGAATTTTCGTTAACCATATGGTTTGGAATGTATGAAGACCATATGAGGCTACATATTTGTACAAAGTTTCAAGGCTATCAGAGCTTCTTAGACACCTTACTGCCACCTTGCAAGCTTCCAAGTATAGTCAAACTTGTACAAGGGAGATTCAGATGGGAGTTTTTTCTGCATATTCGTAAAGGACACCTTTCAAAACATAGCCGTACATATTTTTGTCTTCATCAAAGGATATTTGAAGGGTCAAAGAGCAAAAAATCCAATGTTCAAGGTCACCGCAATTTCCTAGAATAAGAAAATTGAAGGCTTGAAGGGTTGCCACATGGCAAACAATGACTCAACCATGTTGTACGATCAAGATGAGCTCATATTCAAGGGTGGAGATGCACTAAAGCATAAAGCAAGGAGGATCCACGATTTTTTTCACCAGATAAGTTTTTTCTATGATCAAAGATCAAGAATGCAGAGTTTGTCCAAAAATAGTAGCTTATGCTATCCAAATTTATTGGAGCACTCATCCAACGGTCTAGAACAGCCCCACATCCAATGGTGGAGAATGAAGGCACCTATTTTTCTCCTGTTTGCCCTAGATATCATATAAAGAACCAATCCTAACCATCCATTTGATAAATCCAATGGTTGTAATCAAAAGAAGCTGATCTTAGGGTTGAGAGTTGATTTCTCTAGATCCAAGGGCCCAAATTCATTCAAAAAACTATATAAACCCCCCTCCAAACTCCTAGAGCATCATTGTTAGGCATCCATAGGGCCCTTACTAGCACATGGTTTCCTTGAGATGATCACCCTCAATTGAGTGTGTGAGGATCCAAGGTGGGCAAGTAAGAGCATAGTTCTTAGATTCAATTTTTAGACTTCCTCTCTAGGATAGGCTCATAAAATTTGTAAAAAATCTAATTTTTCCACTTAGACCCTTCAAAATCTTGTATAAGAATCGTCGTTAGCCATATGGTTTGGCATGTATAAAGATCATATGGGGCTACATATTTGTACAAAGTTTCAAGGCTATCAGAGCTTCCTAGACACCTTAATGCCACCTTGCAAGCTTCCAAATGTAGTCAAACTTGTACAAGGGAGATTCAGATGGGAGTTTTTTCTGCATATTCCTAAAGGAGACCTTTCAAAACATAGCCCTACAAATCTTTATCTTCATCAAAGGATATTCAAAAGGTTAAAGAGCACAAAATCCAATTTTCAAGGTCACTCTTGTTTCCTAGAATAAGAAAATTGAAGGGTTGAAGGGCTACCACATGGCAAACAATGATTGAGCAATGTTGTACGGTCAAGTTGAGCTCATATTCAAGGGTGGAGATGCACTAAAGCATAAAGCAAAGAGGATCCACGAGTGTTTTCACCGGATAAGCCTTTTTTGATGATCAAACATCAATAATGCACAGTTTGTCTAAAAATAGTAGCTTATCTTATCCAAATTGATGTCAGCACTGATCCAACGGTCCAGAAAAGCCCCAGATCCAATGGTAGAGAATGAAGGTGCCTATTTTCCTCCACCTTGCCCTACATATCATATAAAGAACCAATCTTAACCATCCATTTGATAAATCTAATAGTTGTAATCAAAAGAAGCTGATCTTAGGGTTGAGAGTTGATTCTCTAGATCCAAGGGCCCAAATTCATTCAAAAAACTATATAAACCTCCCTCCAAACTCCTACAACATCATTTTTAGGCATCCATAGGGACCTTGCTAGCACATGGTTTCCTTGAGACGATGACCCTCACTTGAGCATGTGAGGATCCGAGGTGGGCTAGTAAGAGCATAGTCCCTACATTCAATTTTTAGACTTCCTCTCTAGGATAGGCTCATAAACGGAGTTTCTCTTTCTTTGTTCACCCTCAGTGGAGCCTGTGAGTGAGTTTGAGTTGGTTTTATGTGTCTTAGACTTCTTTAGAAACACATTACGATCCTAGAAAGACATAGGGTCAATGAAAGTGGGACCTATCCTCTTATGTGTGACATTCGATTGAACTGGCATGGTGAGAGGATAGTGCGGACCACCTTTGACCAGTAGAATGCTTAGTTTGACATTTCACAACATTCATGTACATGTTTTTCATAACAATATCTTCTAATTCATGTCTCATGTCTCTTATCTCTTTGTCTCTAATATGTTTCTACATGTCACCTTCTATCTCTTTCTATGTGTTGGAAGTCTCCACAATATTGCGTTGAACTAGTGAGGATGATCCATTAAGGTTGAGACAATAATTTTCTATTCATTTTTTACATCATGACCCACATGCATTTATACCACCCATAAAAACCCATGCTCATGAATTGATTTTTGAAAGTGTATAAGAATCTCCATTCGTGGACTATTCTTCCTTTCAAAAGTTGATTCATGTGTGTGGTCTTCTTTTTGTTTTCATCATGCATACATCCGTATGTTCCCCTATCATAATAAAATCATGACATCTCTCCTCCCCATACCAAACTTCATCTTCACCTTCAGATTTTTATCACAAAGATCTTCCAACACTCACTAGCTTCATATACTCTGCGTGTGCCGCGACCGAACCCGATCCACCCAGATTGGGATCACCTCCACACCTTACATAGCTTCAAACGGAGTCACTTTTAGAGATGCATGCCAAGCACTGTTGTATGCAAATTCAACCAAGGGTAAATATTCACTGCAATTATCTTGCTTTTCATTCACATACATACGAAACATATCTTGAACTACCCTGTTAATCCTCTCGGTTTCCCCATCAGTTTGTGGGTGGAAATCTGTACTCATATGAAGTTGAGCTCCAATCGATTCAAATATTGCTCTCCAAAAGTTTGACGTAAATCTAGAATATGTATCAGAAATTATGCTTTTAGGCATTCCATGCAATCGGAAAATTTCTTTTACAAAGATTCTTGCAACATTCAATGCACTATTAGTCTTTTTCATAGGAAAGAAATGTGCCATCTTGGTAAGCGGATCACCACAACAAATATGGTATCATGCTTACTTCTAGTCATAGGGAGCTTAGTGATAAAGTCCATAGAAATAGACTCTCACTTCTGATTTGGAACATCCAAAGGTTGAAGCATTCCAGGCATCCTCTTAAACTCAAATTTCACATGTTGGCACTTCAAACATTCACTTACATATGTTCTAATATCCCGCTTCATACATGATGAAAAGTAAGAATACTTTGTTTTAACATAGGTCCTTGAATAACTTGGACGTGTAGAAAAAGGTGCATCATGGCAATCATGCAATATTTTAACTTTTAATGGAGATTCAGAAGATATGCATAGTTGATTGTTACAATACAATGTCCCATTTTGCAAATGAAATGTTTCTTCATACAGCCATCCCCTATTCACATTCAAAGAATTCAAAATAGGTGCATAAAAAGGATCCTCTTTTATCTCTTCTTGAATTTGATTGAGAAAATCAGAATTTATTACAGAAACAAGATTACACAAAGGTCTCCGACTCAATGCATTAGGAACCTTATTTTCCTTACCAGCCAGATACTTAATGTCAAAATCATACTCACTTAATAATTCAATCCAATGCTTGTGTGTATTGTTAAGCAATGGTTGTGTGAAGATGTATTTTATACTTTGATGATCTATTTTTAATTCAAAATGAACCCCTAACAATAGATATCTCCAATACTTAAGTGCATGCACAATAGTAAGCATTTCTAAATCATGAGTAGGATAGTTAAGTTCATGTTTTCTTAGTTTTCTTGACTCATATGCGACCACCTGCCATCCTATGAAAGAACACATCCTATGTGACTACCACTTGCATCACATGCAAGCACAAAAGGCTTTCCCATTTCTAGTATTTTCAAAACACAATTCTCAACAACTTTTTGTTTCAATGTTTCAAATGATTTTTGACAAGCATCACTCCATGCAAATCCTACATTCTTTTTAGTCAACTCTATGAGGGGAGTAGCTATCTTAGAGAAATCCTTAATATGTGCTCTTTCATATTGTGCCAACCCAAGAAAACTTCTAACATCCCTTACAGTCTTCGGAATCGACCAATCAGCTATTGGTTTTTCTTTATCTTCATCTATAAGGATTCCTTCTTTTGATATTACGATTCCTAGATACACAAGTTTATCCTTAGAAAGGAAACACTTACTCTTTTTCCCATACAATTTTTGTTCTCTAAATGTTTGCAAAGTCTTCTTGAGATGTACCACATGCTCAGAATCATCTTTAGAGTATACAAATATATCATCAAGAAATACTAAGATGAATTCATCTAGGTAATCGTGAAAAATGTTATTCATCAAGCACATAAATGTGGCAGGAGCATTTGTTAATCCAAAAGATAGAACCGTAAACTCATAATGACCATATCGTGTTCGAAATGCTGTCTTAGGAATATCCACTATTTTGATCCTAATTTGGTGATATCTAGATCTTAAGTCAATCTTAGTGAATACAGTCGCTCCACTTAATCGACCTAATAAGTCATCTATGTGAGGGAGTGGATACTTCTTCTGAATTGTTCATTTATTCAACCCCCTATAGTCAATGCATAGTCTCTAAGAGCTGTCTTTCTTCTTCTGAAATAAAATAGGTGCATCCCAAGGTGAGACACTCGGTCTTATCAAGCCTTTCTTCAGACGATCATCTAATTGAATCTTAAGCTCCTTTAACTCATTGATGTTATCTATAAGGAGCTCTAGAATATGATTCACTCCCTAGATATAGGTCAAGGGCATGGTCAATCTGCCTAGGTGGAGGTATACCAAACAATTCTTCTAGAAATACACCTGCGTATTCTTTCGAAAGATTTTCTACATAATTCGGAACACTTTCCTCATTATCTTCTTCATTCATGTTGTTTACATACACTATAAATGTTCTACAACCATCATGTATACCTTTAATTATTTGCATAGGAGAAATAAGCATAGGTTTAGGGCTATAGAAATCACCTAGAATATGAATAGATTCATCATCATCGATCAAAAAATTGATTTTATGTGTAGAAATCATACCCGAAATCGTGATTACAGAATCCTTTGGGAAAGAACTAACCAACATGCAATGTAAATTAGAGTCAAGGAACTTACCTCCATCATTTGCTTCCTCAATAATTGTACCCTCCTCGATGATGTTTATCGCTTTTGATTGTGTGGGTCGAGAGATTGCCTTATTCGGGCACTCATGTGTCCGATGCCCTTGCTCTACGCAACAAAAACACAGACCAAGTCTTTTTGCCCTCTCAATAAAATTAGCATCTTGTTGCCACTCGATTGGTTGACGCCTCCTTCGATTTTCCACCTGAGTAGGATTCTTGCCTTGGTTATTAGAAGATGGAGTCTTCTTTAAATTGTTCATGTTCATTGCAACAGGTCTTTGTGGCCTATGTCTCATTGCAATGAATCTGCTTCTATTTGCCTTCTGCAAATTGAATTTCTCCATCTTCTCAAAGTTCTCGGCCATCGCAACAGCATCAAGAAAATCAATGCATCCAAATCACTTGACTTGATAGCAAAGATCCTCACGAAGCGCCAATAAATTTACTCTTTAGAGCATTACCACTAACCTCTAATGCATATTTATGAAGACCTAGGAACTTCTCTTTGTACTCATCAATAGATAAGCTATGCTAATCACTTCTTTGTTGTTGAAAATTGTAGAACTGCATCTTCTTCTCCATATGGTAGTGTGGAGAATAATAGCGTTTTTGAGCTTGTCCTCTAAATTCCTTCCATAGAACTAGACTAGAACGCATTCGAGTCTGCATATACGACTTCCACCATAGCTTCGCAATCCCATGCAGTTTACCCTTTAGAGCATTACCACTAACCTCTAATGCATGTTTATGAAGACGTAGGAACTTTTGTTTGTACTCATCAACAGATAAGCTATGCTTATCACTTTCATGTTGTCGGAAATTATAGAACTCCATCCTCTTCTCCATATGGTACTGTGGAGAACAATAGCATTTTTCAACTTGTTCTCTAAATTCTTTCCTTAGAACTAGACCAGAACGCGTTCGAGTCTACATATACGACTTCCACCATAGCTTTGCCATCCCACGCAGGTGTAGGATCCCAACTTTTGCCTTGGACTCTTCACTAAATTGTCAAAGATCGAAGACATCCTCGAGTTCTTCAATCCATGCCTCAAGATCTTCACCACTTATCTTCTCACCATCAAAATCATTGAATTTTTCTTTCTTGAAGTCTTGGTTAAGGGCAAAATCACCTGGTTCCATATCTTCATAATTGTGTTTTTGTTTTCTGCGAGGTACACTAGATGTTCCTGCACCTTCATGTACTTCATTGTTCAGCTTCACAAACAAATTTGTTGCTCCTTCTGGTTGCTTTCTGCCTCGATCTTTGTGCCGTTCTCCAAGAAGCTTCTGAATGAGCTCCTCTTGTTCATGAATCTTTTGTGTTAGACCTTCCATCGTTCCCAAGGATTGATTCTGCTCTGGTACCACTTTTAGCGTTTCCTCAATCACAATCTATTCCCAATCACAATGTTTCAATTACTCCAAAATAAAAGAGGAGAGAAGAACGTAGAGATTGCACAAGGTAAGAGAAAATCTAATGCGGAAGAGTCGAAAGAAATATGACGCAACAAAGGAAGAACTTTGATATTATAGATGTGAATCAATGGTTACAATAGCTACTTGACGAATCCTCTACCTCCCGACCACCCCCGAGCTATCACAATCGCATTCACACTCGCACTCTCAATCACACTGTCACTCTCACTCTCACTCTCACTCTCAATCAAAGGGTGATTCTCATATTTTTATGCCTCTCCTGTGTTGATGCATAGGTATCCCTATATCAGAATTTGATCGCTCCCCTCCCAAAGAAGTGTGCGATCCACCAAATTTAGAAAAAATTGAGTTTCTCAAAAATTTTCGCAAAAAGCCATGAATAGTAGGGTGCTTTCTTTCTTTAGCGTACCTGTCAGAAATAGGAGAAAAACACCAGAAAATCATATAAAAAAATATCCATAATCTGAAAAGCCTTGTAACAAAAAAATTGTATTGAATTAGCTTAAGCTTGTGAGAGACACGTTTATGCAATATTGTGATCTGGACGATAGTGTTAGAGATGTCCAAGGTCCAAGTCCACCTCCAAATGCCACTTTTGAGCCCTGCAAGTTTCAAAATTCTAAAGAGAGAGTAAAATCAAGGCATTTTCTTATAATGAACTAAATGTAGGACCCTGAACGAGGTATTTAAAACATGATTCACAAAAATTTCACACAGGAACTTTTATTCTCTTGTACTTGCTCTACCTTTCTCTCATACAGCGTTTTCCTTAATTCTTTCATCTTCACCTTCAAAATTCCACTAGAAAACATGATGCAAATAAGGTCTAGAGAGAGAATACGAAACTTGTCAACCCAAAATTTTTCCTTCATGCATAAAATGACCTAATTATTCATTCTAAGCATTATCCCCACAATGAAATTCAGGAAGCTTGAAATGAATTATTTCACTAGAAAAGAGGCCTATTACAATTCTTCTTCGCTATATTCTGAGTTTGGAGCTGAGAGAAAAGCTCGAATTACTGTTGACTACTGCTCCAAATGTCCTGACATCTCAACAGATCCCTGAAACTTGTTTGGAATGGATTTATACTTGTTTGCACTTTGTGAGAGTTAATTTGCATTGACCATCATTTGAACGCACGTGTTCATACACTCCGCTAGGTTTTGATACTCCTTGGATTGATAATTAAAGCATGAATCCCCACGATATGCACTTGAAGAGGATTGAGGTATAGTCTCTTTCTCCACAAGTCCCTAAGTTGGTTCTTATGTACACACATTTTTGGCACCGTTGCCGGGAAATGTCGATTCAAATCGAGGCATTCGTGTGATGGTAAATAGCTCTTCTCATTGAAGCGAGTAGGGGAGTTGTGAATTTCTCTTCTTTGGTAAGTCACTCTCATTTGCACTTACTACTTCTCGCTCTTGGAGTGTCTGTAGTGAGTTGATAGTCTAGGGAAGTGAGTAGAGTGAGTTAGGACAGGAAGGAGGAAGTAGGCAAGTAGTCTAAGAAGGTAGGGTAGTTGTTAAGTTAACTTTTCAGCTTTTAGGATTCTAACATTTCTCAAAGTATAATAATAAAGAAAAATTCAAAACACTTCGCTTCATTTGAGCGAGTGCAAGTATTGCTATCATTGGAGATCGAATATCGTGCGTCGAGTTTGGAGAGAGTGGAGCTACGCAGAGCAAGAAGGGGTTGTAGACGTGTTGGAGAATAGCTTCCAAGGTGAGCACATCAATCCTTTACTCTTAACATCCAGTGAAATCAAGCAACATAGCCAAACAACCTGCGGAAGATATTGTGAGGGGTAATTCAAGGTGTGAGGGAGTACTTTTGTTGTTTTTTGTGATTCACACATTTGAGAGAGGGAAGATAAGTGGTGGTATTACCCTCACTAAGTAGAACTCTAAATGCACTTGCTAAAATTTAAAAATAATGCCAAGTATCATGTTCTCCCACGGTTGAGTATCACCATATCTGGATGTCCTGATCTCCTGTGATTGAGTATCGTGATACCTAGCCTTGTTAGATATCGGGTATCGTTGAGTGTACTCGCGATACTTGACGCCAATTGTATATCGTGAAAGTTTCTTCTGTGATACTTGGTAGATATCGTGTGTCATGGGAACTTTATTCGCGACACCTGCTGAGTATCGAATATCGTGAGTTTCCTCTCGCAATATCCATGGCACATCGAGTATCGTGGATGCTCTATCGCGACAGTTGGTAGATATCAAGTATTGTGAACTCAGTCATATCGTCGTCAATTTTTTTTGAGTATCATGTATCATTGAGTTTGCTCTCGATACCTGGGCGATATCGAGTATCATGAAGTTCTTTTACGGATATTTGTTGCATATCGGGTATCGTGACTTTTCCAGTGTGTCAAGTATCGAGTATCGTGAGTTTAGCTAGTGTCAAGAGACTTCCAAATACTTTAGTGTGAATTTCTAAGTCAACCAAATATTTCATATAATTCAGAACCTCAGCAAAGAGCATTGGGAGCTAGGAGTGATTAAAACTAGACGAGAGATCTTATGTGAATGAACCTAAGATCCGGAAGAACCCTAGGGAGCCGAAGAAGTGTGATCTCTTTAGTGGGATGTGTAGCCGAACCAAGTATTCCTTCACACTACTCTGAAACCTCGAGTGAGTCTGAGGAGGAAATTCTTATGGCCTTAGAGGACATGCAAAATTCTTTACCAATAATTGGCATGATGTCAATTATTGAGGGTGAATATCGAACATCTTTAGAATATGTGAACACCAATCAACACGGTTTACCCATCCACTTAGATGGGCTAAAGAGAGGCTGAAGAAAGCTATAGATGCTTACATAGTACCTAGGCCAGTTGTTAAGTATGCGGGAGGATTCTACATGGACAAACGGGATATTTGGTATGTAGTAAATGAGAATCCTGAAAACATCAATGAACAAAGGGAAGAAGGCAATGACCACAACCTTAATGGAGAGGGACATGAAGAACAGGTATCTACCCTTGAGGAAATTCCATTATGATTAGGGTTTGGAGACAAGACCTGGTTCCCCAAGACGATGCCCTGATGGATGTTTAATTAATCAACCGGATGGAGCATCTTCTCAGAACACACTCCTCATTGTGGGAAGGCGCCATTAACCCAGCCACGATTTATGAATTGCAAGAGCCTAAAAATCTCACTCACATCACATATCTGGACAAGAATCAGAGGAGGTACTGGCCATTGACGGATAGAAAGAGCAGGGTTGAAGTATCAAAACATACCAGTGTTTCCTCCAAGGGATCAAGCCACGACTTTACAAAATCCCCAAGGAACTTATCAAGATAATTCATATCAGCATTCGGGACAGACACAACAAACACACATCCCAATTAGGCCCATGTGCAGTTTGCTACACCGGGCAACAATCTGAATTATCGACCACCTACACATGTAGAACCAAGGATTAGAATTCCTGTTTAGAAGAGACCACCCACAGGAAGAGGATCAGGAATACCAATAGGACGACTAGTCTTTCCTGCAATGCTTAGACCACCTGAACCAGGGAGAAGGTTAAGACCGATCCAAGTTGCCAAATGCATGAGAAACCACTATGATGGCTCTAGTGAACCTTACAACCACATAGCTGAATTCAAGCAAGTAATAAGAGCCGAACAAGTGGAAGACTTCTTGATTCAATATGAATCCTTTGGACTAACCCTTAAGGACACACCATTAGCATGGTTCTAGCCATTAGACCCTAATAACTTTCAAAACATAGAACAAGTCTATCAAGAAGTGATTGAAGAATTCACCAAGTCTAGAATAAAAAAACAACTCTTCCTCAAAACAAAATAGTGTCATTGTTTTTGGAAGGATTAGTGAATGGATCATTGAGATCATTGGTTTATGTGAAAAGAGTTCAAAATTTGCAAGAATGCATGAAAGAGTGTATTGACCTAGAGGATAACCTAGCAGAAGATTTGAAAGTACCTCAAGGCAGTGTGAAAAGTGAATATACCGCTAGGAGCACATCAAACCCTAGGAATAATGTAGAATAAATAGTTGTTTTAGTGGCAAAGAAACTGAATGTTCAAGGTCAGAGGAACTACCCAAACAATCCAATGAGAGTACGCATGCTTAGAAGATGTGTGCCCTGTGGAGGTGATCATCCCTGTCATTTGTGTAATAGGGGATTAGTCCCACCACCTACTTATGCTTGCAATAGACCACCCGCCCCGGGCCCTATGCATTATTGTAGCATAGAACAAAGGTGCACAAATCACAGCACAGAAAACTGTCCTTACAATCGACAGTCAAGACCAGTACAACCACCCAAGAGACCTTATGGATATCCTTAGAGAGATCAAGGAGGAGAAGCTTTTAGATATCCCACATATCAGCAACAAGCACCAGCACCATGACCTTATGCTTACCAAGGGTACACAACCACAACTGGTGTTAAGACAACAACCGCCCCATCCTCAGAATATTGTCCGAGTAAAAATAGCTCAATCGAAAGAGAACCGAGTGAGAGCAATAGTCCCAGCCACGCCTTTGGCTAGTAACAAACCTTATGACCCATCTTACGACCATAGTCAAGGAAATTATTCCGCATATGAGGGCGCTATAGTTGAATACGGACAATCTTACGAGCCATATGCTTATGGGATGGAAGGACCGGATAGATCTTACGGGTATGAGCAGGACTATGTGTCGTTAATGTACACAACTCCCAGAGCACCTTTACCCTCCCGACCAATGAATAGACCACCTGTACCTAGAGGACCATGCTATAGATGTGGAGGAGATCATTTTATTAGAGATTGTACATTACCTCATCCACCACCACCTCAGCAAGTTTGGGAAGGATATTGTAGTGATTATGGTAAAGAACATCTTTTTAGAGATTGCCCCAAGAACCCCAACAAAGTTAGCTCAAATGTGTAGATCAATGTGATATCGGAGACTGATAAGGAGTACACAGTGCCATTAAAATCAATAACAAGAGCCAAGGCTAGAGAAACCCCAGAACAAACTAGAGAGAATGATCATGTCGACAAAGAATTGAATATACCCACACCTCAAGTAGTTGCAGACTCAGGAGAGTCTGGGAAAAGTATTACAAGTAAACGAACCCAAAGATGGAAGAATTGTAGAGAGACAATGAAGGAAAAGAAAATACAACAAAAGATGGAGGACGAAAAAAACAAACAGGGCCAAGAAGAAAAACAAAAACTTGAAGGAGAAAATAAGATAGAAAGGTGTAAAGAACAGGAGGCAGGATCAGTTCTAGCTGATCCTATGCCAGAAGAGTTAGCCATGTGGATTCAGGCATACGAGGCACGAATAAGAGTAGTACCAACCATTGAACAACATGAAAAGGAATATCCGAGAGGTGACCTAGAGAAAGAAAGGTTGGAGATATGTAAGAAATTAATTGAAGTGGCTCAACAGACTCTAGAGAAACTTGTTCAGCAATAACCCAACTCAAGAATTCCCAAAAAAGAATTCCAAGAGTGTGTCACCCCTAATGATCCCGAGAAAGGAAAAGAAGATGAGACGTGTGGTGAAAATTACGGCAAGAATAAAAGAGAAGGATCTGTTATACCCGAAGTCGAAGGGGAGTGGCCTAAAGACTTGTGGGCAAAAGTTCAGGAAAACAGATGGAAGAAAGCAGAAGGAATTGAACCACCCTTTGAGGAGTTAGAAGTAGAAGGTGGATTTGAAGCATCAATACCTGAGTTAAACTCAAGAGGATTATTACAACTTGATGAGAGCAGAAAGGATGATGACAGTGTGAAGGCTTTGCCAAATTACATGGAGGAATACGACCATAATTCATAATTATATTGCATTCCCTCAGTGATAAGAAAAGAGCAGAACCCATCAATACAAACATCGGACAGTATACAACATCTTAAAGAGGTAAAAATCCCTTGTACTCTAACATTGGAAGAATGCTTGAAGGTAAAACCACATTGGATGGAGAAGCTAACCAGTCAATTAGAGACAAAGTCTGATGAGAAGGAGATGCCTGATGAAGTGACCACAATCAAAATCCCAGTCGATAAGGTTGGAGATTTCAATGAGGGAGATGAAGGAAACACATGCCTCCCAATCAGTTACCGAGGTTACACCACTAAAGCCATCTTAGACTCGGGAGCAGGAGAAGGAATTGCAACCAAGGAAATTTGGGAGAAATGGGGAAAACGAGCTTTAAGACCAACATGCATGAAGATTCAAATGGCAGACGGACACACTCAAGGACCCCTGGGATTATTGGAAAAAGTAACCTTTACTACCTGCACAGTTGAATTCGAGCACACCCTAGCAATCTGTCAATTTGAAAAGGCTAGCAATTATGAGATGATACTTGGAAGACCTTATGAGACAACTTAACGTAGTGCAAGTTTGGGGAAAAGACGCGGTGTACTTGCAGCACGAAGGAACCACGACAAGGATAAATATCCATACCTATATGTATCAAGATGTTTCCCCCTTACAATGAAATCTGATCCATAAGGAGGAGGATGATCAATCGATTCACAATATAGGTTCAAGTGATCAATCATGGATGAATGAAGACACTCATCTATGGATATGCCAGGCAGTAAAAAAGGAAGAGGAAAGGAAGAAAGGATGGCAGCAAAGGCAGGGAGTTGCTAGATCTGTACAAGATCGAGCTTACATGCCCCAGATATTCCTAGATGAAGAATTCGAACCTCATGGTTGGATGGAGATTTTAGCCACTCTTGGTGTATGTGTAAATGAAGAGGTAATAACCATGAATAAATGCATTGAAGAGGAAGGATATGATGTAAGTTTATATGGGGTTTTTCTCCAAGAAGCCGAAGAAGGAGAGGTAATTGAAAAGGAATGGAAGGAGGATTATGAGAGCATTGAAATGGAGCATGAACAAATTGAGGTAGAAAGTGAAAATCAAATAGTAAGTGTCATAACTAATGGGTCGAATCAAGGAATGACACAGAGAGAAGAACTTGAACTAGATAAAGAAAACGAAGAAGGAGAAGGCAAGCCTCAAGATCAATTTGAAGTGTCTGCCCACTTCAAGAAATACGAGGTAGAAGAGAGGAAGATTGCTATCCAATTGCCGAAATGGGAAGCACAACCAGGAATAGCATACAACAACAAAGAATAGACCAAGAAAATAGTAGTAACTTTGGAGGAAGGAGAAAAGCGATGTACCTTTATAGGATAGGATGTCTCAATGGAGGAAGAACAAGAGTTAATACGACTCATAAGAGAATATAGGGACGTCTTTGCTTGGACATATAAGGATTTAAAAGGAGTAGATCCCTCTATTTATGCCCATAGGATCCCTATGACATCAGAAGCCAAACCATCAAAACAAAGACCATACACATATAATGATGTTTACTTAGCAAAAATTAAGGAGGAGATAGATAAGTAGTTGGACGCAGGCTTCATTTATGAGATTGAACACACGGAATGGGTATCACCTCTGGTGGTCGTGTCCAAAAAGAATGGCAAGTTAAGAGTATGTATTAACTTGAAGAAAGTAAACGCTGCCACCATACGAGATAGTTACCCATTACCTATCACCGATCATGTTGTGGAAAGGGTGGCAGGAAAGGAAGTCTATAGTTTTCTGGATAGCTTTTCAGGGTATAATCAGGTAGCAATTGCCCTTGAGGACCAACATAAGATAGCCTTTGCAACTGAATGGGGAGCGTATGCATTTAGGGTTATGCCTTTTGGTCTAACCAATGCCCCAGCCACCTTTCAAAGGTTGATGTGTCACGTGTTCAAGGAATTCTTAAGGAAGAGCATGGAGGTATATGTGGATGAATTTTGCACTTATTCAGCCATACGATCAGAACATATCCTAGAACTAAGAAAGATCTTTGCCAAATGTCGATAATATAGAGTTTGTCTTAATCAAGAAAAGTGTGTATTCATGGTTCGACAAGGAAAGATATTAGGACACATTGTTTCTAAAAATGGGATTTCTACGGATGAAGATAAAATCAAAGTGATTCTGGATTTGTCGAGACCAAAAACTGCTAAAGAAGTGCAAGCATTTATGGGCCCCTTTATGCATTACTATCTCAGTTTATTTGGACTGAAGAATGTGAAAAGGCCTTCAACGAAGTGAAGAGTCGCTTGAGTTTAGCACCAATCCTTAGAGTCCCTGATTGGAACAAACCATTTCATATTTACATGGATGCTTCCAAGTTTGCCATTCGATGCATCTTAGCGTAGCTAGTAGATACAGGGAAATTAGACCACCCTATAGCCTATGCCAATAGACAATTAAATCAAGCAGAACTCAATTATACCACGATAGAGCGAGAGAGTTTAGGGATGGTGTATGCAGTAAAGAAGTTTTGACACTACCTATTGGCAAACAAATTCAAATTCTTCATCGATCATCAAGCGCTACTGTACCTAGTCAACAAGCCTTGTAATATAGGACGAATAGTACGATGGTTTCTATTGCTAATGGAATTTGATTTTGAAGTAGTAGTCAAAAAGGGGAACACACACATCAGAGCGGATCACCTATCAAGAATGACACATGGAGAGCCCCCCACTGGAGTACTAGATAATTTCTAGATACTTATCTTTTTAACGTCGAAGTATGTCCCCAATGGGCAGAAAAGTTGATCCCAATCCTCACATATGGACCTAAACATGGGATCACTCCAAAAAGAAGTCAGGAGTTATGGAAGACTAAAAATCTTCACATCATTGCTAGAAGCTTATACCACCAAGATCCAAGTGGGTTACTCATGAGATGCATGGAGGAAGAGGAACAAGAGATGTGGCTTCAAAAAGCACATGTACATCAATGGAAAACTCATTTAACAGTGTGAATGGAACATGGCAAACACTGAAGAGATTAGCCATATACTGGCCAACCATGCAGAGGGATACACATAACTATGTATCTACCTGCCCAATCTATCAAGAGCGAAGGCCAGAAGAGAGCTCTACTCTATGTTATTCCACTATAGCACCTAGGTGGAGTTTGCCTCTGGTAAAATTATTGAAAACCGAGGAGTACCCAGAAGGAGCTACTCTAGCAAGAAAACATGCCCTTAGAGAGCAAAGAAAGGACTATGTTCTTATAGGAAAACAGCTCTTTAAGAGAGGAAGGGACAATCATCTATGAATGTGCATTCATGAAGACGAGTATCTTTTCGTCTTAGAAATGGCGCATACAGGAGCTGCAAGAGGACATTTTTATGTAGATAAAACTGCAAAAATGATTCTCTTCGCAGGAATGTGGTGGCCAACTCTACATCAAGATGCAGTCACTTACGTCCAAAGATGCGACACCTGTCAATGAACAAAGTATCCCATCAGAAGAGATGAAATGCCCCTAAAACCTATGATGAGTGCGAGAGCATTTACCAAATGGCAAATAGATTTTGTAGGACCTATTAGGCCACCAGCTAAAGTTTCTCATGCCGAGTACATAATTGTAGCAATGGATTATTTTAATCAAATGGGTAGAGGCCAAAGCAACCAAGAAAAAGGATGCACGGACTATGGTGAAGTTTCTCTTTGAAAACATATTCATGAGGTTTGGATTGCTTATTGAAATTGTGAGTGATAGGGGCACACATTTCGTCAATGAAGTAATAGAAGCCCTAATGAATGAATTCTTAGTGATTCATAAGAAATCAACCCCTTATCACCCACAAGCCAATGAACAGGCTGAAAGTTCAAACAAAATCTTATGCCTAGTCCTCAATAAAATTGTTAATAATGGTAGATCCTACTGGGACAAGCAATTACATCATGCTTTATGGGCATTCCGAGTAGCCTACAAAACAGCCATAGGAACTACTCCCTTTAATCTAGTGTACGGACAGAAAACCATCTTGCCAATTGATTTCCTGTTACCTACTCTTAGAGTAGTTGCAAATTACGAATGGACTAGACATGAGTTATCAAATAAATTGGATCAAATAGAAAAGTTACACGAAACAAGATTACAAGCTGTGGCAGGTATTTACGCAGCAAAAAGGCGGCAGAAGGCATATTTTGATGCTCATATTAAAGATAAGAACTTGAAGGAAGGAGATTTGGTCTTGGTCTATACTTTGAAGCAACATACGAAGAAACTACAAAAAAGAGGATATGGGACCTTGATAATCAATCGTATATCTACCAACAGAGCCATGAGCCTAAAAATCCTAGATGGAGATGTATTGCCAAACTATGTAAGTGGTTGCCGAGTTAAAAAATATTTAGAGCCATTGACGGAGGAAATAATGTCACAACTTATAATGGATAAACATAGACGAGAAGAAGACGAAAGAATACGAGAGGAAGCAAGACAGGAAGCTCTCGAACAAATTAGGAAACAAAAGGAATGGATGAGAGAGAGAGAAGAAAGATATCGACAAGGAGATGAACTCATCCCAATGGCTAACTTTAGAGCCTCTGAAAACCTAGGACAGCAAGTAAAGCAACCATATTTAAATTTAGGAGTCAGAACAGAAGAGTACCACTTGGTGGATGCTCTCATTTACACAGGAGCAGCTATTAGTTGTATCAAGTCTTCATTGACTCAGAAACTCAAGGAAGAATTATGCCCATCAACAACACAGTTGATTGGAATAGGGGGAAAAGTTACTAAATGCATAGAAGAGATTACCTTGTCACTACATCTCGGAAATAACACAATGCAACAAAAACTCTTAGTGTGTCATGATCAGGATTTATTAGAAGAACTCGTGTTGGGTCAAGATTGGATATATGAATATGAAGTGACTATCCAATTAGCCTTAGATTACATATCGGCCAAAATAGGGCACCGTGAGGTATTCAGCATGTTAGACAAACGACCTATCAAAGCCAATTGTATAGATCACTCACACATGCATGATGATGAATGTACAGTCATCCCCACTATGGAAACCCCACCATCAAATACTTCATGTGAGAATGCACCGAATCGCAATCTCACACACACTTCCAAACTAGTGAACCTCACTGCTAACATCGTTCGCACTAAAAGCCCCTGTGAGGTATCGAGCACAAGAAGGACTAATCACCCAGACTATCACGAACTTTCACGCATTAGGATCCATCCCATTTCTCACACTAGACAGGCTTGGATCAGAAAAGATCAAGTGATAGCATATCATCAACAATGGAGCTACACTCTACATCGAAAACAATAACAATTCAAAAACACGAGCCAAGCTAGACACAAAGGATTGCTAGAGTATGGATTCTGAAGAAGATGATGGCCACCCAAGAGGAACGCATGCAAATATGGATTCCCAAATCATGCGCACCTACAACACTCATGAACAGGGAAATATCAATGCTCAAGGAGTATCAATACAACATGAAGGCTAAGCAACAAGAAACAAATAACTACATGACATTGTTGGAGCCAAAATATGCAACAAAAATCATTCAAAGATTCAAAAGGCGGATGAAGCAGAGGTACAACGTGAGAAGCACAACAATCTCCAGGAATGGTGGAGATACAGTCTGCTACAATAGAATAAAGCAGATCTGGATGCCTAAAGGCAAACCCATCTGTATGCATCAGCTAGACATTTCTATTTGCACACATCCTGAGTTGCAAGAATCCCAAGCAGGCATAATATGGCCACATTACAAGGCCATGCATTTGGCACCTAATTCTTCTTCTACTGGATAGTGAAGCACATTTCCCTCTTAAGGAATAGAAGAGCACTTGTACCAGAACCTCAAGGAAAATGACTAACACTACAACAAAAGCTTCGACTAGGTACTAATGCTTTTGGTTTCCTTTCAAAAAAATAAATAAATAAAATATGTGTATGTATGAAGAAAATACCAAGTACTACCTTTCTCACACCCACGGGAAAGGGGCGACTCACATCACTCAGAGAATTGCCAAGTTTATGAAGAATAAGTAAAGGATATCTCTTGATACTAGCTTTACACTCATTTCTAGTATCTATTGAGTGCAGATGGCATCTTCAAATTCTGAGGCTACGCAAGAGGAAGAGGTCCTACTTCTTCCCTTGGAATCCATTTCTAAGGCAAGAGGCCATTGGTTCCTTGAAGACTAGTCCGTGGTTGATCTTCTTTTCATGGCCACCATCAAGATTATGGATAGGGATCACTACTTCCCAATCATGTCACAAGATTTCCGAACTATAATACAGGGATTACCTCGCATCACAGATGTTTGAACAAGGGCTGGAATTGATGCATTCCTGAGACTTTTGATATATTTACCTGACTTTCAAAAATGCACCCAAGTTATGAACACACTCCAATCTGCAGCAGATAAGCCGTCAATCCTTGAAGTGAAAGTGCTCGATAATGTTGGTACATGGAAAACAATTCGATTCACTCATGAAATCATCAACAAAGCTTTTGGTTGGAGTCAGGATGGTCTCACTAATGTTAAAGATGAATGTCATGATCCAAAAAAGAGAACCTTTCTGGAAATAAACAGGAAAGATATAGAAGAATCGGTTCAATTAGTGAATCAACATTTTTGTTTTCCCAGTATGCACAGATATACAGTTCCTCAAAATAACATAGTTCAATTGCTTTCCCATGCGATGAGGCAAGTTGCAAATAAAGTAAATCTTACTCCATATATTCAAGACCGCCTATTCGAAGCTAAGAAGAAGTGGAGTTAGAAGAAGTTTTTGAATGGAAGTTTGGCATTGACGTTTCTAATCTATGAGGCACTTGAGATGAAAGAATGTCTACATGTGATGCCAACCTCCACGGAAAAATATGTAAAATCGGCTACTGTTCCAAAGAAAAAGAAAATAGTCCATTAGGGGAAGAAATGAACCCTATATGGGCCTTTTAGATTAAGAGTTGATTAGTGATGGACCAATGAGAAGAGGGTGGTGGCCACAGTCTACTCCCTTAATCACCTAGACTAGGCATAGGCTTCCCTTGTTTCTTTGGGGTCAAAGGTGGTTTGAATGACTAAAAACCACAAGTTCCTCAACAAAAGTGGTTTGATAGGCCTATTGTTTGGATCATAGCCATTGGATGAACTCAAGGATCTAATGGTGCATGCTAAAAGTCAAGATAAAACTCAGCAGACAATGTGGTCCCTTAGATGTGGTAGAGATCTAACGGTCCATCGTGAAACTCTTGCGAAATTGCACCTTTTTGTCTCCATCGTTCGATGAACTCAAAAGAGAATGGTTGGGATTCATTGAGTTTGAATTCACCGTCGCTTTGAATTACATCCATCCGATCACCTCATGATCTAACGGCTATGGATCTTTTTGATTTTGAGGATCCCAAGATCTAATAACAACCTTCGATGCTTGCTCCATCCGACGGACGAGATTCGGCCTCGCCATGGAACTGCGCCCCTTATTTTGTCTTCTTTTGCCAGTCCATAAACTCTCTCACTTCAATTAATGCTTACAATTTTGTCTTTTTGTGAGAGGCACACTGTTGTCGATCTAAGCCATCCATGAATATTTGATCCAATGAACAATAATACCCACGGTTGTTCACTCCGAAAGAGACATTTTGTCTTCTTTTGACAGACACACTGTAACAAATCGTAGCCGCTCGTGTGAGATTATCCAAGGGATATTATTGCCCATGACTTCATTCAAACTGAGCACATTTCTTAGAGAAAATATTTTATTGCAAGACCACTAGTGGTTTTTTTCATGGCCTTAATCCCTCTTTTATTAGTTTTAATCCCTAAAAATTAGGGATCCTTACAAGGCCCATGCATGGCTCACTTTTTCCCCTAATGCATTTCCATGGAAGAAGTGGGAACAAGTTCCAAGAAACCCATGAGAGGGGCTAAGCATGCTAGAGAGGAAACAACACAAGAAACACCACAGTCCAAGCGGACACACATATTACAAAAGATCCCTCTGACACAACCCCCCATCACAAAAAGAGATCTCTCAGCGGCTCTAGAAGAAACACATACATATATGTGGGACCAAGTGAACCTAAATGTCGAAGGACATCAATATAGACAAGCAAGACAAGGGCAACAACAAAAAGACAAAGAACATACTCCAGAATTAGCTGCTAGATACAAAGAATTGGGACTGGAGGATTCTAGTTCTAATGAGGAATCTAGTCAAGAGAAAGACACCTTGGACAGAAAAAAACAATGAGGAGTGGACAGATATAGACCAGGTCGAAGTCACGCCAGACAATCAGCTATCATGCATACAAAACCAGGAAGCATCCACGGAACAAACACACCTCATTGAGTTGAACGAAAAGTCACAAATCAGCATAAAAGAAGCTTCAATCTCACATAAAGATGCAGTACAACCCATAAAAGAAGAAATACAGACAAGCATGGAAAAAGAAAGATGTCCACAACAAAATATGGAACAAATTGTGATTGAGATTCGTGATGACACACCACAACTAAGTAATAAGGCTGAGCCAAAGATACAACTTCATATTAGGCAGCCCCATGACACGACATTGCATGTAGCACAAGGCAAAGATGTTACCACAGGGGAAGAACCTAACATTCCAACAACATGGTTGAATGTGGATGTCACTCAACTAAAACCAATAGTCAAACAAATGATACAAACTGCCATGGATACACAGCAACAAATGATGGAAACAGACTTAGATTACGACAAGGCCATGAGAGAAAAGAATCAATTTCAAGTGATGAGTGAACAATTGTCAGCGCAACTAATACAAGTTCAACAGGTGGTTTTAGTTAAAGAAACAAAAATAATTGAAGTCAAAGGACAATGCACTACATTAATGGAGCAGAATCACAAGCTCCAGGAACAACTGATGGAGCTACAGAGACAACATGAAGTAAGTGGAGCGGACAAAGGGAGGATGAAGGCTAGAAGCAATCTGCTAGAAACACAGCTAAAAGCATATATGGAGGAAAATGATAACTTACGCAATAGAAATAAAGAACTGAGGAAGGCATTGTTGTATGACCAACCAATAGAAAAACAAGAGACAACAGCAACTGACCAAAAGGAATTGAATGAGAAAATAGAAAAGTATGACAATTTGCTGAGACAAGAGCAGACTCTCAAAGAAGAATGGGAATGCAGGTATATCGACGAAACCAATGAGCTCAAACAACAACTACAAAATGCCAAAGACAAACTCATAGTGAGCTATAGTGAAAATATGGATCAAATAGTAGAGATCGGTAATGAGCTCCTCACAGCTAAAGACACACTCCGGATAGCCCTCCACGAAGTTAAAGAAAAGACTGACCATCTTGCACAACTAGAAGCTCAAATAGAACAAAAAGGAAACATCGGTACACCAGTAGAACCACAACCAGAGAATCCTACTGATGAGGTAGAGGTACGTCCTCTATCTCCCCTGATCTATCATTCTCCAATAAAAGAGCAAATGGCGGAACCATGTGATGATCATCCCATGCCATATACTGCAGAAATAGGTCAGAAGGAACGGGCACTATTGGTCTCCTGATTGATAGGAAATTTTGAAAATGAAGTTGTCAAAGTCATGAAAGAAGCCAAAATAAAAGGAAAAGACTTGGATACAATAATGAAGCCTTTCAATATTCCATATGGACTCTTGAAAGAGCAAACATGACAATATATGAAGAAGATCACACAAAAGGATCCAGATGAGCAGCTATACTTCAAAGACAACACATTCAATTACACTCAAGAAGAATTTGAAGCTGCACAACCTGTATGGTGGAGAAAATTTTTGGAGAAAAATCCTACTTTGCGGATGCACTGGCAAGCAGCACCATATTTATTACAGGTAAATCCTTCATTTTTCCCCACACCACGTCGTAGAGAAGCATGCAAAGTTTTGGATATGCGAAAGAGTTTCGTGATCAATAAACAGTGGCTGAATTACCCGCTACTCCCAAGTCCACCTCACAATTACCTACCGACTAAGGATTACATGGTGAAAACCATTGATTTTGGCTACATCGATATGCAACGGTACCAGATCTAACTATCAAGATGACTAATAAAATCCTCAGCATGATAGAGTTTTGAAAGTGTTCAAATACGTAGCATATAAAATTTTTAAATTTCATTGGCATTAACCAGGGCACCGACATCCTTATTTTTTATTTATGTGTGATGCCTAGTGGACCTACAATCATGGCATATTATTCAAGATTAATGTTCTTGCCAAGTCAATACATGCAAAACTTCGAGGAAGCCTTTTTTACTAGATTTTTTGAAATTGATTCAGAGATTTTCTTAAAAATGTCAACAAATGTGAATGCTAGAATGGTGGCAATTGTTCTTTAATTCAACCCCCTATAGTCAATATATTCTTTTTTGTAGTGTAATCGTCCATTGGCCATCTCTACAGGTTTCTTTATCTGCATATTTAAGGCTATCCCTAGATTTTGTACCAATTTGAAAGATAGAAAATAATGGGTACTACCTGAATCGATCAAAAATCTGATTTTATGCACAGAAATCATACCCGGAATCGTGATTATAGAAGACTTTGGGAAAGAACTAACCTCCATGCAACATAAAGTAGAGCCAGGGCACTTACATCAATCATCTCCTTCCTCAATAATTGTACCCTCCTCAATGATGTTTATCGCTTTTGATTGTGCGGGTCAAAAGGCTGCCTTATTTGGGCACTCATATGTCCGATGCATTTGCTCCCTGCAATGAAAACACAAACCAAGTCTTTTTGCCCTCTCAATAAAATTAGGGTCTTGTTGCCACTCGTTTGGTTGATGCCTCCTTTGATTTTCCACCTGAGCAGGATTCTTGCCTTGGTTATTAGAAGATGGAGTCTTCTTTGAATTGTTCATGTTCATTGCATTAGGTCTTTCTGGCCTATGTCTCGTTGCAATGAATCTGCTTCTATTTGCCTTGTGCAAATGAACTTCTCCATCTTCTCAAAGTTCTCGGCCATAACAACAACATCAAGAAAATGAATGCATCTAGATCCCTTGACTTGATAGGGAAGTTCCTCACAAAACCCTTCAATAAATTTACTCTTTAGAGCGTTACCACTAACCTCTAATGTATATTTATGAAGACATAGGAGCTTCTCTTTGTACTCATCAAGAGATAAGCTATGCTTATCACTTTCGTGTTGTTGGAAATTGTAGAACTCCATCTTCTTCTCCATATGGTAGTGTGGACAACAATAGCATTTTTCAGCTTTTTCTCTAAATTCCTTCCACAGAACTAGACCAGAACACATTCGAGTCTGCATATATGACTTCTAGTGTAGCTTCGCGATCCCACGTAGTTTACTCTTTAGAGCATTACCACTAACCTCTAATTTATATTTATGAAGACATATGAACTTCTCTTTGTACTCATCAACAGATAGGCTATGCTTATCACTTTCCTGTTGTCAGAAATGCTCCATCTTCTCCTCCATATGGTAGTGTGGAGAACAATCATGTTTTTCAGCTTGTTCTCTAAATTCCTTCCATAGAACTCGACCAGAACATGTTTGAGTCTGCATATACCACTTCCACCATAGCTTTGCGATACCACACAGGTGTAGGATCCCACTTTTGCCTTGGACTCTTCACTAAATTGTCAAAGATCAAAGAAATCCTATAGTTCTTTGATCCATGCCTCAAGATCTTTGCCCCTCTTCTTCTCACAATCAAAATCATTCAATTTTTCCTTCTTGAAGACTTGGTTAAGGGCAAACCCACCTAGTTCCATATCTTTATAATTGCATTTTTGTTTTCCGCGAGGTACACTAGATGTTCCCACACCTTCATCTACTTCATCGTTCAGCTCCACAAACAAATTTGTTGCTACTTCTGGTTGCTTTCTCCTTGATCTTTGTGCAATTCTCCAAGAAGATTTTGAATGATCTCCTCTTGTTGATGAATCTTTTGTGTTAGACCTTCCATCATTCATGAGGATTGATTCTGCTCTGATACCACTTGTAGCATTTCCTCAATCACAATCTTTCAATCACTCAAAAATAATAGAGGAGAGAAGAACATAGAGATTGCACAAGGTAAGAGAAAATATGATGCGAAAGAGTAGAAACAAATATCACGGTGAGAAGGAAGAATTTTAATATTATAGATGTGAATCAATGGTTACAATAACTTTGGACATTAACTGCTTGATGAAGCCTCTACCTCCCGACCACCCCCGAGCTATCACAATCTTATTCACACTCGCAGTCTCAATCACACTCTCACTCTCACTCTCACTCTCACTCTCAATCACAAGGTAATTCTCATATTTTTGTGCCTCTCATATGTTGATGTGTAGGTCTCCCTATATCATAGTTTGATCGATGCCCTCCCAAAGAAGTGTGCGATCCACCAAATTTAGAAAAAATCGAGTTTCTCCAAAATTTTCGCAAAAAGCCATGCGATCGTATTGTGCTTTCTTTCTTTAGCGTACTTGTCAAAACTAGGAGAAAAACAGCAAAAAAACCTATCCAAAAATATCCATAATAAGACATGGTGACACATGAGCATTAGAGTCACGGATTTGAATAGAATCAGATAAGCCCTCGTTTTTTTTAATGTGTTGGAAAATGACACTTTTGAAAGCCTTGTAACTCAAAATGGTGATGAATTAGTTTAAGCTTGTGAGAGACACATTTATTCAATTTTGCGTTCTGCATGATAGTGTTAGAGATGTTCGAGGTCCAAATCCACCTCCAAATGCCACTTTTTTTTTTTTTGAAGCACAACAGAAAGTATAAAATTGATGCTAAAAAATAAAATACAACAGCTGCCACATCTCCCCAGACAGGGAGGGCAGACCAGGATCACCCAAGTATAGTGCTTACATAATCACCAAGGAAGGTAATCAAATCCAATCTGGACTTGGAGTACAAAGGGAGGAGCTTAGCTTTCCAAGCATTAAACTGGTTTTTCTTTATGATATCAAAGGGACTCAGGGGGACTGATTGAGTACTTTGACAGGCAGTGAGGCAAAGGTTGAGAATTTTTTTCAACCCAAATATACAAGAGAAGAAGTGGTCTTTGCTATTCGATCTAAAAAGGACATTGTTTCTGTTTCTCCATATAGACCAGAAGAAATGATTCCTAATAATCTGCCACAGGAGAATGTCAAGACCACAAGATTCACCAATAAGGATTTCCTTACAACTGGGAATTTTAAGACCCTGTAAACGACTGAATGACCAAATGCAGCTCCAAAATCTCGCAGCAGATTTGCACTTTATAAACAAATGCTCCAAATCCTCTTCTTTATCACAAGTTTTACAGAGACCAGCATCAATTTTATACTTCCTAGCATGACTACCCGTCCAAATTCCTTTATGAAGAATTAGCCAATTTAGACAAGATTGCTTGTTGGAGATAGGGAAGGCCCAACAACACTGAAATCTGTACTTCCACTGTAAATGGGACCATTGCAGATCCCACTTCTTGTTGAGCTTCCCAGAGATTTCTTTTACACTTATGACATTCCTTCTGAAGGAGCTTAGCATATCACAAGCAATGTCGTGAAGAGTGATCACTTTCTTCCATAAGTTGATCTCCAACTTTTTCTGCAATTGCTCCTTCTTATCCAGAAGAATCTGTTTACAGAACACAGACAACCCATCAGAATCAAGAATAACATTGTCATCAAGCACTTCACCTCCATTTATCAAGTCTTGCCAATGGGCAAATCCTTTTTTCCTGCATTTATTCCATCTGATGGGTAAGGACAGATGGTTGTTCCTTTCAGACCAGCCCAGCCAAATGGAGTCCTGAACAATAAAAGTAAAATTGTTAGCAAACCATATCGGGAGGATGTACTTGGACTTGACTGTCATCCAAGCATTCCAAAAATTACATATCAGTTGACTACCCTTAGGGACAAACTCAACAGGAGAAGAGACCACATCCCAAAGCGAGCAACCAACCCAGCTTTTGTTGTTCTTGACTCTGAAACTATTGATATTTCTTTTAATCAAACACGCCCAGTAGTCATTGGAGGAAACAGCTCTAGCAATCCACTTGGCAGACATTTGAGTGGCCATCCTAGATGGACAAATGAGACCAAGGCCCCCTTCACTCTTTTTCATACAACGAATATTCCAAGCAACTTTAGGAATTCTAGATCCTCCCCATAAATACTTCCTAGCCAGAGATATGACCTGACCAATCTGCTTTTTGCTCGGCCTCCAACAGGAGAGAAAGTAGGTCAATGAGGGGAGGATATAATGCTTCAGGGTAAAAGTTCTTTGAGACAAATTACTATACATATCATTCCACTTGAAGATTTTAGATCTGAATTTATCAAGAACCCACTGCCATCTCTGCTCATAAGAGACACCAAATCCCATAGGTATACCTAACAGCCTGAAAATGGAGCCTTTCTTAATGATCTCACAGCCAGCAGTCTCAACACACTAAGGAATCTTGTTATCAGTGGAAAAAAAACCAGTTTTTTTATGATTGACCACCGAGCCACTAGCAAGACAAAACGTATTAAGACAGTTAAGGAAATAGTGAGCAGAGGATTCCCCTGCTTGCATTAACATATTGGTATCATCTGCAAACATCTGCAGACCCAGGGGAGAGGAAGCCTGGGGGATATCTAAACCAATAATCTTTCCTTTGGAGATGCAATCTTTAACCAACCACCCTAAGGCATCACTAGCAATAGCAAAAAGCAAGGGGGCCAAAGGGCATCCTTGCCTTATAGACCTGCACAACCTGAAGGGGTTAGTAAGACAACCATTTATTGTCACTTTAGAAAAGGCATTACCAAACAAAATACTGACTAATTTGATGAATTTTCTTCCTAATCCAATATCCTGTAAGGATTGCAGAATGAAATCCCATTCAATCCTGTCATAGGCCTTATCAAAGTCAATTTTAAAGAAGTAAGTATCAACATTGATCTCATTGTAATATTCAAGACCTTCCCATATAGTGATGATGTTGTCAAGGATAAACCTACCTTTTATAAACCCTTTTTGCTCAAGGAGAATGATACTATCCATGAGAGGACTTAGCCTTCTGGCCAAAATAGAAGCAAAGATTTTATACAAAGAAGTCAGACAGGAGATGGGTCTCCAATTATTCAAATCATCTTTGGGACCTTTTTTATGGATAAGTTTGATCACTCCGGTGTTAATAAAAGGGGAAAGGGAACCCCTTCTAGAGGCTTCTTGCCAAATTTTGAGAATAATGGGCACCAATTCTTCCTTGAATTCTTGAAAAAACTCATTGGGCAAACCATCATGGCCAGGAGACTTTCCAGGCTTCAATTTGTTAATGGATTCTCTAATCTCACCAGCAGAAAGGGGCATGTCAAGGAGGGAGTCCATTCCCTGAGGAACCATTTTTTTCCTACTAAGGGCAATGGCAGCTCTTGCACTCCACACAGGATCCCCTCTCTTGGGAGGTTGAGAGAATACATTGGCAAAGAACCTGTGAGCAACCTGCAGATTTTCCTTCATACTGGAAACAAGCAAACCATCATTGTCTCTTAGCAGGGGAATGAAGTCCCTGAATTTCTTCTTTCTCAAAAGATCAAACATATGCTTATTAGGTTTGTCTATCTTACCTGCCCAGAATTCTCTAGAAGAGGCAAGGGCACCTCTAGCAAGGAGGTAGTCCTCTTTCTTGACTTTTTCCTGAAGATCAAGCAACTTGACTCTTTTGGTACACACATCAATGCTAGATTGCTCAAGTAATTTCATCTCCTGAATGATCATCATCCTTCTTTTGTATCTTATACTCTTAGCCCTATTTTTATAGTGTTTAATAATATCTTGAATTTCTCTAACAGCACTTTCCCAGGCCACAAAGGGCGGCAGATCAGAGTCAAAATAATTTAACAGAATTTCAGAAATTTTATCCTTCACAACAGGAATCTTAAACAACGAAGAGTCCAGAGGAGGCCAGCCAGCCCTGTAATTGGGGCTGTTATGAAACAACTTGACAATCAAAGGCGAATGATCAGAAAGCAAAAGAGATTGGTCAATAGAGCAACAGAAATTAGACAACTCCCGACTCCTGCCCGCATTCATATAGAACCTGTCAAGCCTAGCAGACAAATAGGAGCATTGCCCCCTGTTATTCCAAGTATGCCCAGTATTAGCAGAGAGATCCATTAAATTATGCTTATCTATCAAATTATACCAGCTCTGCTTCTCACTACCAGAGATAACATTTTCATTATTACCAGTTCTGTCACAACTAGTAGTGACCATATTAAAATCTCCAGTCAGCCAGATGTCACCTTTGATCCTGGATATCTCATCCCAACAATTGGCTCTCTGAATAGCATTGTTAGAGGCATAAACACAAACTATGGAGACATTCAGAGGTACTTTACATTTAACCGCAATCCATTGATTAGAAGGACTCATCTGCACATCTTCAATGAGGTGTCTTATTCCGTTAGCCACTCCAATGGCCGCTCCCCCTTTGCCCATGTGGTCAGTAAACATCCACTGGCAGTTGCTTGAGATAGTTCTCAAATTCATCAAAAGAGGGTGCCCACCTAACTTAAGCTCCTGTAAGCAAATAAAGTCAGGAACAATAGAAGCGTCTTTTAGCCAGTTATTTAAAACTTTACCTCTAATCGGATCAGAAAGCCCTTTTGTATTAATAGATACCAATTTGATGCACTCCATAAGAGAAAACAAAAAAAAGAGAAGAAACTTACTTCTTGAGGTTCTTACCAGGCTTCACAACGGAGAAAGAGGTCCTTACCGTTTCTTTCCTCTTGGTTTTGCTTTTACCTTTCCCTTTAGGGCTAGGGGACCTGACATTGGCCATGTTAACATCTTGCTCAATGGGACCGACATTATCAGCTTGGTTAAAGGTAACCTCATCAGCAAAGTTAATTTGCTCCACAAACATATCATCACTATCATCTTCTTCAGAGGACACAGAGGCAGGAGTGGTGCTTGAATTGGGTATTTTGTCTTTCTCCTTAGTGTCGATCTTATCACTGACACCCTGATCCTGATTTGCACCAGTATTTTGAGAGCCATTGATCAAATCCTTGTTCTTTTGTTCCACAGAAGTATTAGCATCCGAGGTACTTGGGGCACTGACCGGCTCGTGTTCAAGAATCTGAAAAGGATTAAAAACCCCCTTGACAATAGGCTCAGTTCTTACAACCAGATTAGGGTTTTTTTTTTCTTTTGTTGTAGGAAACTTTTTTGAATCCCTGATTTTCTTTATGGTGGGCCGAACTGGAGGGAGTAGGTTCAGAGGGGGACACTTCATCACAGACAGACACTTTTTCTTGCTTTTTAGCCAGCAATGGACAGTCTCTTATTAGATGTCCCTGTTTAAAACAATTAAAACAGGCATTAGGCAAGTTCCTGTACACAACACTTTGAGTATGCAGCTTGTAGCCCTCTGAGTTTTTTATTATCAGTTCTGTTTTAACAGATTTGGAAATATCAACCTCTATTAATAACTGAGGATCCCATTTAGGGTTAAACTCTTTCTTAGGCTTCTGACCAAGCACTTTCCCTACCAAAGATCCTAATTTATCAAGCCAAGGGTAATATTCCACCGGAAAGTCAGGAAATTCCACCCAAACAGGCGCTTTGGTCGGCTTATTGTTTCTAGGATTAAACCCAGGATACCACTTATAGAAGGACAGAGGAGTGTTCCTAATGATCCAGTGTCCCTCTGCTAAAACCTTGATAGCATTGTTCACATCTTCAAAGAAGAAGAGAAAAAAATTATTGGGAAGGTATTGAACATGTCTAACAAATAATCCCCTACTTTCCCAATTGATTTTAATCCAGTTTTTAAGGAAATCCTGAGCAGGGCGCGGTCCATGACAATGGGCAATCACTACTTTATCCTCAAGGTGTATGCTCCACCTATCAAGCTCAGAACTCTCGATGATGAGAGTACAGTCATCCTTATCAGCCTCTTCACAGTCTAGGTTAAGAACATGATCATTTCCTTCAACCGAAACAGAAGCATTTATTGTATTAACAGCGGAAACCTTACCTTTTCCTTTATCTTCCCTAATACCAGACGGAGAACAGATATTACCTGACATCTCGTGATCAACGAACATGGAAACGAAGTCGTGACTCTTACTCTGAAGCATTTCAGCATATGACATACGCTCATTACGGTTGCAATCCGTCTGATGGATATGGACCTTCGCACCACACGGGAGAGTCTCTCCAGGACGGGACGAACCAGCACCACCAACAAAAATCGGGTTAAACATTGTCTTCACCACATAGTCTGTATCACCAGAGCTCGAGGGAGGTAGGCCATCGCGTAAAGCAACATGCAGAGACATGACGGGAACCAAGGAGGATCCCCCCCTGACGGGGGGAACGAGAGAAAGGAGAGGAGGACAAGGCAGCGCCGCGAGGAAAGGTCACCAAGGAACGGTAGAGGAGAACGCCTCGCAGTAACTCCCCCACAACTCCACAACGCACGACGGAGGGCAGCTAGGGTTCGACTCTCGACGCATTTGGAAGGCGTGAATCTCCAAATGCCACTTTTGAGCCCTGCAAGTTTCAAAATTCTACAGAACTAAAATCAAGGCATTTTCTTACAATGAACTAAATGTAAGACCTTGAACGAGGTACTTAAAACACGATTCACAAAAATTTAACACAGGCACTTTTATTCTCCTGTACTTGCTCTACTTTTCTCTCATACAGAGTTTTCCTTAATTCTTTCATCTTTACCTTCAAAATTCCACTAGAAAAGATGATGCAAATAAGGTCTAGAGAGAGAATATGAAACTTGTCAACCTAAATTTTTTTCTACATGCATAAAATGACTTAACTATTCATTCTAATCATTATCCCTACAATGAAATCCAAAAAGTTCAAAATGAATTATCTCACTAGAAAAGAGGCCTATTACAGTTCTTCCCCCATTTAAGAACTCTATCCTCAGAGTTGGAAAGAAGGATAATGTTTTAGAAAATTGTCCAAGTTCACCCAACTTGAATCTTCTACTGAGTATGAGTGCCATTTCACTAAAAAGAAATACCATATCATAAACTTAAAATTCAAGTGGTCTTCTCTTTAAATCATAGAATTTCTTTTGTATTTTCTGAGCTTCTTTTATGTGTGTCTTAATTTTCCCAAGTTCTTTAGCCATTTTATCAAGCATTTCTTTGGACACCTACTTTATTTGGAAAAGCCAAAAATGAAGGTGATGTCAAACAACTATAGCCATACATAGCTTCAAACGGAGTAATTTTTATAGATGCATGCCATGGACTATTGTATGCAAATTGAACAAAAAAACAAGTATCCTGCTTTTCATTCACATACATACACAACATATCTTCAACTATCCTATTCACCCTATCGATTTCCCCATCCGTTTGTGGGTGGAAAGCTATACTCATACAAATTTGAGTTCCAATCGATTCAAATGTTGCTCTCCAAAAGTCTGACATAAATCTAGAATCTCTATCAGAAAATATGCTTTTAGGCATTCCATGCAATCGAAAAAATTCTTTTACAAAGATTCTTGCAACATTCAATGCAGTATCATTCTTTTTTACAGGAAAGGAATGTGCCATCTTTGTAAGCTAATCCACCACAACGAATATGGTATCATGCTTACTTTTGGTCGTAGGGAGCTTAGTGATAAGGTCCATAGAAATAGACTATCACTTTTGATTTGGAACATTCAAAGGTTGAAGCATTCCAGACATCCTCTTAAACTCATATTTCACATGTTGGCACTTCAAATATTCACTTACATATTTTCTAATAACCCGCTTCATACATGGCCAAAAGTAAGAGTACTTGTTTTAACATAGGTCCTTGAATAACCTGAACGTGTAGAAAAAGGTGCATCATGACAATCATGCAATATTTTAACTTTTAATCGAGATTTCGAAGATATGCATAGCCAATTCTTACCATACAATGTTCCATTCTACAAATGAAATTTTTCCTCATACATAGATCCCCTCTTCGCATTCAAAGAATTCAAAATAGGTGCATAAAAAGGATCATGTTTTATCCCTTCCTTAATTTGATTGAGAAAATCAAACTCTATTACAGAAACAACATTACACAAAGGTCTTCGACTCAATGCATGAGCAACCTTATTTTCCTTACCAGCTAGATACTTAATGTCAAAATCATACTCACTTAATAATTCAATCCAACACTTTTACCTATTGTTAAGCAATGGTTGTGTGAACATGTATTTTAGAGTCTGATGAAACTTAACCCCTAACAATAGATTCCTCCAATGCTTAAGTGCATGCACAATAGCAAGCATTTCTAAATCATGAGTAGGATAGTTAAGTTCATGTTTTCTTAGTTTTCTAGACTCATATGCAACCACCCTGCCATCCTGTGAAAGAACATATCCTATCTAACTACCACTTGCATCACATGGAAGCACAAAAGGCTTTCCCATTTCTGGTATTTTGAAAACACAATTCTCAATGACTTTTTGTTTCAATGTTTCAAATGATTTTTGGCAGGCATCACTCCACGCAAATCCTACATTCTTTTTAGTCAACTCTGTGAGGCGAGTAGCTATCTTAGAGAAATCCTTAATATGTGCTCTTTCATATTGTGCCAACCCAAGAACACTTCTAAAATCCCTAACATTATTATGAATCGGCCAATCAACTATTGTTTTTACTTTATCTATTGAAAGAACTTGGAGGAGCTTGTCGAAGGTAGAAAAGTGCGTTTCGAAGCGATGAAGTTTGGTCAAGCCAACCGGCACAAGACCAGCCCTTGAGCTTATGGAGACTCAAATAGACCTTATAGGCATGCTATAAGTGTAAAGAAACACACTATGTACCTTGGAGCATCAAGGAGAATGAGTCGATACAAAACAGATAGGTTCGCGGGTCGACTAGCTCAAAAAACTTACTATCTATGGAAGAGACACTGAACTTCAAATGCCCATAGCGACCAGCGTGATTACAATTAGAAAAAATCCTTTTATGGGAGTGATACACATAGGGTTGAGTGTATGGAATGCACAAAAGTATAAGGAATAAGCAAAATATGCTATAGGAATGAATGCGACATTCACCGGTGGTACTTCCTATTTTTCAGGAATACGTAAAGATAATCCCGAGGCAGAAACACTAAGATTTCTCCAAATCTGCTGAACCAAATGCTTTGACAATTTACAGGCATAAACTAGACACTAATACCTTTCCAATGAGTCCTCTTGCACTCAATTTGGAGCTCTGAGGAGAGAGCAGCAGCCTCTGCAAGATTACTGTTGGCGAAGAAGATGATGCAGAAAATTGAAGGAGCAAGACAATGATGGTCACAAGTGTATGTATATTGCTTCCATGTAATGTACAAGTGATTTCAACTCCTTATATAGCCTCTAGGAGTGCTCCACGACTTTTACAACTTGAATTTGAATTCAAATGAAGGTGGGAATGGTTGTTGGAGGGAATCAATTCACTTCCCTACAATCTAGGAAAAGTGAAGATCTTGATTGATCTACTTTTAGGTGACTTGATTTGCTTGATTGAATGCAACTTCAACCACCAAAATTTCGTGGGATTTTGGCTCTATATTTCTACCTTTACATGTGTCAAGCTCAAGGCTTTTACAATGGTAAATGAGCCATCAAAAATTTCTCAAAAAAATACAATAAATGAGCATATGAAAAAGAACTCTCCAACGAATATTCTTTCGACGCGATAGCCTTTGATGTAGATCAAATCCACCTCAAGCATAGTGTAAGCTTGATGTTCCAACAGCTCCCCCTCAAGCTAAAGTATGCTTGAGTCTTCATTCTCTGATAGGTTGAATACCTGCCATAGCTTTGAATCTACAAAGCTTTATTCCATCAAGTGCCTTCGTCATCATATCTGCTACTTGCTTTTCAGTCGAAACAAAAGAAATGTCGATCTTCTTTGCCATGAGCTTCTCCCTGATGAAGTGGTAATGGACTTCTATGTGCTTGGTTCTCGCATGGAAAATAGGATTTGCCGCTAGATGCATGGAACTTACATTATCTCCAAATATGTGAGGTTTGGAACTCACAAGTATCACTTCTTGGATCCTGGACCTGTGTATCATGCTTGCTTCCTAATTGATGAGAGTCATAATCAAGATCATATGGTAGTGTTACCTTTTGTTTATCTTCATCATACCAAGACCTGTGTTCTTCAAACACAACATCTCTACTTGTAGTGAATTGCTTGGTTGAAGGATTGAAGAACCTGTAACCCATCTGAGTTGAATCATATCCAATAAACACTTCCTTTGTTGCCCTTTCATCTAGCTTACCTCTTATTCGTGATGGTACATGAACATAAGCTAAACAACCAAAAACCTTGCAATGTCCAAGACTAGGTTTTCTTCCATGCCATGCTTCATAAGGAGTCATACCTTGAAGTGATTTGGATGGTAGTCGATTGACAAGGTACACTGCAGTTGAAATAGCTTCTGCCCAAAGATAATGTGGCAACTTCTTCTCTTCAAGCATTGTTCGAGCTGATCCAACCAATGTCTTGTTTCTCCTCTCTGCAATTCCATTTAGTTGAGGAGAGTACCTAGTAGTCACTTCCCTTTTGATACCTTTGTCCTGCAAGAACTCATCAAACTCTTTGGAGAAGTATTCTCCCCCTCCATCAGATCTGAGCTTCTTTAGTGATCTACCTGTATGATTCTCTACATGTGCAAGATACTTCTTGAAGCAATCAAATACTTCATTCTTACTCTTGATAAAGTATAGAACAGTCCATCTACTATGGTCGTCAATAAATGAGACATAATACCTTGATCCTGCCAATGAAGGTTCTTGACTTGGTCCCCATACATCTGTATGTACTAAGTCCAATAAGTTGTTGTGGATGTAGCCTTTGTGGTTGAATGGTTGTCTTTGTGCCTTCCCAATCTGACATGCATCACACCTGTTGATCATGTGTTGCTTTCATATGTTTGGCAGTCCTAGAACACTTTGATCCCTGCATATATCCTTCAAGGTTCTTTCATTCACATGAGCAAGTCTCTTATGCCACACTTCAAGCTCACTTAGGGTTTGAGACCCAAAGTTGAATAGAGCTATGTTCCTTGTATCTCCTACTTCAAAAGTAAAGAGCCTACCATGCTTCTCACCTTGGGCTATCTTCTTGAAGCCTTGACATGGATCTTCCACAAAAGCTCCATGTTGGGTGAACCTAACTTGCAAGCCTTTTTCAACTATTTGGCCTACACTTATTAGGTTTTTAGTGATAGTGGGTACATAGAGAACCTTACTCAGAATGTTTGTCCTGCCATTGGAAGCTTTGACATTACCAATCTTCTCCACATTGTGCTTTGTGTCATCCCCTGTTTGCACTTCATGTCTATGGTTTGGACTTTCCAAATCAGATAGAAGAGCAATGTTGCCTGCAACATGATTCGAACATCCTAAATCTATGTAGAACAAATGATCGTCTTCTTTACCTTCTTTGTGGCTTAGGTTCATAAGAAGTAATGAGTCTTCATGTGGTTGATCTTCTGAATAATTGTTGTAGTCCCTTCTATTATAGCTTCTATTGTTGTTGTTGAAGTTGTGTCCACCTCTGCCTCTATTGCCGCCATATCCACCTCTTCCACTTCCTTTCTGGGTCTTCCCATTGAACCAGCAATTCTGAGTGGTGTGGTTGGTCTTATCACATATGGCACAAGGTTGAACATTCTGACCTTTGGCTTTGTCTTGCTTTGGTCCTTTCTTCTTCCCTTTCCACTTGCTCTTGCTTGCGAAGTTGGCTTGGGAAGTCTCTTCTTCATCTTCTTCCTTCTTCTTGCCTTTTTGCTTCTTATCCTTCTTATCTGCATATAGAGCACTAGTTGAACTACCATGATAAGAGCTACCTTCCTTTATGCTATTATTGGCTTCTTGATTGAAGAGTTGTCCAAGAAAGATGTTGAAGTCTGGAGTTTGCACATCCATGATGAGATCGTAAGCCGTCGTGAAGGATTGCCATTGCTTATCACTTCGAATGCCGTTGAGAATTTGCCTCATGATGACCTCTTCTTCAATTAGCTCTCCAATGGATGGTAACTGATCCGCAACCTCCTTGACCTTGGTAACAAACTCTGTGATGGTTTGTTTAGGTGTCTTCTTCATTTGGTTGAACTCGTTCCAAAGGTGATTCTTTCTTGCTTTGGTACTAGCAGAAAAGAAAGTCTCCAGGGCATCCCAAGTCCCTTGAGATGTCTTGCATCCTCTAATATGTGGTAATAGAAAGTCAGAGATAGAGTTTAGTATGTACGACCTTGCTTGAGCATCCCTTGCGCACCAAAGTGTGAGCTTATCTGTCTCCTCTTGTGTAGGTCCTCCTTTGGATCTTGGAATAGGCATAGCTTCATCACCTGCTATAATTCCATAAAGATTTCTACCTTGCAAATAGGCCTCCATTCTGATTTGCCAAGCCGCGTAGTTGTGTCGATCAAGCTTCTCGATCATTGAGGGAAAGCCGTCACCCATCTTGAACTAGCTCGGATACCACTGAAAGAACTTGGAGGAGCTTGTCGAAGGTAGAAAAGTGCGTTTCGAAGCGATGAAGTTTGGTCAAGCCAACCGGCATAAGACCAGCAGCACAGCTTATGGAGACTCAAATAGACCTTATAGGCATGCTATAAGTGTAAAGAAACACACTATGTACCTTGGAGCATCAAGGAGAATGAGTCGATACAAAACAGATAGGTTCGCGGGTCGACTAGCTCAAAAAACTTACTATCTATGGAAGAGACAATGAACTTCAAATGCCCATAGCGACCAGCGTGATTACAATTAGAAAAAATCCTTTTATGGGAGTGATACACATAAGGTTGAGTGTATGGAATGCACAAAAGTATAAGGAATAAGCAAAATATGCTATAGGAATGAATGCGACATTCACTGGTGGTACTTCCTATTTTTCAGGAATACGCAGAGATTGACCCCGAGGCAGAAACACTGAGATTTCTCCAAATCTGCTGAACCAAATGCTTTGAAAATTTACAGGCATAAACTAGACACTAATACCTTTCCACTGAGTCCTCTTGCACTCAATTTGGAGCTCTGACGAGAGAGCAGAAGCCTCTGCAAGATTACTGTTGGTGAAGAAGATGATGCAGAAAATTGAAGGAGCAAGACAATGATGGTCACAAGTGTATGTATATTGCTTCCATGTAATGTACAAGTGATTTCAACTCCTTATATAGCCTCTATGAGTGTTCCACGACTTTTACAACTTGAATTTAAATTCAAATGAAGGTGGGAATGGTTGTTGGAGGGAATCAATTCACTTCCCTACAATCTAGGAAAATTGAAGATCTTGATTGATCTACTTTTAGGTGACTTGATTTGCTTGATTGAATGCAACTTCAACCACCAAAATTTCGTGGGATTTTGGCTCTATATTTCTTCCTTTACATGTGTCAAGCTCAAGGCTTTTACAACGGTAAATGAGCCATCAAAAATTTCTCAAAAAAATACAATAAATGAGCATATGAAAAAGAACTCTCCAACAAATATTCTTTCGACGCGATAGCCTTTGATGTAGATCAAATCCACCTCAAGCATAGTGTAAGCTTGATGTTCCAACAAATATATCATCAAGAAATACTAAGATGAATTCATCTAATTAATTGTGAAAAATGTTATTCATCAAGCACATAAATGTGGCAGGAGCATTTGTTAATCCAAAAGGTAGAACCGTAAACTCATAGTGAACATATCATGTTCGAAAAGCTATCTTAGGAATATCCTCTCTTTTGATCCTAATTTGGTGATATCCAGATCTTAAGTCAATCTTAGTGAATACATTTGCTCCAGGTAATTGACATAATAAGTCATCTATGTGAGGGAGTGGATACTTCTTCTTAATTGTTCTTTTATTCAACCCCCTATAGTCAATGCATAATCTATAAGAGCCCTCTTTCTTCTTCTGAAATAAAATATGTGCACCCCAAGGTGAGACGCTCGGTCTTATCAAGCCTTTCTTCAGAAGATCATCTAATTGAATCTTAAGCTCCTTTAATTCATCGATGTTAAATCTATAGGGTGCTCTAGAATATGGTTCACTCCCTCGATATAGGTCAATGGCATGGTCAATATCCCTAGGTGGAGGTATAGAAGGCAACTCTTCTCGAAATACATCTGCATATTCTTTCAAAAGATTTTCTACATAATTCGGAACATTTTCCTCATTATCTTCTTCATTCACGTTGTTTACATACACTATAAATGTTCTAGAACCATCATGTATACCTTTAAATATCTACATAGTAGAAATAAGGATAGGTTTAGGGCTATATGCATCACCTAGAATATGAATAGATTCATCATCTAGCTTTAAAGTGATCATTCTTTGTTCACAAGTAATCATCGCAGAATTATTAGCTAACCAATCCATGCCTAGGATTGCATCACTCTGTTTCATCTCAATTACATGGAAACTTCCAGAAAACCACCTATGAGAAAGAGTAAATTCAAGGTTTTCAATATATCCTTTCGTGTAGTGTAATGGTCCATTGGCCATCTCTACAGGTTTGGTTATCTACATATTTAGGGCTATCCATGGATTGTGTACCAATTTGAAAGATAGAAAACAAAGGGTACTACCTGAATCGATAAAAAATCTAATTTTATGTGTAGAAACCATACCCAAAATTGTGATAATAGAAGATTTTGGGAAAGAACTAACCACCATGCAACATAAAGTAGAGTCAGGGAACTTACCTCCATCATCTGCTTCCTCAATAATTGTACCCTCCTCGATGATGTTTATCGCTTTTGATTGTCCGGGTCGAAAGATTTCCTTATTCGGGCACTCATATGTCCGATGCCCTTGCTCGGCACAATGAAAACAAAGACCAAGTATTTTTGCTCTCTCAATAAAATTAGGGTCTTGTTCTTACTTGATTGGTTGATGCATCCTTTGATTTTCCACTTGAGTAGGATTCTTGCCTTGGTTATTAGAAGATGGAGTCTTCTTTGAATTGTTCATGTTCATTGCAATACGTCTTTGTGGCCTATGTCCCATTGCAATGAATCTGCTTCTATTTGCCTTCTACAAATGGAGCTTCTCCATCTTCTGAAAGTCCTCGACCTTCGCTACAGCATCAAGAAAATCAATGCATCCAGATCCCTTAACTTGATAGCCAAGTTCCTCACAAAGCCCTTCAATAAATTTACTCTTTAGAGCGTTACCACTAGCCTCTAATGCATATTTATGAAGACCTAGTAACTTCTCTTTGTACTCATCAACACGTAAGCTATGCTTATCACTTTCGTGTTGTTCGGAAATTGTATAACTCCATCTTCTTCTCCATATGGTAGTGTGGAGAACAATAGCATTTTTCAGCTTGTTCTCTAAATTCCTTCAATAGGACTGGACCAGAATGCGTTCAAGTTTGCATATACGACTTCCACCATAGCTTCCCGATCCCACATAGTTTACTCTTTAGAGCATTACCACTAACCTCTAATGCATATTTATGAAGACGTAGGAACTTCTCTTTGTACTCATCATGAGATAAGATATGCTTATCACTTTCATGTTGTCGAATTGTAGAACTCCATCTTCTTCTCCATATGGTAGTGTGGAGAACAATAGCATTTTTCAGCTTGTTCTCAAAATTCCTTCCATAGAATTGAACCAGAACGCATTCAACTCTGCATATATGACTTCAACCATAGCTTCGCGATCCCACACGTGTAGGATCCCAACTTTTTCCTTGGACTCTACACTAAATTATTGAAGATCAAAGAAATCCGTTATTGGATGTGCAGAAAAAGGAGCATCATGAAAATCATGTAAAATTTGAAATTGTAATGGAGATTTAGAAGATATGCATAGCCGATTGTTAGAATACAATGCTCCATTCTGCAAATGAAATTTTTCCTCATACATCGATCCCCTGTTCGCATTAAAAGAATTCAAAATAGGTGCATAAAAAGGATCCTCTTTTATCTCTTCTTGAATTTGATTAAGAAAATCAGAATTTATTACAGAAACAAGATTACACAAAGGTCTCCGACTCAATGCATCAACAACCTTATTTTCCTTACCAGCCAAATACTTAATGTCAAAATCATACTCACTTAATAATTCAATTTAACGCTTCTACCTGTTGTTAAGCAATGGTTGTGTGAAGATGTATTAGACTCTAATGATCTATTTTCAATTCAAACTTAACCCTAACAATAGATGTCTTCAATGTTTAAGTGCATGCACAATAGCAAGCATTTCTAAATCATGAGGAGGATAGTTAAGCTCATGTTTTCTTAGTTTTTTTGACTCATATGCGACCACCGTGCCATCTTGTGAAAGAATACATCCTATCTGACTACCACTTGCATCACATGCAAGCACAAAAAGGCTGTCCCATTTTTGGTATTTTCAAAACACAATTCTCAATGACTTTTTGTTTCAATGTTTCAAATGATTTTTAATATCCATCACTCCATGCAAATCCTACATTCTATTTAGTCAACTCTGTGAGGGGAGTAGCTATCTTAGAGAAATCCTTAATATGTGTTGTTTCATATTCTACCAACCCAAGAAAACTTATAACATCCCTTATAGTCTTTGGAATCGACCAATCAACTATTGTTTTTACTTTATCTTCATCTATAAGGATTCCTTCTTTTTATATTACTCTTCCTAGATACACAAGTTTATCCTTAGCAATGAAACACTTACTCTTTTTCCCATACAATTTGTGTTCTCTAAGAGTTTGCAAAGTCTTCTTGAGACATACCGCATGCTCAAAATCATCTTTAGAGTTTACAAATATATCATCAAGAAATACTAAGATGAATTCATCTACGTAATTGTGAAAAATTTTATTCATCAAGCACATGTGTGGCAAGAGCATTTGTTAATCCAAAAGGTAGAACCGTAAACTCATAGAGACCATATCATGTTCAGAAAGATGTCTTAGGAATATCCTCTGTTTAGATCCTAATTTGGCGACATCCAGATCTTAAGTCAGTCTTAGTGAATATAGTCCCTCCACTTAATTGACCTAATAAGTCATATATGTGACGAAGTGGTAGGACCTATGTTAAAACTAAGTATTCTTACTTTTGGCCATGTATGAAGCGGTATATTAGAAAATACATAAGTAAATGTTTGAAGTGCCAACGTGTGAAATGTGAGTTTAAGAGGATGCCTGGAATGCTTCAACCTTTGGATGTTCCAAATCAAAAGTAGGAGTGTATTTCTATGGACTTTATCAGTAAGCTCCCTATGACCAGAAGTAAGCATGATACCATATTTGTTCTGGTGGATCGGCTTACCAAGATGGCACATTTCTTTCCTATGAAAAAGACTCATACTGCATTGAATGTTGCAAGAATCTGTGTAAAAGAAATTTCTTGATTGCATGGAATGCCTAAAAGCATAATTTCTGATAGAGATTCAAGATTTACGTCAAGATTTTGGAGAGCAACATTTGATTCTATTGGAACTCAACTTCCTATATAAGTACAACTTTCCACCCACAAACTGATGGGAAAACCGAGAGGGTTAATCGGGTAGTTGAAGATATGTTGCATATGTATGTGAATGAAGAGAAGGATAATTGGATTGAATATTTACCCTTGGTTGAGTTTGCATACAATAGTGCATGGCATGCATCTACAAAAATGACTTTGTTTGAAGATATGTGTTAGTGCAATTCACAAGCCTACACATTTGGCTTGAAGGATACCTTGAAGTCCATACATATATGGAGAAGCATAGGAACAAATGCTAGTGGTTAATTACCACTTTACTTCTTTGTAAAAGTCAGTTTTGACTTGGAATCTTTGTAAACACCTACCAAGGAAATCTCGTGACTTGATTAGTTGTAAAGCATCAATCGAGTAGATGGAATATCTCCTAGGATGTAGGAGCTTGATTAAAGGGAGCCAAAGTTTTGAATTTGAATTCAAACTTTGAACTCAATCACTATAGCAGTTGAACTTAAAAAGTCGCGGGTAAGAAGACTCGTATCTCGAGCTCATCTCTGTCATTTTTGAGTGTGTGTGAGGCCTATACTTTAGCCCACACCTATCTACACCATTAGGCAATGATATTCATGCCAATAGCATTGTACACAAGTGTTCATTAATACATATATCTACATTGTTCATTTCTGAGTTCTCTATCATACTACTTGAAAGTGTGTCAACTTGTGGAGAGCATATCTCACTCATTTCTTCACCAAATTGAACGATCTATAGCTTGTTGGAACCAGCTCAAAGTTTTCTACATGCTATCAAAAGTTGAAGGATTTATATTTATCCATTTCAGCGAAAAGCTCGTCGAGTTAATCAGTGGTCATAGTTTACTTGCTAAATTGATTTCTCTGAGCATAGTTGATCTTTTTATATCATTCCACTTGGAATAGTAAGCTTGCTAAGATAGTTAGATACCCCTAAAAGGAAGTTTTCCAATTCCTACTGTGTTGGTCATATTGAGCAAAAGATCTAGCAGGTTTCAAGTAAAAAATAGAAGGTTTTTCTTGAAGCTTGAGATTCAAAGCTCTCTGTTTTGATTTAATCTTTACATACATCATTTCGAAAGTACATAGGCCATTTTATGGTGTCATTGGAAAGCTAAGGAGGTCCACTTATCAACTCTGAAGCATCGAAGGGCTCGTACAAAGCACAATTTGGTAGTACCTACTCAATCTCTTGGAGTGTCCATCCATCTTTCCCAACAGTGGTATCAGAGCAAACTAAGGTGAAATGGGAGATGGTTTTCCTTCATTTATTGATAAATTGGACAGGAAGAACTATCAGGCATGGTCTCTAAGGATGAAGAAATACCTACAAGGAAGGAGTCTTTACGGATACATCTCATGAGATGAGGAATTGCCCTCATTCAAAACAAGAGGATTGCCAACAAAGGAAGAACATGAAAAGCTCAACACATGGTGTGCTAAGGATGCATTAGCAAGGTCTTATTTACTCAACTCCATCTCTGATTTTCTTTTGCCACATATTAGGAATTGTAAGACATCCCAAGAGACTTGGGAGACCTTGTCATCTTATTTCTCTTCCAACATAAGGGCTAGAAAAAAATCAGTTGTGGATTGAATTCACCACATTAAGGAAGCAACCTAAGCAAGCTATTTGAGAGTTTGTAACCAAGATTAAAGATGTAGTAGATTAGTTAGCAAACATAGGATAAGAGATTGAAGAAGAGTAGATAAGGCAAGTGATTAATGGGATCAAAGCTGATGACAAATGGGAAAGCTTCACCACTGCCATGGACCTTTACATGGACATGCAAATTCCAGATCTTACAACTCTCATGGGACAATTGTTCACTCATGAAGCCAAGCTCAACAAGAATGGAGATACATCCAAAGGTAATAGCTCTTCTGCCCTATACACTAATAAAGGTAAAGCTAAAGATAAAGGAAACAAAAAGAAATGAGAAGAGGAAGGCACTACCTCCCAAGCCAACTATGCAGGGAGAGGTAGATCATCAAGAGGAAGGGGAGGTAAGCAAGGTAGGGGGAGATCCTATAACTCCTCACCAGGCAACATTTGTGGTTTATCAAATCATACTACAGATGAGTGTTTCAAGAACTACAAGAATCAGAGAGGAAGATGATATCAAAGAGGTGGATACTCACATTCAAGAGGTAGATTCAACCATCATCAAGGCTACAACAACAACTACAACAATAATTACAACAACAACTACAATGGAAACTACCAAGGAGGATTCAAAACTAGAAAGGACTACAACAACTATATAGAAGAGCAGGATGATTCTCTTCTGATCATGAACATGACTTCAAAACTAGGTACAAATGATGACCACCTATTTTACATTGACTCAGGATGCTCAAATCATGTGGCTGGCAATGTAGCACTACTCTCTGATCTTGAGGAACCAAAAGGTAAGCATCAAGTACAAACAGGTGATGACACCAAGCATTCAGTAGTTAAAGTTGGAAATGTTAAGACTTGTGATCGAAATCAGAACTTGCGGAGTAGGGTACTCTATGTACCAACCATTACCAAAAATTTGATGAGTGTTGGATAGATTGTGGAGAAAGGTTTGCAGGTCAGATTCAACCAATTTGGAGCATTTGTGGAGGATCCCAAGCAAGGGTTCAAGAGAATTGCTAAAGGAGAAAAATCAGGTAGACTTTTCACTTTTGAGCTAGAAGACACAAAGAATATTGCACTCTATAGTTATAAAGATCAAACACTTTCAGACCTTGAGATTTGGCATAAAAGATTCGGGCATGTAGGAGAAAGGACCTTGAAACAGATATGCAGAGATCAATGTGTAATTGGAATACCTAATATTTCCAATCAACACATGATATATAAATGTAGTGCTTGTCAATTTGGGAAGTCTCACAAGTTACCCTTCTCAAGGAAAGGCTACATGCATGAGGACTACCTAGAACTTGTCCATACAGATGTATGGGGACCAAGCAAAGACCCCTCAATCTCAAGATCAAGGGACTATGTATCTTTTATTGATGATTATAGTAGGTGGACTGTATTGTACTTCATGAAGCACAAGGATGAGGTATTTAATTGCTTTAAAAAATATCTTGCACTTGTTGAGAATCAGACAGGGAAGAATCTAAAGAGGCTAAGGTCAGATGGAGGAGGTGAGTACTTCTCCAATGAGTTTGAAGACTTCTTGCATGACAGAGGCATTAAAAGAGAAATCACCACAAGGTATACTCCTGAACAGAATGGGGTAGCTAAGAGAAGAAATAGGCTGATTGTTGAAACAGCTAGGTCTATGTTGAATGAAAAAAATTTACCTAATTACCTATGGGCAGAGAGTGTTTCTATTGCCACTTACCTCATAAATAGGTTACCATCTAAGTCCCTTGATGGGATGACACCATATGAAGCATAGCATGGTAAGAGACCCTCACTAGACCATTGCAGGATATTTGGATGTGTGGCATATGTACACATTCCTTCTCAGATAAGAGGTAAGCTAGACCCTAAGGCTGAGAAGTGTATCTTTATTGGATATGATCTAAATCAGAAAGGATACAGGTTTTATAGCCCTTCCAATAAGGGATTCATGGTTAGTAGAGATGTTGTCTTTGATGAAAATGATTCTTGGTATGAGAATGAATGCAGGAAGTTTAAACTACCCTATGATTTGGAAGAGGAGTTTCCAAGTCTTGCTAAGGAGGAACCTACTCAGAATGAAGACTCAAATTCAGATGATGAAGACATTATCAACCTTGAAGAGTTCAAGGCATGGAAGTCCAATGGGAAATTCAAAATGAGGAAACTTGAAGACATACCTGAATCTTCAAATAAGTCAATCAAAAGATCACAAAGAGAGAGCAAAAAACCTATCAAATATGGGTATGATACATCTCTTGTTACTAAACACTCTATTTATCTTGCCAAAGATTTGTGAAGTGAAGAACCAGGATCATATGAAGAAGCCATAACCAAGACAGAATGGAGAGAAGCTATGGATGAGAAGATTGAAGCACTCAAGGAAAGTGATACATGGGAGTTAGTACCAAAGAAGGAATCCATGAAGGTAATAGGATCCAGATGGATCTATAAACTTAAAAGAAATTCTGATGGGTCAATTAGCAGGTACAAAGCCAGATTGGTAGCCAAGGGTTTTGCACAAACCCAAGGCATTGACTATGAAGAGACATTCTCACCTATGGCCAAGATGCCAACCATCATAGTGTTGGTAAGTGTGGCTGCATCAATAAATTGGAACATGTACCAATTGGATGTCAAAAATGCTTTCTTGAATGGATGGATTTCAGAGGAGGTATATATGTAACAACCTCCTCGCTATGAGGATCCAAACAAGGTATCATATGTGTGCAAATTGAATAAAGGTCTATATGGATTGAAGCAGGCACCTAGGGCATGGAATCAGAGATTGACCACTTACCTTCAAGTCCAAGGTTTTGTCATGAGCAAGGCAGACACTTCTTTATTCATCAAGAGAAGTAATTCAGAGGTAATATACCTATGTGTTTATGTTGATGACATCATACTTATAGGTAATGATATCAATGGAATCAGGAAAATCAAGAACCAAATGATGAAGGAGCTCAAGATCAATGATCTTGGTCTACTAAAGTATTTTCTTGGACTTGAGTTAGTCTACACTAACCCTAGAATATACATAACTCAGAAAAAGTACATACAAGATATGTTGAAGAAATTTCATTTGTAGGATGCCAAAGTTGCAAGTACTCCAATGGAGGTAAATCTTAAACTAAGTGCCCATGAAGGTGATGAAATTAATGACATTACAGGTTATCAAAGCATGGTGGGTAGCTTGAACTATGCTACCTTAACAAGGATAGATATTGCATATGGAGTTAGTGTGCTAAGTCAGTTTATGCACAAGCCAAGAGCACCTCACTTGGAGGCTTCCAAAAGGATATTAAAGTACCTCAAGGGTACACAACATCATGGTTTGTATTTCCCTTACAGTTCAAACTTGGATATTAAGATCTATTCAGATGGAGATTGGGCAGGATGCAAGGATGATAGGAGGAGCACTTCTGGATACATTTCATTTGTAGGTGATAAGCCAATATCATGGTCTTCAAAGAAGCAACCTACTGTTGCTTTGTCTTCCACTGAGGTAGAGTATAGAAGAGTGGCAAATGCCACTCAAGAAGCCATATGGATCAAGCTATTGTATACAGAATCGGGTCTATATACTAGGTCAACATTAATCTTTGGAGAAAATACAAGATCACTTCACCTTCGAGCTAATCCTATCTATCATGCTAGGACCAAACATATAGAGGTCCATTACCATTATGTGAGAGAGAAGTTATTGAGCAAAGACATTCAACTAACCTATGTATCAACCAACATGCAATGTGCAGATTTGTTGACTAAAGCTTTGGATGGAACCAAACTTTGCAAGTTCAAAACAATGATTGGATTGCAGGATATACATGAAGACTAAAGATGAAGACCAAGCCAAAATGTTTGGCTTGATGGGGAGCTGTTGGTGCAATTCACAAGCCTACACATTTGGCTTGAAGGATACCTTGAAGTCCATACATATATGGTGAAGCATAGGAACAAATGCTAGTGGTTAATTACCACTTTACTTCTTTGTAAAAGTTAGTTTTGACTTGGAATCTTTGTAAACACCTACCATGGAAATATCGTGACTTTATTAGTTGTAAAGCATCAATCAAGTAGATGGAATATCTCCTAGGATGTAGGAGCTTGATTAAAGGGAGCCAAAGTTATGAATTTGAATTCAAACTTTGAACTCAATCACTATAAAAGTTCAACTCAAAAAGTAGCAGGTAAGAAGACTCATATCCCGAGCTCATCTCTATCATTTCTGAGTGTGTGTGAGGCCTACGATCTAGCCCACACCTATCTACAACATTAGGCAATGATATTCATGCCAATGGCATTGTACACAAGTGTTCATTAATACATATATCTACATTGTTCATTTCTGAGTTCTCTATCATACTACTTGAAAGTCTGTCAACTTGTGGAGAGCATATCTCACTCATTTCTTCAGCAAATTCAAAGATCTATAGCTTGTTGGAACCAGATCAAAGTTGTCTATTTTGAAAAGGATTTCTATTCAGCCATCTTAGAGAAAAGCTGGTCGAGGTGATCACTAGTCATAGTCTGCAACAGTCCTAAAAAATCGGGGGTAAAGGTTTACTTGCTAAATTGATTTCTCTGAGCATAGTTGATCTTTTTATATCATTCCACTTGGAATGGTTAGCTTGCTACACTAATTAGATACCCCTAAAATGAATTTTTCCAATTCCTACTGTATTGGTCATACTGAGCAAAAGATCTAGCAGGTGTCAAGTAGAAAATAGAAGGTTTTTCTTGAAGCTTGAGATTCAAAGTTGTCTGTTTTGATTCAATCTTTACATACATCAGTTTCAAAGTACATAGGCCATTTTATGGTGTCATTGGAAAGCTAAGGAGGTCAACTTATCAACTCTGAAGCATCAAGGGGCTGGTACAAAGCAAGATTTGGCAGTACCTACTCAATCTCTTGGAGTGTCCATCCATCTTTCCCAACAATACGTACGGTTATAATTGTTTGACTCCACCTTCGTTTTTGGGTTTTCCAAGTAAAGTAGAAGTGTCCAAAGAAATGCTTGATAAAATGGATGAAGAACTTGGGAAAATTAAGAAACACATAAAAGAAGCTCAGAAACGACAAAAGAAATTCTATGATTTAAAGAGAAGATCACTTGCATTCCAAGTTGATGATATGGTATTTCTTAAAGTTAATCCTCACAGATCTAACTTGTTCCTAGGGAAGGAACATTGACTTTCTCCTCGATATGCATGCCCTTTTAAAGTTTTGAGAAAGATTGGATCTCTTGCTTATTTGCTGGAACTACCTAAACATTTAAATGTGCATCATGTATTTGATATTAGCTTACTTAAAAGATATGTATCTAATGTTTCTCATGTTTTGCAGGACAATTATAAGTTGAAAGATGATGGCTCTTTTGAGCTTCAGCATGAATCACTACAACATATGAGAGGCATACCGATGTTGCTTATACCGACGGTCACTCGTGGTGTCCGTATAAACGTTGGAAAAGCTCACTTAAAGATATCGATGGTCAAGTGACCGTCGGTATGACCGTTTAAAACAAATCATTAGTGTGCCCCACAACCATCGGTATAGGTGTCGGTATGGGCGTCGGTAACTTCCAGTAAACTAATGACGCCCATACCGATGCCCATACTGTAGCCGAGTTTGAAACATGTCGGGAGCCCGAGACCAAAACTTCACTTTTTTGCATGTGTTTGAGTACTGTTTATCTTTTGTTGAACTTGCACGCGCAAATCGAATTGTGAACTGCATTGTCTTGTGCACACACACACACACACAGATCTGTCTCTCTCTACACACACACACACACACTCCCTCGGTTTAGATCTAACATCTTGGTAAGTGGTGCACGTACTGTAAGCGTTTGTCTTTCTCTATGCTTTAGGTCTTATAATTTCTCTTCTCTTTGAGTTTTAAGAAGTTCTTTGGCATCGATTGTTTGGAATTAGACGATAGACAACATACATTACGCTTTGACGACAACGATCCAAAAGAGAGGGAAATACTTGCAAGTGATTGTTTTATTGTCTATTGATAGAGAGAGAGAGAGATGAGAGAGAGAGATAGAGAGGGAAAAAGATAGAGAGATAGAGAGATAGAGAGGGAAAGAGAGAGAGAGAGAGAGATAAAGAGAGAGAGAGAGTGAGAGATAGAGAATGATGCATGCTTACATACACACACATATACATACATGCATGCATACACACACATACAAATATACATACATGCATACATACACACACACATTCATACACACATACATACACACACATATATACACATATGCATACATAGACATACACACACACATGCATACACACATACATACACACACACATATACACACATACATACACACACACATACATGCACACATATACACACATGCATGCATACATACACACACATACACATATACACACATGCATACATACACATAGGAAAATAGAGCATACATACACACACACATATACACACACATACACACACACACACACATCTTCACATTTACACATGCATACATACACACATACATGTACACACATGCATGCTTACATACACACACATATACACACATGCATGCATACACACATACAAATATACATACATGCATACACACACATGCATACACACATACATACACACACATATATACACACATGCATACATACACACACACATACACACATACATACACACACATACATACACACATATACACACATGCATGCATACATACACACACATACACATATACACACATGCATGCATACATACACACACATACACATATACACACATGCATACATACACATAGGAAAATAGAGCACACATACACACACACATACACACATACACACATCTACACATTTACAAATGCATACATACACACATACATGTACACACATGCATGCTTACATACACACACATATACACACATGCTTGCTTACATACAGACACATATACACACATGCATGCAAACACACACATACATACACACATGCATGCATACATACACACATACACATATACACACATGCATGCATACATACACACACATACACATATACACATGCATACATACACACACACACATCTACACACATGCATACATACACACACATGCATACACACATACATACACACATACATACACACATACATACACACACATATATACACATATGAATACGTACACATACACACACACATATACACACATACATATACACACACATAAGATAGTGTTTCAATTAAATATATAAAATTTTGATTTTGAAGTTTTTTCCACATCAAATATAGAAAAACAGGATTAGGGTTTTTACGTTATTTACACATACATACACATACACATATAATACATATATACATGTATATACACTTGCGTACAGAAATATACATATTTTAGGTCTAGATATTTAAGATTAGGGTTTTAGGGTTTAGGCATACATGTAACTCAATTACATTTATATTAAGAAAAAATATAGAAAAAAATCTAAATATATAAATAAACATATATATAAAATAGAATTAGGGTTTTAGGATTAGGGGTTTAGATTTTTATAGGTGTTTAAGTATCTAGGTTTTAGTATTTTAGGTTTAAGTTTAAGTCTTTCTGATTAGGGTTTTAGGGTTTTAACACCTACATAACATATATACACGCATACACATACACATATAATACATATATACATGTATATACACATGCATACAGAACTATACATATTTTAGGTCTAGATCTTTAAGATTAGGGTTTTAGAGTTTTAACACCTACATAACATATATACACACATACATAGATAATACATATATACATGTATATACACATGCATACAGAAATATACATATTTTAGGTCTAGATCTTTAAGATTAGGGTTTTAGGGTTTAGGATTAATTAAAGAAAAAAATTGAATATATAAATAAATATATATAGAAAATAGGGTTTTACTTTTTTAGGATTAGGATTAGGGTTTTAGGCTTTTCAGATTAGGATTAGGGTTTTAGGGTTTAGGCATACATATGAGTCAATTAAATATATATAAAGAGAAAATTTAATGAAAAAATCTGAATTTATAAATAAATATATATATAAAATAGGGTTTTAGGTTTTTAGGATTAGGATTAGGGTTTTAGGGTTTTAGGGTTTAAGGAAAAAATCTGAATAAATAAATAAATATATATATAATAGGATAATTATATAGATAAATAAATAACAAAGTACTAGTGTTTTAAATAATTTAATTAAATATATATAATTAAATAGATATAATTAAATATATAAAAATAGGATAAACTAAGGAAAAAGCTGAATATATAAATAAATATATATATATAAAATAGGGTTTTAGGTTTTTAGGATTAGAATTAGGGTTTTAGGGTTTTAGGGTTTAAGGAAAAAATATGAATAAATAAATAAATAAATATATATATATAATAGGATAATTATATAGATAAATAAATATAAAAAGTACTAGTGTTTTAAATAATTTAATTAAATATATAAAGATAGGATTAATTAAGAAAAAATTTGAATATATAAATAAATATATATATAAAATAGGGATTTAGGTTTTTAGAATTAGGATTAGGGTTTTAGGGTTAAAGGAAAAAATCTGAATAAATAAATAAATAAATATATATAATAGGATGATTATATAGATAAATAAATATAAAAAGTACTAGTGTTTTAAATAATTTAATTAAATTTATAAATATAGAAAAAAACTAAAGAAAAATCTGAATATATAAATAAATATATATATAAAATAGGGTTTTAGGTTTTTAGGATTAGGATTAGGTTTTTAGAGCTTTAGGGTTTAAGGAAAAAATCTGAATAAATAAATAAATATATATACATATATATAATAGGATAATTATATAGATAAATAAATATAAAAAGTACTAATGTTTTAAATGATTTTATTAAATATACATAATTAAATATATAAAAATAGGATTAATTAAGAACAAATCTGAATATATAAATAAATATATATATAAACTAGGGTTTTAGGTTTTTGGGATTAGGATTAGGGTTTTAGGGTTTTAGGGTTTAAGGAAAAAATATGAATAAATAAATAAATAAATAAATAAATAAATAAATAAATAAATAAATAAATAAATATATATATATATATATATATATATATATATATATATATATATATATATATATATATATATATATATATATATATATATATATATATATATATATATATGTATGTATAATAGGATAATTATATAGATAAATAAATATGAAAAGTACTAATGTTTTAAACAATTTAGTCAAATATATATAATTAAATATAAAAAAAATAGGATTAATTAAGAAGAAATCTGAATATATAAATAAATATATATATAAAATAGGGTTTTAGGTTTTTAGGATGAGGATTAGGGTTTTAGGGTTCACAAGCAAAGGCAGCGGGTGAAGATATTTCTGAAGAAGAAGAAGAACTCGCAAAGGGATGTGATTGGGAGTATACTAGATACGGTGCACTATGGTCTCATGGACGACACTTTCGGATCGCACGAATCGATAAACATAGGTCTACTTTTGATAGTGGAGTGATGGTGAACTTTTTGCAAAAAAGTAGAGCGAGTGCAAGAGATGATAATGCTCAAGAAGGCTAGCTAGATTATTGTGGTGTGATTCAAGATATCTTAAACCTTTCTTTTAGGAAGTTTGATTTTTTTTTTTTTGATGTGAAATGGTTCAAAGTAGTCATCTCTAGAAGAAACGCAACAGTGAGGCGGGATAAAAACGGTTTGCTTTAGGTCGACTCCACAAAATTGTGGACGGATGAAAGGGATACATTTGTACTTCCTGAACATTGTGAGCAAGTTGTTTTAATACGAGATTCAAAAGAACCAGAGTGGCTATTTGTTTTCAAGTTGCCCCACATAGTAGACAAATTTGTGAAAACATAGATGTACAAGATAGTCCATCTGTAGTGGACTTAGAGGTTCATTTGATAGTCGAGGAGGAAGAGATGATTGTTCGAGAAGAAGAGGTCATTGAAGAAGAGGTCATTGTTCGAGAAGACGAAGTAATAGACGATGATCAGGAAGAAACCAGCATAGCAAGTGATCTAAAAGGCATCAATAAAGATATAGATATTCTCGATGCATCGGATCTTCAAGAGGATGCTAGATTAGAGGATTTTTTAATAAAACACTTGTACGTATTAATTTTTGTTTTTTTTTTTGTTTATTCTCTATATTACCTTCATTATCACATGATAATTATTTGAGTTCTTTTGTTATAGAGCACCATGGGAGACATCCTCCAATCACTCCTCATTCCATGATAGAGGAGCATTTTTTAGAGTTTATCTCTCAGGTACCTCCCGCGTATATGGTTGTTGCATCACAGTATTGGATGGTTCGTGGTAGCACCCCTCCCGGCCTCACTCCTGCCGGCCTCACTCCCGTCAGTGTCACTCCCATCGGTGTCACTCCTGTCGGTGTCACTTCTGCAGGCGGTGCTACTCTCCGAGGAGGTATGTCTCCTAGCTCTGTGACTCCACTGTTAGAGGTTAAGTTTGAATTGAAAACAAAACATCACAATCTAAAATACATCTTCACACAACCATTGCTTAACAACAGGTAGAAGTGTTGGATTGAATTATTAAGTGAGTATTATTTTGACATTAAGTATATGGCTGGTAAGGAAAATAAGGTTGCTGATGCATTGAGTGAGAGACCTTTGCATAATCTTGTTTTTGTAATAAATTCTGATTTTCTCAATCAAACTCAAGAACATATAAAACAAGATCCTTTCTCTGCACCTATTTTGAATTCTTTGAATGCGAACCGGGGATTGATGTATGAGTAAAATTTCATTTTCAAACTAGAACATTGTATTGTAACAATGGGTTATGGATATCTTCTGAATCTCCATTAAAAGTTAAAATATTGCATGATTTTCATGATGCACCTTTTTTTGCACATCCAGGCTATTCAAGGACCTCTGTTAAAACAAAGTATTCTTACTTTTGGCCATGTATGAAGCGGGATATTAGAAAATATGTAAGTGAATGTTTGAAGTGCCAACATGTGAAATCTGAGTTTAAGAGGATGCCTGGAATGCTTCAACCTTTGGATGTTCCAAATCAAAAGTGGGAGTCTATTTCCATGAAAACTTTATCACTAAGCTCCCTATGACCAAAAGTAAGCATGATACCATATTTATTGTGGTGGATCAGCTTACCAAGATGGCACATTTCTTTCCTATGAAAAAGACTGATAGTGCATTGAATGTTGCAAGAATCTTTGTAAAAGCAATTTTTTGATTGCATGGAATGCCTAAAAGCATTATTTTTTATAGAGATTCTAGATTTACATCAAACTTTTGGAGAGCAAAATTTGAATCGATTGGAACTCAACTTTATGAAACCAAGAGGGTTAATAGGGTAGTTGAAGATATGGTGTGTATGTATGTGAATGAAAAGCAGGATAATTGGAGTGAATATTTACCCTTGGCTGAGTTTGGGTACAATAATGCATGGCAGGCATCTATAAAAATGACTCCGTTCGAAGCTATGTACGGTTATAATTGTTTAATTCCACCTTTGTTTTTGGGTTTTCCAAATAAAGTAGAAGTGTCCAAAGAAATGCTTGATAAAATCGATGAAGAACTTGGGAAAATTAACAAACACATAAAAGAAGCTCAGAAATTCTATGATTTAAAGAGAACACCACTTGCATTTCAAGTTGATGATATGGTATTTCTTAAAGTCAATCCTCACCGATTTAACTTGTTGCTAGGGAAGGATCCTTGACTTTCTCCTCGATATGCAAGCCCTTTTAAAGTTTTGAAAAAGATTGGATCTCTTGCTTATTTGGTGGAAGTACCTAAACATTTAAATGTGCATCCTGTATTCCATGTTAGCTTACTTAAAAGATATGTATCTAATGTCTCTCATGTTTTGTAGGACAATTATAAGTTGAAAGATGATGGCTCTTTTGAGCTTCAACCTCAAATAATATTAGATAGAAAGGAAAGATTTCTTAGAAATAGATCTATAGTAGAAATTTTAGTGAAATGGCACTCATACCGAGTAGAAGATTCAAGTTGGGTGAACTTGGATGGTTTTCTAAAACATTATGCTTCTTTCCAACTATTAGGACAGAGTTGTTAAAGGGGGGAAAGAATTGTAATAGGCCTCTTTTCTAGTGAAATAATTCATTTCGAACTTTCTAAATTTCATTGTGGGGATAATGCTTAGAATGAATAGTTATGTCATTTTATGCATGTAGGAAAAATTTTGGGCTTACAAGTTTCATATTCTCTCTCTAGACCTTACTCGCATCATGTTTTCTAGTGGAATTTTCAAGGTGAAGATGAAAGAATTAAGGAAAACACTATATGAGAGAAAGGTAGAGCAAGTACAAGAGAATAAAAGTGCTTGTGTAAAATTTGTGTGAATCATGTTTTCAGTACCTCATTGAGGGTCCTACATTTAGTTCATTGTAAGAAAATGCCTTGAATTTACTCTCTCTCTAGAATTTTGAAACTTCCAAGGCTGAAAAGTGGCATTTAGAGGTGGATTTGGACCTCGGACATATCTAACAGTATCGTGCAGATTGCAAAATTGAATAAACATGTCTTTCATAAGCTTAAGCTAATGCATTACCATTTTTGAGTTATAAGGCTTTCAAAAGTGCTGTTTTCCAACACTTATTGGATCTCTTGCTTATTTGTTGGAATTACCTAAACATTTAAATGTGAATCCTGTATTTCATGTTAGCTTACTTAAAAGATATGTATCTAATGTTTCTCATATTTTGCAAGACAATTATAAGCTGAAAGATGATGGCTCTCTTGAGCTTCAACTTGAAATAATATCAGACAGAAAAGTAAGATTTCTTAGAAATAGATCTATAGTAGAAATTTTAGTGAAATGACACTCATACCCAATAGAAGATTCAAGTTGGGTGAACTTGGATGATTTTCTAAAACATTATCCTTCTTTTCAACTCTGACGGTAGAGTTCTTAAAGGGGGAAGAATTGTAATAGGCCTCTTTTCTAGTGAAATAAATCAATTCGAACTTTTTGAATTTCATTGTGGGGATAATGCCAAGAATGAATAATTAGATTAATTTATGCATGTAGGGGAAATTTTGGGTTGACAAGTTTCACATTCTCTCTCTACACCTTATTCACATCGTTTTCTAGTGGAATTTTGAAGGTGAAGATGAAAGAATTAAGGGAAACTCTGTATGATTGAAAGGTAGAGCAAGTACAAGAGAATAAAAGTGCCTATGTGAATTCTTTATGAATCATGTTTTAAGTACCTTGTTCAGCGTCCTACATTTAGTTCATTGTAAGAAAATGCCTTCATTTTACTCTCTCTCCAGAATTTCGAAACTTGTAGGGCTCAAAAGTGGCATTTGGAGGTGGATTTGGACATCAGACATCTCTAACACTATCACGCAGATCGCAAAATTAAATGAACGTGTCTCTCACAAGCTTAAGCTAATTCATCACCATTTTTGAGTTTCCAACAATTTTAAAAATAACTAAGGGCTTATCTGATTCTATTCGAATTCGTGATTCTGATGCTCACGTGTCACCATGTTTAATTATGGATATTTTTGGATATGTTTTTTTGGTTTTTTTCTCCTATTTTTTACAGGTACGCTAAAGAAAGAAAGCACAGTACGATCGCATGGCTTTTTGTGGAAGTTTTGAAGAAGCTGGATTTTTTCTATATTTGGTGGATCGCACACTTCTTTGGGAGGGCAGTGATCAAAATTTGATATAGGGAGACCTGCGCATCAACACAAGAGAGGCACAGAAATATGAGAATTACCTTGTGATTGAGAGTGGGAGTGAGAGTGTGATTGAGAGTGCGAGTGTGAATTCGATTGCGATAGCTCGAGGGGGGGGGGTCGGGAGGTAGAGGCTTCGTCAAGAAACAATTATCCAAAGCTATTGTAACCATTGATTGACATCTATAATATCAAAATTCTTCCTTCTCTGCGTCATCTTTGTTTCTACTCTTCTACATTAGATTTTCTCTTACCTTGTGTAATCTTTGTGTTCTTCTCTTCTTTGCTATTTTTGAGTGATCGAAAGATTGTGATTCGGGATAGATTGTGATTGAGGAAACACTACAAGTGGTATGTGAGCAGAATCAATCCTGAGGAGCGATGGAAGGTCTAACACAAACGATTCGTGAACAAGAGGAGCTCATTCAGAAGCTTCTTGGAGAATTGCACAAAGTTCGAGGCGGAAAGCAACTAAGAGCAACAAATTTGTTTGTGGAGCTGAATGATGAAGTAGGTGAAGGTGCGGGAACATCTAGTGTACCATGTAGAAAAAAAAATTATGAAGATATGGAACGAGGTCAGTTTGCCCTTAACCAAGTCTTCAAGAAGGAAAAATTGAATGATTTTGATGGTGAGAAGAAGAGTGGCAAAGATCTTGAGGCATGGATTGAAGAACTGGAGGATTTCTTTGATCCTTGAAAATTTAGTGAAGAGTCCAAGGCAAAAGTTGGGATCGTACAACTCCGTGGGATTGCGAAGCTATGGTGGAAGTCGTATATGCAGACTCAAACGCATTCTGGTCCAATTCTATGCAAGGAATTTAGAGAACAAGCTGAAAAACACTATTGTTCTCCACACTACTGTATGGAGAAGAAGATGGAGTTCTACAATTCCAACAACACGAAAGTGATAAGCATAGCTTATTTTTTTATGAGTACAAAGAGAAGTTCCTATGTCTTCATAAATGTGCATTAGAGGTTAGTGGTAACGCTCTAAAGAGTAAACTGTGTGTGATCGTGAATCTATGTTGGAAGTCGTATATGCAGACTCAAATGTGTTTTGGTCTAGTTCTATGGAAGGAATCTAGAGAACAAGCTGAAAAATGCTATTGTTCTCCACACTACCATATGGAGAAGAAGATGGAATTTTACAAATTCCGAAAACATGAAAGTGATAAGCATAGCTTATCTATTGATGAGTACAAAGAGAAGTTCCTAGGTCTTCATAAATATGCATAAGAGGTTAGTGGTAACGCTCTAAAGAGTAAAGTTATTGAAGGGCTTTGTGAGGAACTTTGCTATCAAGTGAAGGGATCTAGATGCATTGATTTTCTTGATGTTGTTGCGATGGCTGTTGTCATAGAGGGGTGTGAAGGGAGGCAGCTGCTCATATAAACAAATTCATGCTAGCCTCACTGTGTGACAACACACTAGGTTTTTCCTTGTATGCTTCACGATCTAGGTTGTGTTTTCAGATGTGGGAAATTTAATAGCTAAGAACTTATAACCTATTTAAGTTTAATCTACTAAATTTCATATGAAAGTATATTTCTAGCGTTTTGGTATGCTGTAAAGATAACTTCTTGTTCAGTAATACGATAAGAACCTTCTTCAGTAATACAATTTTCAATAATATCTACCTCATCGTTTTGAGATTGAATTTTCCTTTTAGGGGAAGGTGGAAACAAAACTTCTCTTTCGTCAAAATCTAGGAAAGCAATTGAATAGAAGGTTCTAAATCTAGACAATCTATGATCCCAAGATGAAGAGTATAAGGTTTCAACTACAATATGATCTTTAACTTTTTCTTTTTCTTTTGAAACTACACTATCCTTGCTCTCATTAATTTGCATAGTACTATTCTCTAATTGAGCAGGTAAAAGCGTATCTAGAATAAAAGAGCTATCTATTTCCTTTTTAGTTGAATTCTTACTTGTAGATGCAATATTCTTATACATAAAAAGTAAAGTCTCTATGGTCCGTATGGAAGTGCATTTCTATACCTAGATATAGTGTCTAAATATGAAGGAAAAATTAATTCTTCGTTAGTTATTCTATTTTTAATGAGATCAACTACGGTGTTTTCTTTTTGTTGTGGAAGAGTTTTTCTTTTTAAGGTTGGAGGAAACAAATCTTCCCTATTTTATGGTTCAGGTAAGACAATTGAGAGTAAAGGCAAAACTCTAGATAAGTTATGCTCGTAATATATATATATATATATATATATATATATATATATATATATATATATATATATATATATATATATATATATATATATATATATATATATATATATATATATATATATATATATATCCATGATAAAAATATGAAACTTGTTAATTATAAATGTTCTTAAAACTATTTAGGCACTTAGGATTAAGACATATGGACTTATAAATAAAAATGCACATTTAATATTGATCTAATCACTTAGAAAAATTTTTTCTTACACATATATTAAACCTTATAGACTTAAACACATAGGCATACATAAAACATATTAACACATATGTACTTACATGCTCTTTTAAGGAATAGTAACGAATTCATAGATTTAATTGGAACTCCATAAATATACCCATGCTTAGGTAGACAAAAATTCATAAACACATAGACATAAGTGCAAACATATATATTTTTTAAGTATATATATGCAAACACATACATATAGCATAAACCCTCATTCTCATTCACAATCATATGTACATGAACACATACATAAATAAGTGCATTTACATATATATAGATATACAACCCTATAAACATAGGCACATATACTATCCATACTTAAATTCTCCTTCATTCTCACATAGATATCCTCATATGATCATGGAAACACATAAATGCACTTAGAAATCCCATAAACATATAAATGGACATTAAATGAATAATCTAAATAAGGGTTCAATTAATCCTCCATTCTCTATTGAGAAAATATTTTCTTCTTTTTCCTACAGGTACCCAAGAGAAAATTTTAGTCAATTTAAACTAATGCATTAAAAAAAATGTGGGAGAGATGTCAACTAATCAACTTTGAATCAAAACATTTTTATTTTTCCATATGATAACTCAAGTGAGGAAATCCTTCCGACATCTGCCTCCACCAAACCTCCACATTGTCCTCGATGGGCCAACCTGTAGTTCAATGGAAAGGAGCATCAAATTCTCTGGTAAAAGTTTACTAAATAACTTTAAATATGATGATAAAAAATGCTTCTATATTTAAGTTTCTAATAATAAAGAAAATTCATAAAATTATATAAATATGAATTGGAAATCGTTTTGGTCAATGCATACAGTTAAAAATACAAATTAGAAAATCCTATAATGATCATTTAGACAGCCGTGGTACTTGCCATTCCATTAACCTTGTTCATGAGTAAATTTTAATTTATATAAGTATGCTTTCTTCTATTTCTTAGTCATCCGCCATAAGATACATCTAACTAATTCTTCTATAGTAGACCTCCACCTCATATAGTCCGCTTTGTATTTTAGAAGTGGTTTTGAGACCACAACTGAACCATTTTTTTCATTTTCTTTTTCTTTGTATTCTCTTTTTTTTTTTCTTTTCTTCTTTTTTTCTTTTTCTTTTTCCCATCTTGTAGTAGCCATTAATGTATTGCTTGATGTTCTCATTTTTCTCATTCTTTTTTTTTCAAATTTTTTGTTTAAGGGGAAAGTCTTAACCCCTAATCAGAGCAGAGGATCTAGAAATATGCTATAGCCAAAATTAGAATCTCATTTGCTAAAGACGTTCAGAAAATAAAGGAGTCTACTAGTATAAAGTAAATTCACTTTTACTAAGTGTCGCAGGTCAAGTGTTCGTCTCTCCTATCGTCACAACACATTATAAGTTTCCTAAAACAGTCCTTCAGCTTATATACATAATCCTACTTTAATTTCTTGTTCATTATTTATGTAATTTTAATAAATTTCCTCTTTATATCAGAAACAAATAAAACCCTAATTATGAAATGCTTGAAAAGAAACATTTTTATAAACAGTAAAGAATAATTAGAATTCATTCACCTGGTTATTCTTCATCTTCATCTTTGTTCTCCAGGAAGTCTTCGTCCAACTCGAACTTCCTGCTAGCTCTTCTTTTAAATAGCTTTATTCTTTTCCCTACAATTACATTCCTTAACACAATACCATCAAATTCTCATAATTTATATGTACCTATTTCAAAAGCAAAAACAACAACATATGGCCGAAACCAACGTTTAGTTAGTTTATGGTGTGCATCATATTGAGTCTCGAAAGTACTATCATATACAAGCACCCAATCACCACTCTCTATTGGTTGCGGCCTCAGTCGATGTTTCTTGTCAAAGTATATTTTATTTTTCAATCGTGATGTTTTTAAGATTTTAATAGCTTCTTTTAAATTTTGATGACCTTGTTTTAGTTATTTAATCCTAAGTGCTAATAATTCCTCTCTTGAAACATTATCTTCCCAATCTAAACTCAGCTAATAAATTATCTGAGTATGTATGGGAAATATCGACTTCTAACAGTACATGAGTTCTGCTGGCATAAAACCACTTGTTCTTGTGAATGTCATCCTATCCGCCCAAAGAGCAAATGGGAGATATTTTGGCCATTGTCTAATGTCTCCATTGCATGCTTTTGAAATAGCCGTTACTATGGAAGGATGGCCTCGTTCAATTTTTCCATTTGCCTCTAGATTATAGGCAGTTGTGAGAGACAATCGAATTCCATGATGTGCAAAGAACTCTCTTGCCTCTCTAGCATCTAACTCACCTCAATCTACTACTACTTTTTCTACGTATCCAAATCTGGATAATACTTCTAAAAGAAATATGCATATATTATAAGTAGTATTGGAAGGAAGTGCTCTACCCTCAACGTGATTTGTCAAATCTTCTCGTGCAAGAATATTGTATCTCATACCACTATTGCTTTTAGGCATGGCCACAAGGTCGACTAACCACTTGTAGTGAATACAAGGTAGATGTGTCCGATGCAAATGGTCACTATGCTTGATAGAGGAATGTAACTGGCACGCAATACAAGTGCTCAAAAATTCTTTAACAATTACATACATCCTCGGCCACTAGTAGCTTTCTTGAATCTTCTCATACATAGCTAGAAAGCCTTTATGACTAGCCCAAAGGCTTTCATGCATTTCTTGCATAACTTGCACTTGAAATTTTTTTAAATCTAGTACTCTTTGCGGGTTTCTTACCTTTCCTCTAGCATGTCTCCAAAGATATCGATCTTTCAAGAAGAAGTTGAAAGACTTCTTCTTGATGTTCCGAAATCGATTTGAAGACCAACTTGGAATAGGTTGAAACGTACTCGAATAGTATCCTACATCTCGCCACTCTTCTTCATATTTGTCTTCTCTAAATCTCTCATACGTATAGGTAGATGTTTCATAATAAATTAAATTTATATGTTTATCTATTGCTTCACCATCATTGTCAAACTTTTCTCTTGAAAGCATATCAACAACGGTGTTATGTTTACCAGCAATATGCACAAAAGTAGGGTTAATAAATTTAATAAAGGCTATCCATCATAACATAGCTATATCTAGAGATGAACAATTGGCAATTAAACCTATTAATGAAAGACAATCAGTCTCTACTATTACATTAGCTCCTATAAAGTATTCCTTATCTATTTTTAAAGCCATAACTAGTCCCCATAATTCTCTCTTAATCTGAGGATAATTCTTTTGAGTATCATGTAAGATCTTCGCTCCAAAGAGAATTGTGTATCTTTCTTCCTTCTCATCATCTTGCCCAATGACCCAACCTATACCAATAGGGCTAGTGTCAATGGTTAGGATGACAGGCTTATTTTCTATGTAATCAATACGTTTTAGAATCGCAGCATTGATAAGCAATTGCTTTCGACATCTCATTGTTCTAGTATGCTCATCAGTCCAAAGAAATTTCTTTCTTTTTCATAATAAATCATAAATTGGGTTCACGACATGAGCAAAGTGAGGGATCTTGATGATATAGAAAACACATGCACCTAAGAATCTCCTTACTTCACTAACATTGCAACACCACTCAAAATTCTACTAATGGCATAAACTTTTGTCGGATAAGGTCTACGACCATAATGACCGCATAAATGCCCAACTATCAGCACTTCATTAACACCAAAAGTAGATTTTTCTAGGGAGAAAGCTAGTCCAACCTCTTCAAATCTTTGAAAGATCTTCTCACAATCGAAAATATGGCTGGAAACAAACTTTCTGCAACGAGATGAATCTAAACTTTCATCCTTTTTTTTTCCACACACCCATTTATTGGAATGTCATCAATAAAAGGCATTGTCACTTTTGGGATAAAGTCATGTAAGACCAGATTCATAGGATTCATGATGTATGCCACATAATTCATCGCTCCTTGTGGTAAAGTACACATGCGTACTAAACCCAAAGGAGTTTTCATTGTGGTCACATCTCGACTTTCAATAGCTAATTGAAACTGATCATACCCTGAATATAGGTCTCCCATTGAATAGATGGAATGATTGGCAAATGCCTCGGCACACTCATCTACAATAGAACCTGTTCCTACATTCCTTATAGTGACTTTATTCACAGGATGCAAATCCGGAATAAAGCGTAGCATCGCGCTCTTTTTTGGTACCGTGAACCACCTATTAGAGTATGGTGCTAAAGATGGTTCCAAGATTCTCATGGAAATCCTCTCCTTTAACAGTCTCATTAGCTCAGGTAAATTAGCCTTTGGGATTGGTATTGGACGAAGCCTCCAAGGCATGTGCGGTATAGTAAAACTAATCATCGGAGCTACAAGCTTTGGGTCTGCACATCCTATTTTGTATGGGAATAAAGAAAATGCATTACCATGATGAAAAATCATCTTTGTAAACTCATCTTTTTCTATTTTTGAAAGAAATTCATCTTCGAATTTAATATATTTCTTAGTTTCCTCTCTAAACGTATGACCTATCTTAGATCGGTCTCTAAGTATAGGATCATCAGATTCTTGACGAAATATATCATGACTATCTTTGGGTAAGGTTTGACCTACAAGCTTTATTTTCTTTTCTATCGTTTTGTATTTAGTTTCTATATTAACTTCATGTTCTAGGATAAATTCACTTATAATCTCATATTCGTGAATAGAGTTAAGAATAATCAATTTTGATTCTAATTTCTCATGGGAAGCAGATTCAAGCTCTTCTAGTAAGGTAGTACTTTTTGAGAGTTCAATTATCATTAGGTAAAATTAAACCTAATTTTCTAAAATAGTTTGCATTTTGTTTTCTAAATGTTTTTGTAAGGTTTTCCTTTGTAATATAATGTAAGCTAGTTGTAGGAGTACAAAATAAATAATTTTCAAATTTATATACATCATTAGGTGAGACATCAAAACAATGTCCACTATTGTCTTGCTCAATAGTCGAGTCTAACAGAAATTTTGGTCATAATATGCCCCATATTCTCTCACAGCCACTGAATCATCACATATATGATTGGTTGAGTCAATGGGGTTTCTTCTTAAGTTCTTTCTATTTCTTGTGTGATTTGGGTAGACTGTCATAACTTGCAAAGAATCCATACCTGATTTGGATGGAATTCTTGCATACGCGGACCCATCATTCATTGCTTTTGTTTCCATTCTTATCTCAACTATAAATGGCTGCCTGAGAATTACTTCATATGAACAATTATCTTGAACGAAGAAGTGAAACTCTTCTCAAATGCTACCTATTATTATAGGCACATTCGCACATGCTCCTAATAAAATGCCTGAGCCATTGTCGGCTGTTCTCATCCTCCAACCGTGCTCTTTGTCAATTGGCCATCTAAATTTGTCAAAAAATGTCTTTGAAATAATGTTTATCTCTGACCTTGAGTCAATCAGATCCAGAGCTAAACAGGAATCCTTTTCATCTCCAATTCTAATTTTCACTTGTGGCGTGCCTCGTGCCTAGAAGGTAGTGTTTAATTTACTTTCGGAAACCATCTCCTTTTAATTAGTCGAATAAAACTATCCTTGAACTTTGGTTTTGCTATTGAAAACACTTGTTCAAGAGACATTGTTACTTGACTTTTTAGAAGTACATCATTTAAGATTTCCCTAGCATCGTTTTTCTTCTTGAGCTCCAAAATCATTATTGCACGTGGAGCTCTTCTTCCCTTCTTTTTTCCTTTCTCTTCACTTTGTTTTTGTTCATCTTTTTGTTCAGTTTGAGTATATTCATTTTGAGATTTCTTCTGTTCATCTTGTGATTGCATATTTTCATCTATTGGCTTTTTCCCTTCTTTTATTATCCTTCTTTTCTCCTCTTGCGATAAATTTGTATCTTCAAATTATACTTTTTTATCAGTTTTCTTCTCATCCTCTCTCGTCTATCTCCTAGTTACCCTCCTATCTCCTTCATCTTTATCATCCTGCATATCATCTCGTCTCCATCTTTCCTCAACATTGGAAATGTGAGAATAAACAGAGGCTTGATCAACAGGAGATCTCCACGCTGTTTTACACATTATCTCATCTCTAGCCCTTGCCAATGCCTCAATTGAATAAGGATTTTGGCTTGGCGTAGAAAGAGCCCTATCAGCAACTAGCTCTAATCTAGTAACCGAGGTACTCACAGTTGCATTAGAGATCGATAAATTTTCATATAACTTTTTCATACCTCCTTTGACCAAACTGACAGATAAAGAGAGTTGTGACTTAAAGTCACATAATTTTCTATCAATATCTACAACTAATTGATTTTCCTTTGCACTTTTTAATTTGTCACAAGCATAAGTTGCATGCTCCTAGCTATCACACCACACGCATCGCTTTGCGCGAGTCCCTTTTCTTTCAGTATTCCTTTGAAAGGATAGCTGAGCAGCGAACTGAGTAGGTATAGCTGGCTGGAAAACTAGTTGAGGAGGAATGTATTGTCGCATAATTGGTTGTATGGGTGGTGCTTGACCTACACCACTACTGCTAGCTCGAGTATCATTGAAACTCATGGAATATACTTTGTTATTCAATTGGGCAACCTCTTTGGAAAGAGATGCTTGCATGTTCATAACATTCTCCATTAGTTTACATAGAATGTCTAGTTGAAATTCTATTGGAGCTTTAGGGGCAACTACATTGTTAGCTGTCGTCGTAGTCGTAGGCATTGGCATGTCAGTTTACCTTGCAGTAGGTATCTCCTTAGGCTGAGAAGCATTTGGTTTAGCATACAAAACTGATTGTCTTTGCTTCATTTGGGAAACAACCTCTATTTCCCTTTTTACTTTTTCCCAGTCGTCGGTTAGGCCATATCTTTTTCCTAGCTCTTCTCTACGTCTCTCAACCTCAGCTCTATCCTCAGGACTTAATGTCTTGAGGAAATGTATAATCAGATCCAGATTTAATGCGTTTCTAACCTCTTTAGGGAGTTGAGCTAATCGTCTCATAAACTCACCATGAAGATGAGTTAGGGACTCATTGCTCTTTAAAGAGTTTATCCATCGCAAAAATCCTTCCCAACTATGTTGGCTAAAGTCCTCAAGATAAAACATCTTATGTAATTCTTTCCTAAATTCCTCCCAAGGTTTATTAGTGTGAACTTGAATACTTTCTAGGATATAACTAGAAACTACAAGGCCAAAATATTTCACTAAAACATCATCAGGTAAACCTTGGATTTGTAGTTGCTCCTCAAATGCATCCAGGTACTTTGTAATGTTTAAGCCAGTGAATTTGCCTTTTTCTCTTAAGATAGCTTGGAGTGTGTGTGTTCCTTGCTTCTCTACCATCATATTTTTGAACATCTCCTCCATTTTGCATTCTTGATAATGCTTCCAATGGAGTAGAAGATCTCTAATGGCAGGTTCTAATTGTTCTCTAAACTACCTAAGCCTATCCCTAGATGATAAAGCCAGGAATATTGGCTTTACCAAATCCTAGGCTTTACTAATACTATTTTCTTTTCCTAAATATATTTTCTTTTCTTAATCCTAAACTTATACTTATCTCTTGACTTGATCTTTTGAATTTATAAGTAGATTTCTCTTTTACTTTGTGATTTTTTAATTTTTAGAACTTACTTTAATTTTTAAACCTTTGAATATTTAATTCCAAAGATTCATCTAATAAAGTTTATATGTGTAGATAGGTTTAATAAGTTTTTAAATATATTTTCTTAATTTAAATATTTTGGATGTTCAATGTAATAAGTAAAACAAAAATTACTATTAATTTCCTTAATAATATTTTCTTAAGTTGATTTTGGATAAAGTAGGAAAGCAATAAAAGCAGCTACCTTAATCAAAAGAGCTTGAACCTAAAACTCTTTTTGTGCAATAAAATAAAATTCTTTTTGTGAAGTAAACAAAAAGTCTTCTGTTTAATAAAGATTTTTCTTTTTGTGCAATAAAATAAACCTTTTCAATTATTTTATAAAATTATCCTAAGATCTAATATGAAGTTCCTCGCAGTACTTAAACAAAACTAATCTTTCCTAATGCAAGAATGCTTCAATCTTTTGTAAATGCTAGTGTAATGTGCCTAATTTATGGTGCAAATGAAAACAAGCCTTCTTTTTTAGTGATGTAATTGTACTAAAAATAAAGGAACTTTGAAAAACCACCTTACTTAAAGTTACTCGATGCACAGGTTATAATGTGCAACGTGATAAATGTTTTTTACAAACTTATTAAACCTAAGTACAAGCTAAAAGTAAATGTGTATTCGTGGTCTTCTTGTATGTTGATGAGGGGGGAATGAAGTGACGAAGCTCCTCCGGTTAGATAATCCTTCTTCCCGTGGAGGCGCTCATGTCATAAGACCAGCCCTCAACACCTAAGGAAAAAGTAAGTAGCAGCAAAATCTTCACGTTTCGTTGCAGCTTCTTCATTCACTTTCCTGCATACAAGAAGAAGATAAAGTTAATTGTAAAAACTAAAAATACAATGAAAACCCTAAGTAGACTAGCGTCATGTTTCACGTCAGGTTCACCAAATTGTTGTAGAGGGGTGTGAAGGGAGGCAGCTGCTCATCTAAATAGATTCATGCTAACCTCACTGTGTGACTACACGCTGGGTGTTTCTTTGTATGCTTCAAGGTCTAGGTTGTGTTTTCAGGTGTGGGAAAATTAATAGCTAGCATTTTATAACCTATTTAAGTTTAATCTACTAAAATTCATATGAAAGTGCATTTCTAGCATTTTGGTATGTTGTAAAGATAAGGTTTCATCTACAACTCGATCTTTAACTATTTCTATTACTTCAATTTTGTTACTAATCTTGTTTTCACTATTTCAAGTAAACGTACTCTCATATAAATATATCTTTTTTATATGCTTACATACAATTATTAACTTAAACATGCATTATCATACACTAAAATGTACTAATGCAATCTCATTCATATCTATTATGCATTTATGCACAAGTAAACTTCACCTATCTACTTCATATATGCACATGCACTCATGCACTCATGCATATAACTCATTCATATGCACTCTTTCATATGCAAATGCATTCTTTTATATGCACATATGCATGCTCATACATATGCATGCACTTATTCACATGCATTTATGCATACATATGCATGCACTTCATCAACAATACATATGCATACCTATACATCTTACTCATCATACCCATACATGCATACAGTCAAATACATATCACACATTCACATGCATACATCTTAGTTCACATGCACACATGCACCACACTTCACATCCACACACATGCATAACACTTCACATGCATACACATGCATAACACTTCACATGCATACTTACATTACATATGCATACAATTAATACCTACACATGCATACATGCATTACACTTCACATGCATACACTTGCATAATACACATGCATACCTATACATCTTAATCATCATACCCATACATGCATACAGACAAATACATATCACACATTCACATGCATACATCTTAGTTCAAATGCATACATGCACCACACTTCACATGCACACACATGCATAACACTTCACATGCCTACACATGTTTACATGCAAACACATGCATACCACTCTAACATACACATATGCATACATGCAAAAATTCTTCTCTTGTATACATGCAAAATACTCATGCATACATGCATCATACTTCACATGCATACACATGCATATAACTCACATGCATACATGCACACATTCTAACATATATGCATACACCTCTAACTTATATGCATACATACACATTCACATATCTCTCATGCACACATCACTACAACATATGAGGGGCATACCAACATCGCTGACGGTCACTCACGGCGCCGGTATAAAACCTCGGAAAACATGACTTAAAGATACCAAGGGTCAAGTGACTGTTGGTATGACCATTTTAAACGGATTGTCGGTGTGCTCCGTAGACATCGGTATAAGCGTTGGTATGGGTGTCGGTATGAGCGTCGGTAATTCAGTGGAAGTTACCAACGCCCATACCGATGCCCATACCGACGGACATATCGAGGCCAACTTTTAAACATACCGAGAACCCGAGAGCAAAACTTCACTTTTTTGCGCATGTTTGAGTACTGTTTGTCTTCTGTCGAACTTGCACGCATGAAGCGAATTGCAAAGTGCATTGTCTTGTGCACACACACACACACATCTCTCTCTACACACACACACACTCCCTCGGTTTAGATCTGAGATATTGGTCAGTAGTGCACGTATTGTTAGCCTTTGTCTTTCTTTATGCTTTAGGTCTTATAATTTGTCTTCTTTTTTATTTTGCAGAAGTTCTTTGGCGTCGATTCTTTGGAATTCATCGATAGACCACCTACATTACGCTTTGACGACAACGATCCAAAAGAGGGACATACTTGTAAGTGATTTTTTTATTGTCTATTGATAGAGAGAGAAAGAGAGAGAGAGATGAGAGAGAGAGAGAAATAGCGAGAGAGAGGGAAATAGAGAGAGAGAGAGAGAAAGAGAGAAAGAAAGAGAGAGAGAGATAGTGAGAGATAAAGAATGATGAAAAGAAAGGAAGATAGAGATAGGAAAATAGAGCACACACACACACATACATACACACACACATTTACACATGCATACATACACACACATACACATATACACACATGCATATATACACATAGGAAAATAGAGCATACATACACACACACATACACACACACACATCCACACATTTACACATGCATACATACACACATACATGTACACACATGCATGCTTACATACACACACATATACACACATGCATGCTTACATACACACATATGCACACATGCATGCATACACACACATACAAATATACATACATGCTTACCTACACACACACATGCATCCACACATACATACGCACACATATATACACATATGCATACATACACATACACACACACATACACACATACATGCACACACATACATACACACACATACACATATACACATATGCATGCATACATACACACACATACACATATACACACATGCATACATACACATAGCAAAATAGAGCATACATACACACACACATCTACACATTTACACATGCATACATACACACATACATGTACACACATGCATGCTTACATACACACACATATACACACATGCATGCTTACATACACACATATACACACATGCATGCATACACACGCATACAAATATACATACATGCATACATACACACACATGCATACACACATACATACACACACATATATACACATATGCATACATACACATACACACACACATACACACATACATACACACACATACATGCATACATACACACACATACACATATACACACATGCATACATACACATAGCAAAATAGAGCATACATACACACACACATACACACACACATACACACACACATATACACATTTACACATGCATACATACACACAAACATGTACACACATGCATGCTTACATGCACACACAAAAACACACATGCATGCTTACATACACACATATACACACATGCATGCATACACACACATACAAATATACATACATGCATACATACACACACACATGCATACACACACACATATATACACATATGCATACATACACATACACACACACATACATAGACACACATACATACACACACATACATACACACACATACACATATACACAAATGCATGCATACATACACACACATACACGTATACACACATGCATACATACACATACCAAAATAGAGCATACACACACACACACATACACACACACATATCTACACATTTACACATTTAGATTTTTATAGATGTTTAAGTATTTACGTTTTAGTATTTTAGGTTTAAGTCTAAGTCTTTCTGATTAGGGTTTTAGGGTTTTAACACCTACATAACATATATACACACATACACATACACATGCATATGATACATATATAAAAAGTACTAGTGTTTTAAATAATTTAATTAAATATATATAATTAAATATATAAAAATAGGATTAATTAAGAAAAACTCTGAATATATAAATAAATCTATATATAAAATAGGGTTTTAGGTTTTTAGCATTAGGATTAGGGTTTTAGGTTTTTAGGATTAGGATTAAGGTTTTAGGGTTTTAGGGTTTAAGAAAAAAATCTAAACAAATAAATAAATATATAAAAAAAACAGGGTTTTAGGTTTTCTGGATTAGGATTAGGGTTTTAGGGTTTTAAGATTTAAGGAAAAAATCTAAATAAATAAATAAATAAATATATATATATATATATATATATATATATATATATATATATATATATAATAGGATAATTATATAGATAAATAAATATAAAATGTATTAGTGTTTTAAATAATGTAATTAAATATATATAATTAGATTATAATTAAATATATAAAAATACAATTAATTAAGAAAAAATCTGAATATATAAATAAATATATATATAATATAGGGTTTTAGGTTTTTGGGATTAGGATTAGGGTTTTAGGGTTTGAGGAAAAAATTTGAATAAATAAATAAATAAATAAATATATAAATAAATAAATAAATATATATATATATATATATATATATATATATATATATATATATATATATATATATATATATATATATATATATATATATATATATATATATATATATATATATATATATATATATATATATATAGTAGGGTTTTAGGTTTTTAGCATTAGGATTAGGGTTTTAGGTTTTTAGGATTAAGATTAAGGTTTTAGGATTTTAGGGTTTAAGGAAAAAATATGAATAAATAAATAAATATATATATAATATAGGATAATTATATAGATAAATAAATATAAAACAAATTAGTGTTTTAAATCATTTAAATAAATATATATAATTAAATATATGTAATTAAACATATAAAATTAGGATTAATTAAGAAAAAATCTAAATATATAAATAAATATATATATAAAATAGGGTTTTACGTTTTTAGGATTAGGATTAGGGTTTTAGGGTTTTAGGGTTTAAGGAAAAAATCTGAGTAAATAAATAAATATATATAAAAAATAGGGTTTTAGGTTTTTAGGATTAGGATTAGGGTTTTAGGGTTTTAAGATTTAAGGAAAAAATCTGAATAAATAAATAAATATATATAATAGGATAATTATAGAGATACATAAATATAAAAAGTATTAGTGTTTTAAATAATTTAATTAAATATTTATAATTATATATAATTAAAAATATATAATTGAATATATATAATTAAATATATAAAAATAGGACTTATTAAGAAAAAATCTGAATATATTTATAAAATAGGGTTTTAGGGTTTTAGAATTAGGATTAGGGTTTTAGGATTAGGGTTTTAGGTTTTTAGGATTATGATTAGGGTTTAAGGGTTTTAGGGTTTAAGGCAAAAATCTGAATAAATAAATAAATATATATATATATATATATATATATATATATAAAATAGGATTTTAGGTTTTTTAAGGTGTTTAAGTATTTAGGTTTTGGTATTTGAGGTTTAAGTCTTTAGGAGTAAGAGTTTTAGGTCTAATGAAAAAACAAATGATCTAAAATGTCCATATTGTAGCAGATGACTTCTTTGGATCGGGAGGAGAGAATGGAGTGTCTTTGTACTTAGCGCAAGTATCAAATTTAGAAAAAACGACAGATTTGTACTGCACATGTTAGAGAGTATGGATCCTTTGATAGGAGTCGACTAGAAAACCTATGCTACCATTCGCATGGTCCCCCAAGTGAGCAAATGGACCCAAACGACATTGCACCGGTAACCTCTCGTGGACAAAGAGAACAAAGAAGGAATTAGACATACAAGCAATTACTAATAGTATTACACAGAATAAACATATGGAAGAGATGCTCGAAGCATTTTATGAGATGGACAAAGATCATAATGGTGGTGAAGATGTCGAGAGCTTCATGGAGACAACAGAATTTCCATGATCAGAAGTCGATGAAGAATATGAAAACATGCGAAGACTAGCTCGTTTACCACTTTACAATGGAGCAAAGATATCTGTACTACGCGCGTCACTCGGGATGCTCAATCTGCAATCCATTTATGGATGGTCAGATAGTAGTGTCATTGAATTGTTCAGGTAAGTGGAGAACAACTTGGTTTTCATTGTTGTATCAAAATAACTTTATTTACTAATATCATTTTAATTGCTTATTGCAGGCTTCTTAAAGATCAATTCTTGCTAGAGGGCAATGACATGCCTCCAACACGTGGAGATGCAAAAGAACTTTTACAGTCCATTGGAATGGATTATACTAGAATTCATGCTTGTCCGAATGATTGCATTCTCTTTCGGAATGAATATGAGCATCTCCACGTATGTCCAAAGTGTGGAGCAAATAGATTTAGAGAAGACCTTGTAGGCGAAGCAATCCCCACAAAGGTTCTTCAATATAGAGATAGATATTCTCGGTGCATCGGATCTTCAAGAGGATGCTAGATTAGAGGATTTTTGAATAAAACACTTGTACGTACTAATTTTTTTTTTTTTTTCTCTTTATTCTCTATATTTCCTTTATTATCACATACTAATTATTTGAGTTCTTTTGTTACAGAGCACGATGGGAGACAGTCCTCGAGTCACTCCTCATTCCATGATAGAGGAGCAGTTTTTAGAGTTTATCTCTCAGGTACCTCCCGCGTATATGGCCGCTGCATCACAGTATTGGATCGCTCGTGGTAGCACTCCTCTTGGCCTCACTCCTGGAGGCCTCACTCCTACCGACCTTACTCCTACCGGCCTCACTCTCGCCAGTGTCACTCCTGCTGGTGTCACTCCTGCGGGTGGTGCTACTCTCGTAGGAGGTATGTCTCATAGCTTTGTGACTCCACCATGACCATCTTTTCAGCCATCTCCTACTGGGTCTAGTAGTAGACATGTGCGTTCGACGCCTCAGCGCGATACAAGTTCTGGCCCGTCTCGTAGATCGAGGTCACGCTCTAGAGCAGGAGGTTCTAGGAGTGGATCTACAGGTAGTTCTGGAGGAGGAGGTTGTTGTGGAGGCAATGAGACAGAGTTGCTTGCCCGCTTCTACTCCTAGGATGAGTACCTCAGATGTAGGTACGCCATGCAGTACACCATGGGGTGCTCATGACCATGATGACTCCAAGGTGTATAGTATCCCAGATGGAGCTCCGGTGATGGATGCGACTGGCAAAGCAATCCATGCACGTATACGATAGCTTTGCTCCATACAGTTTGGACACTCCATCATGCTGAAATGGAGTGAACAGGATAAAGATTGGAAGAATTATATCACACAAACAATTTATCAGGAGTTCCGACCAGCCGATGGAGAGTCTCTTGTCAGTTGAGAGTGGATTCTGCACACCGCACGTGAGGTGATGTCCCATTGATGATTAGAGGCTCTTGATGCTTTCATAGCAGGCTTACCAAAGCCTATATGGTTAGATGTTGAGGAGTGGGATCTGATTCGCAATGAGTAGCAGTAGACTCTTGACCGATATAGCCAGCAGTGAGATGCCGCAGCCACACGTTTAGATACGGCTCGACCATCACATTTGGGTAGCGGTGGATATGACACGATGCATCATGAGTTTTTAGGTAGCATTTTATTTTTTGATTTTATTTGTGTTAAGTTTCTCATGTATGTTCCTCTAATGTTTTGTATATTTGTTGCAGGAGCTGGGAATGGGTCGTCCTCCAACACGAACAGAAGAGTCCTACAAATATCAGCACGGATTGACTGCACTATTGGAGGACTTGGAGGGACACAGTGCGGTCGTTTCATGGGAGCGTTTGCGATGAGGTGATTAATCTAAAAATTTAGTTTTTACTTGTTGTTTGTAATTTCATGTGAATTTATCTCATTCCATTAATGTTCTTTGTTGCAGGACTGTTGATATGGAACGTTCTTTGCATCTGTATGGCAGTCGCACACCAAAACTTTGTATTTGATTTTTATATGGCAATGCATTGCTTTGCCACATTTTGTAAAAGCGTCATATATGAGAGTGGTTTGCCACACTCTTGTACATGCTTCATTAATGAAATATATCACTTTCTTTGTACATGCTTCATGGTTCATTCTGATTATCTCTTTTGTGTCCAATAATATTAAGTTTTATGAAATCATATTTCGGTTGACATTAGAGTACACATCACATGTACTCGGTTTTTTTTGGGCAGAGTGTCTTGTCTTTTGTTAAGCAACATCATGGTAATGTTGCTGTAGCAAAAGACAACACACTTTGCCCAAAAAAAAATTTGCAGATATGGTCATCGGTATACATGACGGTACTCTGAGTAATGTCATCCGAATAAGCGTCGGTACACCTAGTAAGCGCCGGTATACGTGACGGTGCACCCAGCAAAGGCGTCGGTAAAAGCGTCAAAATTATCGATGCTTATACCGATGCTCATACCGACACCCATACCGATGCTTATACCGACGCCCATACCGACGCTTTAGTACCGACGCACGTACTGACAGCTACACCGACATCGTGGGAAAAATAGCCACGTTCATTTCCATCGATAAAGACCTCGGTATACAGCCGATTTGTTGTAGTGCATGCATACATGCAAACACTACAAATCTCTCTCTCTCTCTCGCTCTTGCTCTCGTTCCTCTCTTTCTCTCTTTCTCTCTCTCTCTCTCTCTCTCTCTTTCCTTCTCTCTCTCTCTCTCTCTCCCTCTCTCTCTCTCTCTCTCCCTCCCTCCCTCCCTCTCTCTCTCTCTCTCTCTCTCTCTCTCTCTCTCCCTCCCCTGCTGTTGGAAGGATTTCCTCACTTGAATTTTCATATAAAAAAATAAAAATATTTCGCTTTAAAGTCGATTAAATAATATATTTCTCTCTTTTTTCTTTTTTTGCATTGGAATAAAATGACTAATATTATCTCTTGGGTACCTGCAGGAAAAAGAAGAAATTATATGCATAATGAAAGGATAAATGATTCCTACTCTTAAACTTTATTTTATATTTTATTATATGTTTTTCAAATTATGTACATGTGCATTCATAAATGTTCATTTGTATGAACTCATGTTTATAAGGTTGTGTATCTATATTTATGTGAATATACTAATTTATGTATGTGTTCATGTACCTATGAATATATATATGAATGTAGGGTTTATGCTTTAAGTATGTGTTTGCATATGCATACTTATTATATTAATATGTGTACACCTATGTTTAAGCATTTTTTAATTATTTCCTACCTACGCATGGGTATGAATGTGGAGTTCCAATGCATTTTCATTATATGTGTATGAGTATTTAACCTAAGTATATACCCATGTAAGTTTAAGTGTTAAAGCATGTGAAAGTGATTGGTTGTATCTATATAAGCATGTGACTAGGTTTAGGATATGTTAGTTTTTTTTAGAAACAAGAAATAGAAATTAATATATTTAAAACCATAATGTTTTAAAGATGACCAAAAACCTTATGAATATTATCATATGTACATTGTTGTTTATTACTTTCAATATTTATAAGATCATTAAAAAGGTAACTAATGGATAATATCTTAAATCATTTAACTATTAGATAAAAAATCATTTAGCTAATAAATATTTTATATATATAATTAAAAATAAATAAATACATATATATTTACATACACGTAAGTTGTGCGCCAAAATTATATATGTAACATTTGTCCAATAGTATGTAGATTAGATTGGAAAGTGTCCAAGTGTTAGGAGCGCATGAATATATGCAAGACTATGCTTATCTATAAATATTGTAAGATAATGAGAAGAATTTCCTAATGATTGATTCTGCAGGTACGTGAGAAAGAGAGAGAGAGGGAGAGAGAGAGAGAGAGAGATTTTCTTTCCCCTCCCTCTTCGTACCTGCAGGCGCACATTCCTCGGAGGTCAGAGAGAGAGATAGAGAGGGAGAGAGAACACTATTCAGTTCTCTCCCTTCATCTCTAATATCTTTTCATACCTCTTCAGTTCGTGGTCTTTCGTAAATAACTTTAAGATCTTTTCTTTATCTCTTTCGTTCATGGTTCTTTAGAAATGGGAAGTGAGCATGCATAATAGCAAAACGGAAAGGAAAATGTACTAGAAGTCGAGGGCACTATGCGACGCATGAAAGTATGGCATCCTTTAGATATGGAGACTTTACAGAAGGCTTTGATAGCCGGTGATTGTTTACAGAGATGCTAATGAGGTTATATCCTCACATGAGGCAAAAGAAGCGAAACTCTTGCATTAGGATGATGCTCGATGACTATTCGGAGAGATGCTGATGAGGTTATATCCTCACATGAGGCAAAAGAAGCAAAACTGTTGCATTAGGATGATGCTCGGTGACTGTTCGGAGGTTTCATCGTATAAAAGCATGACCCTTTTTCACGTTTCTTGTGTTGTCAAACCTGAAGTTTGGGCATCTTCAGATTGTTCGTCGTGCACACTGTCTCATAAATGCTTGATGTTATAGTCAAGACTGATAGGGCAAACCCTGTGGTGTTGCATCTGTTCGTAGATGAAGAAATGGACATCAGTGCAGAGTCTTTCTGCTCCATTGTTTCTATTGCACACAGAATGTTTTTATAGAAACCTGGGTAGTTATTAATATTACATTTCTTTAAGAACAAACATGCTTGTTTCTAAAGGGAAGCATTTTCTTTAGAAATTTACATCGCCTTCAGCGAGAGAACGTATAGTACTGTGATTGCGACATCTATGAAAACGCAAAGCTATGATCCTTGTCCATCTGCAATGTAATATTCTTTTCATGGTGAGATAATAAGGCCTTATTGAATGAACTATATAGGTTCTGGATATAAGTCATTTTATTTCCTAATTTGAATTAGAAGAAGGTATTGATTGTTTATTTAGGGATGTGTTTTCTTTAGGAGCCAATGTAAGCTTCTACATTCCTAGTGCATAAGAATCTGACGATATAATCGCTGCATCACATGCGATGATCCTATATGATGCGCTGTGTGCCTCATGATCTTGTTTTTGTTTCCATGTGATAGAAGTTTATTTTCAAGGGACAAATATTTTTATTTCCATGCGACAAACCGCGTTTTCATTTTCAAGCGACAAATGTTTTTGCTTTCATTTTCATGACACAAGTATTTTAAAATGTTTTGAAATAGTGATAAGAGATGAATGTATGCGTACACATACTACACACTAGTCATTATTTACTGGAAACATATGAATATACTCAGTAGTAGCGATTGAACTGGTTGTTTGTGGTACTCTGTTTCCATTGTTGTTGGGCTGTGCGTTGACGTTTGCATAGAGCCTCGATTATTTCATAGTTAAAAATATACTTCCCCTTAAATTTTTGTAAAAAGGAAAAAGCCATCTATTAGAATGTAAGTCGAGACATGCCTCGGGGATCCAAGCATAAAATATTTTTAATTGCAGGTACAAAGATGATTGATCAACTGAATTTATACAACATTGTTCAGGATTGTTATATGTTAGCATTATATTTACTGATTAAGGAAATATTCATGTAATGGAGTTGAATGAGTGGAATGCAGTTTTCATGTTAAATCACATTCCATTCAACTGTCTATCTTGTATTTTCGAAAGAGTTTTTGTTTTGATTGTGAGGACGAATAATTGTGGCCTATGCATCTGAGAAGTAGAAAGCTTTTTTATTTGATAAAAGCATGACGGGTCATGTGCTATCTATTTTATAAAAAGTATGATATACCCAGTATATAGACAACTATATGGCTATAAATGGATCTGAATTAATATACTATATGAGAAAGATTACCTATAAAATATGACTCTACAAAAATGTTGTCGATTTGATATATCCACAAAAACAGATGGGACATTGATTCAACCTGCATGGATTAACATGGGAATCTAGCGGCCATGTTGTCTCTCTGATCAAATAGAGATTGACGATAATCTACTTAGAACATCTTTTTATTAAAAACATTTTTGGACATTTCATGCACTACAATCATTGACCTTGTTTTCATAGTAAATACAGTTGAGAAAGTTTAGGCTTATCATTCTTAATATGACATTGCTGTTAGATGTATATAGAAGTTGTGTACACCGTTATGTGTGTGTGAGAAAGAGAGAGAGAAATATACAGTTATTAGTATTTGAACTTTGTACATATGCATAAGTGCATATATGTAGTATGAACTATATGCTTATGAGCATGAAAATGCATAAGAAAGCATGGAGGTGATGAGTGCATGTGCACATATGAAGTAAATAGGTGACATGAATAAGTGTATGCGCATGTGTTAAGTATGTACATATGCCTATATGAAATAGATGTGTGCATAAGTTAGTTGAATATATATGCATGAATATATGATGATATGCATGTATATATGAGAAATGTTGAAGTATTGTATGATGCATATTCGCATGGAAACAAATATAAGTTTACTTTCATTTAAATAAATATTTACATAAGCATGAAAGTTAGAAAGTTAGAAGTTTATATACATGTATTAGCATAGAATTAAGTTATGTTAAGTTTTAAATATTAAAATAGCAAATGAGTGTTTTACTTTACTAAAAGCATACTCATGTTTTTTTCCTAATGATTGATTCTGCAGATCATTGAAGAGATTTCAAAGGAGATTACGAGAATACAAGCTTACGAGATTTCAAGTTTACAAAAATTGCAACATTTGAAGATTGAAGTTTTTTATGATCATCTAGAATTATTAAGTTGTATAGGATTATGCACAAAGTGATTGTATTAGCACGTAAACATAAGTTTTTGTATAGGCTTAAGAATTGATCCTAAAGTTTTCTAGCACTTTCGCTTTTCGATATAATTAAGATTTTATTTTGAACTTTTATATGTCTATACATTTAGCAATGATAAGAAAATATGTTATGATAAATGAAAAATTAGTTAGTTCTTTTGAAATCTTAGTTTTAGATTACACTCAAATAAATTAGAAAAGCTTTAGCTTTTATCTTTCATAAATTGAAAAATCAACCCAAGTCCCTAAGCATACTTAGAAGCACCCTGCGTGCAGTCACATGGTTAGGTTAGCGTGAATCTTTTAGATGAACGTCTGCCACCCTTCGCGCCCCTCTACGACAACATTGGTGAACCCGATTTGAAGCGTGACGATAATGTGCCTAGGGCTTACATTGTATTTTTAGTTTTAATTTAAGAACCTAATTTTATTTTCTTCTTGTATGCAGAAAAATTGAAGATTGAAGCTGTGACAAAACCATGGAAGAAGGATTTCCAATCGGTGGAGCTTCGTCGCTTCAAACCCCCCCCATCAACATTCAAGAGAATTAAGAGATATTCACAGTCACTTTAGTTTGTATTTAAGATTGTTTAATGTTCACTTTAGAACCTCTTCAGCAAAGCAATCATCAAGTAAGGTGTTTATTTTAAGTTCTTTATTTTTAGTTTACTCACATCACTTAAAAAGAAAAGTTGTTTTCATTTGCACTTAGGATTTAAGCACTTTCATATTTGCATTAAAAGATTATTTAAAACTTTTCTTCTTTATTTCGGAAAGATAGTTTTACTTAAAGTATTTAAATATCTGTATCTTAGATTTTAGGAAAAGCTATTATATTTTGCATCATCAAAAAGAAAAGATTTTAAGTTTTGAAAAAGAAAGATTGTTTGTTTTATTTTCATTGCATAAAAAGAAAGCTTTTAGCATAAAAATAGTTTAAATTTAGGTTACATTTGACTTATAGTTAATGCTTTACTTTTTCAAAGAAATTAATTTTAAAGAAATTAATAGTAAACTAAAGGACTTAAATCAAGAAAATCTAGAAAAAAAATTTCTAAATTCAAAAAGAGTAAGTAAAAGAGAAGTTAAAATTTAGGTTTTAGAAATCAAAATGATTTAAGAAAAGAAGATTAGAGTTAGTAAAGCCTAGACTAGGGTAACGCCATCCCTGGCATATCAACTAGTGATAGATTTAGACAGTTTAGAGAGAAATTAGATCCGGCTATTAGGGACCTTCTTCTCCATTTGAGGCGTTATCAAGAATGCAAAATGGAGTAGATGGTCAAGAACATGATGATAGAAAAGCAAGGAACTCGTAGAGTCCAAGCTATTCTAAAAGAAAAAGGAAAATTTACTGGATTGAACATTACGGAAAGTAAGAAAATTATTAAATTCGGTGATGAATTTCTTTCTCAAATCGAAAAAGAGCAGTTTTCCAAGATGATTGTTTGTCATGGTAAAGCTTTTTCTTTATTCCCTCATGAGATAGGATGTGCAGACCCAAAGTTAGTAGCTCCGATGATTATTTTCATAGTACCGCATATTCCTTGGAATCTTCGTCCGATTCCAATTCCAAAGGCTCATTTACCTGAGCTAATGAGACTGTTAAAGGAGAAGATTGCCATGAGAAACTTGGAACCATCCTCAGCACCATACTCTAATAGGTGGTTCAAGGTACCGAAAAAGAGTGGGAAGCTATGCTTTATTCAGGATTTGCAGCCTGTGAATAAAGTCACTATTAGGAATGTAGGAACGGGTCCCATTGTAGATGAGTTTGTCGAGGCATTTGCTGGTCACTCCATCTATTCAATGGGAGACCTATATTCAGGGTATGATCAGTTTCAATTAGCAATTGAGAGTCGAGATGTGACCACGATGAAGACTCCTTTGGGTTTAGTACGTATGTGTACTTTACCACAAGGAGCCACGAATTCTGTGGCACACATGATGAATGCTATGAATCTGGTCCTACATGACTTTATCCCAAAAGTGACGATGCCTTTTATTGATGATATTCCAATAAAAGGGTGTGTGGAAAAAGAAAAGGATGAAAGTTTAGATTCATCTGGTTGCAGAAAGTTTGTTTCTAACCATATTTCAGATTGTGAAAAGATATTTGAAAGATTTGAAGAGGTTGGACTAACTTTCTCCCTAGAGAAATCAACTTTTGGTGTTAATGAAGTGCTAATAGTTGGGCATTTATGTGGCCATTATGGTCGTAGACCCTATCCAGCAAAAGTTGATGCCATTAGTAGGATTTCTGAGAGATGTCGCAATGTAAGTGAAGTAAGGAGACTCCTAGGTGCATGTGTTTTCTATGTCATCTGGATCCCTCACTTTGCTCATGTAGCAAATTGGCTTTATGATTTATTGAGAAAAAGAAAGAAATTCTTTTGGACTGATGAGCATTCTAGAACAATGAGGCATCTAAAGCAATTGCTTATCAATGCTCCTATTTTGAAACGTATTGACTATACAGGAAATAAGCCTGTAATCCTAACCGTTGACACTAGTCCTATTGGTATAGGCTGGGTCATTGGATAAGATGTTGAGGAGGAGCAAAGGTATGCAGTTCGCTTTGGAGCGAAGATTCTTCATGATACTCAAAAGAATTACCCACAAATTAAGAGAGAATTATGGGGATTAGTTACAACTTTAAAAACAGATAAAGAATACTTTATAGGGGCTAATGTAATAGTAGAAACCGATTGTCTTCCGTTAATAGGTTTAATAACTAATTGTTCCTCTCCAGATATAGCTATGCTACGATGTATAGCCTTTATTAAATTCATTAATCATGCTTTTGTACATATAGCCGGTAAACATAACACTGTCCCTGATATGCTTTCAAGAGCAAAATTTGACAATGATAGTGAAGCATTAAATAATGATATTAATTTAATAAACTATGAAACATCTACCTAAACATATGAGAAATTTAGAGAAAACGATTATGAAGGAGAGTGGCGAGATATAGGAAACTATCTGAGTTCATTTCAGCCTTCCCCAAGCTGGTCTTCAAATCGATTCCGGAACATCAGGAAGAAGTCTTTCAACTTCTTCTTGAAAGATGGATATCTTTGGAGACATGCTAGAGGTAAGGTTCGAAACCCTCAAAGAGTACTAGGTTTGAAGGTTTTTCAAGTGTAAGTTATGCAAGAGATGCACGAAAGGCTTTGGGCTGGTCATAAAGGCTTTGTAGCTACATATGAAAAGATTAGGGAAAGCTACTGGTGGCCGAGGATGTACGTAACTGTTAAAGAATTTGTGAGCACTTGTATTACGTGCCAGTTACATTCCTTTGTCAAGCATAGAGATCCCCTTCACCCAACCTATCCACCTTGTATTCATTACAAGTGGGTAGTTGACCTTGTGACCATGCCTAAAAGCAATAATGGCATGAGATATATTGTTCTTGCACGAGAGGATTTGACAAATCATGTCGAGGGTAGAGCGCTTCGCTCCAATACTACTTATAATGTATGCATATTCCTTTTGGAAGAAGTATTATCCAGATTTGGATATATAGAAAAAGTAGTAGCGGATAGAGGTGAGTTAGATGCTAAAGAGGCGAGAGAATTCTTTGCACAACATGGTATTCGACTGTCTCTTACGATTGCTTATGATCCAGAAGCAAATGGAAAAATAGAACGAGGGCATCCTTCCATAGTGAAAGCCATTTCTAAAGCTTGCCATGGAGATATTGGTCCATGGCCAAAATATCTCCCATTTGCTCTTTGGGCTGATAGAATGACGTACACGAGAACAACTGGGTTTATGCCAGCTGAACTCATGTACTGTCAAAAAACATTATTTCCTGTTCATATTCAGATAGTTAATTGGATGAGTCTAGGTTGGAAGGATAATATTTCAAGAGAGGATTTATTAGCACTTAGAATTAAACAATTGAAACAAGGAAATGAAAATCTTAAGGAAGCAATTAAAAAATTAAAAGTATCAAGATTGAAAAATAAGATATATTTTGATAAGAAACATAGACTAAGACCGCAACCAATAGAGAGTGGTGATTGGGTGCTTGTATATGATAGTACGTTTGATACTTAATACGATGCACGTCGGAAACTAACTTAACGCTGGTTCGGACCTTACATTGTTGTTTCAGTTTATGAAACCGGTACATATAAATTACGTGAATTTGATGGTTCTATTTTAAGAAATTTAATTGCAGGAAAAAGAATCAAGCTCTTTAGAAGAAGAGAAAGCAGTACATTTGAATTGGATGAAGACTTCTTGGAGGATGATGATGAAGAAGAATAAAAATGATCAGGTGAAAGAGTTCTAAACTTTACTTATTTATTAGTTGTTAATATAATTGTTTTTAATTGATGCATTTCATGTGTAGATGTGTACAACCTTCTGATAGGAAAGGAAGATTTTTAAAATTATGAAACAATGAATTTAAAACTGAAGTAGGGATGTGTATGAATAGAAGATAAGAATTAGAGACCCTATGTCTTTCATAAGGATAGGAGAGGGAACACTTGACTTGCGATTCCTAGTAGAAGTAAGTTTATTTTATATAGGTAGACTTCCTTAACTTCTAAACCATTTAGCTAATGAGATCCTAGTTCCCACTTTAGCATTCCTCTAGAACCTCTGCTCTAATTAGGGGTTAAGCCTTTCCCCTTCAACAAAAAAGTTGCGAAAAAAAAATAAGAACATCAAGCAGTATATTAATGGCTACTACACGATGAGAAAAAGAAAATTAAAAAAGAAAAAGATAAAAAGAAAGAATAGAAAAGAAAAAAGTTATCATGTTTCAGTTGGGGTCTCGAAACCACTTCTGAAATTCTATACGGGCAATATGAGGCGGATTTATGCTATAGCGGAATTAGTTAGAAGCATCTTATGGCAAGTGGCTAGGGAGTGAGGGATAGACCATTTATATAAAATATTTATTACTTTTGAACGGGTTAATAGAAGAGCAAGTACCACAACTGTCTGCTTGATTTCTATGGGACTTTCTAAAACTTGTTTTCAATTTCATGCATTGAACGAAAACGTTTATGATTCAAGTTTGCATAATTTTAAAAGGTTTTTCTTAACTATCAAAAAATCTACTTACCTTTAGGAGCATATTTTATATAATTTTTAAGAAAATGTTTCAAGAAATATTTTTTAAAAGAAATCGATACTGCTTTCCTATTGAAGTGCAGGTTGGCCCATCGAGGGTGATGTGCAGGTTTGGTGGGGGCAGATGTCGGAAGGATTTCCTCATTTGAATTGTCATATAAAAAAATAAAAATATTTTGCTTTAAAGTCGATTAAATAATATCTTTCTCTCATTTTTTTTCTTTTTTTTTTGCATTGGAATAAAATGACTAATATTATCTCTTGGGTACCTGCAGGAAAAAGAAGAAATTATATGCATAATGAAAGGATAAATGATTCCTACTCTTAAACTTTATTTTATATTTTATTATATGTTTTTCAAATTATGTACATGTGCATTCATAAATGTTCATTTGTATGAACTCATGTTTATAAGGTTGTGTATCTATATTTATGTGAATATACTAATTTATGTATGTGTTCATGTACCTATGAATATATATATGAATGTAGGGTTTATGCTTTAAGTATGTGTTTGCACATGCATACTTATTATATTAATATGTGTACACCTATGTTTAAGCATTTTTTTATTATTTCCTACCTACGCATGGGTATGAATGTGGAGTTCCAATGCATTTTCATTATATGTGTATGAGTATTTAACCTAAGTATATACCCATGTAAGTTTAAGTGTTAAAGTATGTGAAAGTGATTGGTTGTATCTATATAAGCATGGGACTAGGTTTAGGATATGTTAGTTTTTTTTAGAAACAAGAAATAGAAATTAATATATTTAAAACCATAATGTTTTAAAGATGACCAAAAAACTTATGAATATTATCATATGTACATTATTGTTTATTACTTTCAATATTTATAAGACCATTAAAAAGGTAACTAAGGGATAATATCTTAAATCATTTAAATATTAGATCATAAATCATTTAGCTAATAAATATTATATATATATAATTAAAAATAAATAAATACATATATATTTACATACACATAAGTTGTGTGCCAAAATTATATATGTAACATTTGTCCAATAGTATGCATTAGATTAGATTGGAAAGTGGCCAAGTGTTAGGAGCGCATGAATATCTGGAAGACTATGCTTATCTATAAATATTGTAAGATAATGAGAAGAATTTCCTAATGATTGATTCTACAGGTACGTGAGAAAGAGAGAGAGAGAGAGAGAGAGAGAGAGAGAGAGAGAGATTTTCTTTCCCCTCCCTCTTCGTACCTGCAGGCGCACATTCCCCGGAGGTCAGAGAGAGAGAGATAGAGAGGGAGAGAGAACACTATTCACTTCTCTCCCTTCATCTCTAATATCTTTTCATATCTCTTCAATTCGTGGTTTTTCGTAAATAATTTTAATATCTTTTCTTTATCTCTTTCGTTCATGGTTCTTTAGAAATGGGAAGTGAGCATGCATAATAGCAAAACGGAAAGGAAAATGTACTAGAAGTCCAGGGCACAATGCGACGCGTGAAAGTATGGCATCCTTTAGATATGGAGACTTTACAGAAGGCTTTGATAGCCTCCTTGCCTCTCAACTCCATGATTTCGCATTGCCTGGAGTATACGTTAATAAATATTACATTTCTTGAGGCCTGATTCGTAAGATTCTTATTTACAGAGATGCTGATGAGGTTATATCCTCACATGAGGCAAAAGAAGCAAAACTGTTGCATTAGGATGATGCTCGGTGATTGTTTACAGAGATGCTGATGAGGTTATATCCTCACATGAGGCAAAAGAAGCAAAAGTGTTGCATTAGGATGATGCTCGGTGATTGTTTACAGAGATGCTGATGAGGTTATATCCTCACATGAGGCAAAAGAAGCAAAACTGTTGCATTAGGATGATGCTCGGTGATTGTTTACAGAGATGCTGATGAGGTTATATCCTCACATGAGGCAAAAGAAGCGAAACTGTTGCATTAGTATGATGCTCGGTGATTGTTCGGAGAGATGCTGATGAGGTTATATCCTCACATGAGGCAAAAGAAGCGAAATTGTTGCATTAGGATGATGCTCGGTGACTGTTGGGAGGTTTCATCGCATAAAAACATGACCCTTTTTCACGATTTCTTGTGTTGTCGAACCTGAAGTTTGGGCATCTTAAGATTGTTTGTCTCTACAATATCATCGTGCAGACTTTGTCTCATAACTGCTTGATTTTATAGTCAGGACTGATAGGGCAGACCCTGTGGTGTTGCATCTGTTCGTAGATGAAGAAATGGACATCAGTGCAGAGTCTTTCTGCTCGATTGTTTCTATTGCACACAGAACGTTTTTATAGAAACCTGGGTAGTTATTAATATTACATTTCTTTAAGAACAAACATGCTTGTTTCTAAAGGGAAGCATTTTCTTTAGAAATTTACATCGCCTTCAGCGAGACAACATATAGTACTGTGATTGCGACATCTATGAAAACGGAAAGCTATGATCCTTGTCCATCTGCAATGTAATATTCTTTTCATGGTGAGATAATAAGGCCTTATTGAATGAACTATACAGGTTCTGGATATAAGTCAGTTTATTTCCTAATTTGAATTAGAAGAAGGTATTGATTGTTTATTTAGGGATGTGTTTTCTTTAGGAGCCAATGTAAGCTTCTACATTCCTAGTGCATAAGAATCTGACGATATAATCGCTGCATCACATGCGATGATCCTATATGATGCGCTGTGTGCCTCATGATCTTGTTTTTGTTTCCATGTGATAGAAGTTTATTTTCAAGGGACAAATATTTTTATTTCCATGCGAAAAACTGCGTTTTCATTTTCAAGCGACAAATGTTCTTGCTTTCATTTTCATGACACAAGTATTTTAAAATGTTTTGAAATAGTGACAAGAGATGAATGTATGAGTACACATACTGCACACTAGTCATTATTTACTGGAAACATATGAATATACTCAGAAGTAGCGATTGAACTGGTTGTTTGTGGTACTCTGTTTCCATTGTTGTTAGGCTGTACGTTGACGTTTGCATAGAGCCTCGATTATTTCATAGTTAAAAATATACTTCCCCTTGAATTTTTGTAAAAAGGAAAAAGCCATCTATTAGATGTAAGTCGAGACATGCCTCGGGGATCCAAGCATAAAATATTTTTAATTGCAGGTACAAAGATGATTGATCAACTGAATTTATGCAACATTGTTCAGGATTGTTTTATGTTAGCATTATGTTTACTGATAAAGGAAATATTCATGTAATGGAGTTGAATGAGTGGAATGCAGTTTTCTTGTTAAATCACATTCCATTCAACTGTCTATCTTGTATTTTCGAAAGAGTTTTTGTTTTGATTGTGAGGACGAATAATTGTGGCCTATGCATTTGAGAAGTAGAAAGCTTTTTTATTTGATAAAAGCATGACGGGTCATGTGCTATCTATTTTATGAAAAGTATGATATACCCAGTATATGGACAACTATATGGCTATAAATGGATCTGAATTAATATGCTATATGAGAAAGATTACCTATAAAATATGACTCTACAAAAACGTTGTCGATTTGATATATCCACAAAAACAGATGGGACATTGATTCAACCTGCATGGATTAACATGGGCATCTAGCAGCCATGTTGTCTCTCTGATCAAATAGAGAATGACGATAATCTACTTAGAACATCTTTTTATTAAAAACATTTTTGGACATTTCATGCACTACAATCATTGACCTTGTTTTCATAGTAAATACAGTTGAGAAAGTTCAGGCTTATCATTCTTAATATGACATTGCTGTTAGATGTATATAGAAGTTGTGTACACCGTTATGTGTGTGTGAGAAAGAGAGAGAGAAATATACAGTTATTAGTATTTGAACTTTGTACATATGCATAAGTGCATATATGTAGTATGAACTATATGCTTGTGAGCATGAAAATGCATAAGAAAGCATGGAAGTGATGAGTGCATGTGCACATATGAAGTAAATAGGTGACATGAATAAGTGTATGCGCATGTGTGAAGTATGTACATATGCCTATATGAAATAGATGTGTGCATAAGTTAGTTGAATATATATGCATGAATATATGATGATATGCATGTATATATGAAAAATGTTGAAGTATTGTATGATGCATATTTGCATGGAAACAAATATAAGTTTACTTTCATTTAAATAAATATTTACATAAGCATGAAAGGTAGAAAGTTAGAAGTTTATATACATGTATTAGCATAGAATTAAGTTATGTTAAGTTTTAAATATTAAAATAGCAAATGAGTTACTTTAATAAAAGCATACTAATGTTTCTTTTGCTAATGATTGATTCTGTAAATCATTGAAGAGATTTCAAAGGAGATTACGAGAATACAAGCTTACGAGATTTCAAGTTTACAAAAATTGCAACATTTGAAGATTGAAGTTTTTTATGATCATCTAGAATTATTAAGTTGTATAGGATTATGTACAAAGTGATTGTATTAGCACTTAAACATAAGTTTTTGTATAGGTTTAAGAATTGATCCTAAAGTTTTCTAGCACTTTCACTTTTCGATATAATTAAGATTTATTTTGAACTTTTATATGTCTATACATTTAGCAATGATAAGAAAATATGTTATGATAAATGAAAAATTAGTTAGTTCTTTTGAAATCTTAGTTTTAGATTACACTCAAATAAATTAAAAAAACTTTAGCTTTTATCTTTCATAAATTGAAAAATCAACCCAAGTCCCTAAGCATACTTAGAAGCACCCTGCGTGCAGTCACATGGTTAGGTTAGTGTGAATCTTTTAGATGAACAGAGCCACCCTTCGCGCCCCTCTACGACACCGCGATCACACACGCATCTGTCAGCCATTGATAATTAGTCTCTCTTTCCCATTTTCTCTGCCTCTCTCTCTCTCTCCAAGAAACTTTCTAACATCCCTTACAGTCTTAGGAATCGGCCAATCAACTATTGTTTTTATTGTATCTTTATCTATAAGGATTGCGTCTTTTGATATACTCTTCCTAGATACACAAGTTTATCCTTAGCAAATAAACACTTACTCTTTTTCCCATACAATTTCTGTTCTCTAAGATTTTGCACAGTCTTCTTGAGATGTACCGCATGCTCAGAATCATCTTTAGAGTATACAAATATATCATTAAGAAATACTAAGATGAATTCATCTTGGTAATTGTGAAAAATATTATTCATCAAGCACATAAATGTGGCAGGAGCATTTGTTAATCCAAAAGGTGGAACCGTAAACTCATAGTGACCATATCATGTTGAAAAAGTTGTCTTAAGAATATCCTCTATTTGGATCCTAATTTGGTGACATTCAGATCTTAAGTCAATCTTAGTGAATACAGTCGCTCCACTTAATTGGCCTAATAAGTCATCTATGTGAGGGAGTGGATACTTCTTCTTAATTGATCTTTTATTCAACCCCCTATAGTCAATGCATAATCTATAAGAGCCGTCTTTCTTCTTTTGAAATAAAACAGGTGCACCCCAAGGTGAGACGCTCGGTCTTATCAAGCCTTTCTTCAGAAGATCATCTAATTGAATCTTAAGCTCCTTTAAATCATCGATGTGAAATCTTTAGGGTGCTCTAGAACATGGTTCACTCTCTGGATATAGGTCAATGGCATGGTCAATCTGCCTAGGTGGAGGTATATTAGGCAACACTTCTGGAAATACATCTGCGTATTCTTTCAAAAGATTTTCTACATAATTCGAAACACTTTTCTCATTATCTTCTTCATGCACATTGTTTACATACACTATACATGTTCTACAACCATCATATATACCTTTAATTATCAGGATAGCAAAAATAAGGATTGGTTTAGGGCTATAGGCATCATCTAGAATATGAATAGATTCATCATCTAGCTTTTAAGTGATTGTTCTTTGTTCACAATTAATCATCGTAGAATTTTTAACTAACCAATCCATGCGTATGATTGCATCACTATGTTTCATCTCAATTACATGGAAACTTCCAGAAAAGCACCTATCAAAAAGAGTAAATTCAAGGTTTTCAATATATCCTTTCGTGTAGTGTAATCGTGCATTGCCCATCTCTACATGTTGGTTATCCGCATATTTAGGGCTATCCCTAGATTTTGTACCAATTTGATAGATAGAAAACAATGGGTACTATCTAAATCAATCAAGAATCCCATTTTATGCACAAAAATCATACATGGAATCATGATTACAAAAGCCTTTGGGAAATAACTAACCACAATGCAACGTAAAGTAGAGTCACGACACTTACCTCCATCATTTGCTTCCTCAATAATTGTACCCTCCTCGATGATGTTTATTGCTTTTGATTATGCAGGTCAAAAGACCACCTTATTCGGGCACTCATATGTCCGATGCCCTTGCTCCTCACAACGAAAACACACACCAAGTCTTTTTGCCCTCTCAATAAAATTAGGGTCTTGTTGCCACTCGATTGGTTGATGCCTCCTTTGATTTCCACCTGAGCAGGATTCTTTGCTTGGTTAGTAGAAGATGGAGTCTTCTTTGAATTGTTCATGTTCATTGCAAGATGTCTTTGTGGCCCTATGTCCCGTTTCAATGAATCTACTTCTATTTGCCTTTTACAAATTGAACTTCTCCATCTTCTCAAAGTTCTCGACCATCGCAATAGCATCAAAAAAATCAATGTATCTAGTTCCCTTGACTTGATAGCGAAGTTCCTCACAAAGCCCTCCAATAAATTTACTCTTTAGAGCGTTACCACCAACCTCTAATGCATATTTATCAAGACCTAGGAACTTCTCTTAGTACTCATCAACAGATAGGCTATGCTTATCACTTTTGTGTTGTTGGAAATTGTAGAACTCCGTCTTCTTCTCCATATGGTAGTGTGGAGAACAATAACATTTTTCAGCATATATGATTTCCACCATAGCTTCGCGATCCCATGCAGTTCACTCTTTAGAGCATTACCACTTACCTCTAATGGATATTTATGAAGACGTAGGAACTTCTCTTTGTACTCATCAACAAATAAGCTATGCTTATCACTTTCATGTTTTCGAAAACTGTAGAACTTCATCTTCTTCTCCATATGGTAGTGTGGAGAACAATAGTGTTTTTTATCTTTTTCTCTAAATTTCTTCCATAGAACTGGACCAAAATGCATTCAAGTTTGCATATACGACTTCTACCATAGCTTCGCGATCCCACGCAGGTGCAGGATCCCAACTTTTGCCTTGGACTCTTCACTAAATTGTCGAAGATCAAAGAAATCCACCAGTTCCTCAATCTGTGCCTCAAGATCCTCGCCACTCTTCTTCTCACCATCAAAATCATTCAATTTTGCCTTCTTGTAGACTTGGTTAAGGGCAAACCCACCTGGTTCCATATCTCCATAATTGCAGTTTTGTTCTTCGTGAGGTACACTACGTGTTCGTGCACCTTTACCTATTTCATCGATCAGCTCCACAAAAAAATTTGTTGCTCCTTCTGGTTGCTTTCTGCCTCGATCTTTGTGCAATTATCCAAGAAGCTTTTGAATGAGCTTCTCAATCACAATCTATCCCCAATCACAATCTTTCGATCACTCAAAAATAACAAAGAGAAGAACCCAGAGATTGCACAAGGTAAGAGAAAATGTGATGCAAAAGAGTAGAAACAAATATGACGCAGAGAAGGAAGAATTATGATATTATAGATGTGAATCAATGGTTATATTAGATTTGGACAATAGCTACTTGATGAAGCCTCTACCTCTCGACCACCCCTGAGCTAGCGCAATCGCATTCACACTCGCACTCTCAATCACACTCTCACTCTCACTCTCATTCTCACTCCCACTCTCAATCACAAGGTAATTCGCATATTTCTGTGCCTCTCCTGTGTTGATGCGCAGGTCTCCCTATATCAGAGTTTGATCGCTGCCCTCCCAAAGAAGTGTGTGATCCACCAAATGTAGAAAAAATCGAGTTTCTCCAAAACTTTTGCAAAAAGCCATGTGATCATAGTGTGCTTTCTTTCTTTACCATACTTGTCAAAAATAGGAGAAAAACACCAAAAAAACATATCCAAAAATATCCATCATTAGATATGGTGACATGTGAGCATCAGAATCACAAATTCAAATAGATTCACATAAGCCCTCGGTGTCTTTTTTAAGTGTTTGAAAATGGCACTTTTGAAAGCCCTATAACTCAAAAATGGTGATAAGTTAGCTTAAGCTTGTGAGAGACATTTTTATTCAATTTTGTTATCTGCACAATAGTGTTAGAGATGTCCGAGGTCCAAATCCACCTCCAAATGCCACTTTTGAGCCCTGCAAATTTCAAAATTCTAGAGAGAGAGTAAAATCATGGCATTTTCTTACAATGAACTAAATGTAGGACCCTAAATGAGGTGCTTAGAAAATGATTCACAAAAATTTCACAGAGGCACTTTTATTCTCTTGTACTTGCTCTACCTTTCTCTGATACAAAGTTTTCCTTAATTCTTTCATCTTCACCTTCAAAATTCCACTGTAAAACATGATGTGAATAAGGTCTAGAGAGAGAATATGAAACTTGTAACCCAAAATTTTTCCTAATGCATAAAATGACCTAATTATTCATTCTAATCATTATCCCCACAATGAAATTGAGAAAGTTTGAAATGAATTATTTCACTAGAAAAGAGGCCTATTACAATTCTTCCCACCTTTAAGAGCTATGTCTTCTGAGTTGGAAAGAAGGATAATGTTTTAGAAAATCTTCCAAGTTCACCCAACTTGAATCTTCTATTGGGTATGAGTGCTATTTCACTAAGATTTCTACTATAGATCTATTTCTAAGAAATCTTTCCTTTCTGTCTAATATTATTTCAAGTTGAAGCTCGAAAGAGCCATCATCTTTCAGCTTATATTTGTCGTGCAAAACATGAGAAACATTAAATACATATCTCTTAAGTAAGCTAACATGAAATACAGGATGCACATTTAGATCTTTAGGTCATTCTAGTAGATAAGCAAGAGATCCAATCCTTTTCAAAACTTTAAAAGGGCCTGCATATCGAGGAGAAAGTCTATGATCCTCCCCTAGCAACAAGTTAGATCGGTGAGGATTAACTTTAACAAATATCATATCATCAACTTGAAATTCAAGTGTTCTTCTCTTTAAATCATAGAATTTCTTCTGTCGTTTCTAAGCTTATTTGATGTGTTTCTTAATTTTCCCAAGTTCTTCATCCATTTTATCAAGCATTTATTTGGACACTTCTACTTTATTTGGAAAACCCAAAAAGGAAGGTGGAGCCAAACAATTATAACTTCAAACAATTATCAACCCAATTATAGATGCATGCCATGCACTATTGTATGCAAACTCAACCAAGGGTAAATATTCACTCCAATTATCCTGCTTTCCATTCACATACATACGCAACATATCTTCAACTACCCTGTTAACCCTCTCGGTTTCCCCATCAGTTTTTGACGCGTAAGCTGTACTCATACGAATTTGAGTTCCAATCGATTCAAATTTTGCTCTCCAAAAGTTTGACGTAAATCTAGAATCTCTATAAAAAATTATGCTTTTAGGCATTCCAAGCAATCGAAAACTTTCTTTTACAAAGATTCTTGCATCATTCAATGGAGTATCAGTCTTTTTCATAGGAAAGAAATGTACCATCTTGGTAAGTGGATCCACCACAACAAATATGGTATCATGCTTACTTTTGGTCATAGGGAGCTTAGTGATAAAGTCCATAGAAATAGTCGACCACTTCCGATTTGGAACATCCAAAGGTTGAAGCATTCCAGGCATCCTCTTAAACTCAGATTTCACATGTTGGCACTTAAAACATTCACTTACATATTTTCTAATATCCTGCTTCATACATGGCCAAAAGTACTTTGTTTTAACATAGGTCCTTGAATGGAGATTTAGAAGATATGCATAACCGATTGTAACAATACAATGTTCCATTCTACAAATGAAATTTTTTCTCATACATTGATCCTTTGTTTGCATTCAAAGAATCTTCTTGAATTTGATTGAGAAAATCAGAATTTATTATAGAAAGAAGATTACACAAAGGTCTCCGACTCAATGCATCAGCAACCTTATTTTCCTTACCAACCAGATACTTAATGTCAAAATCATACTCACTTAATAATTCAATCCAATGCTTCTGCTTGTTGTTAAGCAATGGTTGTGTGAGGATGACTGATGATGTGTTTTCAATTCAAACTTAACCCCTAACAATAGATGTCTCCAATGCTTAAGTGCATGCACAACAGCAAGCATTTCTAAATCATGAGTAGGATAGTTAAGTTCCTGTTTTCTTAGTTTTTTGGACTCATATGCGAGCACCCTATCATCTTGTGAAAGAACACATCCTATCTAACTACCACTTGCATCACATGCAAGCATGAAATGCTTTCCCATTTCTGGTATTTTCAAAACACAATTCTCAACGACTTTTTGTTTCAATGTTTCAAATGATTTTTGACAGGCATCACTCCATGAAAATCCTACATTCTTTTTAGTCAACTCTGTGAGGGGAGTAGCTATGTTAGAGAAATCCTTAATTTGTGCTCTTTCATATTGTAACAACCCAAGAAAACTTCTAACATCCCTTACAGTCTTAGGAATCGGCCAATCAACTATTGTTTTTACTTTATCTTCATCTATAAAGGTTCCTCCTTTTGATATTACTCTTCCTACATACACAAGTTTATCCTTAGCAAAGAAACACTTACTCTTTTTCCCATACAATTTGTGTTCTCTAAGAGTTTGCAAAGTCTACTTGAGATGTACAGCATGCTCAAAATCATCTTTAGAGTATACAAATATATCATCAAGAAATACTAAGATGAATTCATCTAGGAAATCGTGCAAAATATTATTCATCAAGCACATAAATGTGGTAGGAGCATTTGTTAATCCAAAAGGTAGAACCCTAAACTTAGAGTGACCATATTGCATTCGAAAAGTTGTCTTCGGAATATCCTCTGTTTTGATCCTAATTTGGTGATATCCAGATCTTAAGTCAATCTTAAAGAATACAGTTGCTCCACTTAATTGACCTAATAAGTCATCTATGTGAGGTAGTGGATACTTCATCGTAATTGTTCTCTTATTCAACCCCCTATAGTCAATGCATAATCTATAAGAGCCGTCTTTCTTTGTCTGAAATAAAACAGGTGCACCCCAAGGTGAGACGCTCGGTCTTATCAAGCCTTTCTTCAGAAGATCATCTAATTGAATCTTAAGCTCCTTTAATTCATCGATGTTAAATCTATAGGGTGCTCTAGAATATGGTTCACTCCCTGGATATAGGTCAATGGCATGGTCAATCTACCTAGGTGGAGGTATACCAGGAAACTCTTCTGGAAATAGATGTACGTATTATTTCAAATGATTTTCTACATAATTCGGAACACTTTCCTCATTATCTTCTTCATCCACATTGTTTACATACACTATAAATGTTTTACAACTATCATGTATACCTTTAATTATCTGCATGACAGAAATAAGGATAGGTTTAGGGCTATAGGCATCACCTAGAATATGAATAGATTCATCATCTAGCTTTAAAGTGATCGTTCTTTGTTCATAATTAATCATCTTAGAATTTTTAACTAACCAATCCATGCCTACGATTGCATCACTTAGTTTCATCTCAATTACATGGAAACATCCAGCGAAGCACCTATCAAAAAGAGTAAATTCAAGGTTTTCAATATATCCTTTTGTGTAGTGTGATCGTCCATTGGCCATCTCTACAGGTTTGGTTATTTGCATATTTAGGGCTATCCCTAGATTTTGTACCAATTTGAAAGATAGAAAACAATGGGTACTACCTAAATTGATCAAAAATATGATTTTATGCACAAAAATCATACCCAGAATCCTGATTACAGAAGCCTTTGGGAAAGAAGTAACCACCATGCAATGTAAAGTAGAGCCAGGGCACTTACCTCCATCTTTTGCTTCCTCAATAATTGTACCCTCCTCGATGATGTCTATCAATTTTGATTGTGCGGGTCAAAAGACAGCCTTATTCGGGCACTCATATGTCCGATGCCCTTGCTCCCCGCAACGAAAACATAGACCAAGTCTTTTTGCTCTCTCAATAAAATTAGGGTCTTGTTGCCACTCGATTGGTTGACGCCTCCTTTGATTTTCCACTTGAGCAGGATTCTTGCCTTGGTTATTAGAATACGGAGTCTTCTTTGAGTTGATCACGTTCAATGCAACAGATCTTTGTGGCCTATGTACCGTTGCAATGAATCAGCTTCTATTTTCCTTCTTCAAATTGAACTTCTCCATCTTATCAAAGTTCACGGTGTCAGAAGGATTTCCTCACTTGAAATATTGTATGGAAAAATAAAAATGTTTTGATTCAAACTTGATTAGTTGATATCTCTTTGACATATTTCTTAATGCATTAGGTTAAACTGACTAAAATTTTCTCTTGGGTACGTGCAAAAAAAAGAAGAAAATATTTTCTAAACAAAGAATGGAGGATTAATTGAACCCTTATTTAGATTCTTCATTTAATGTCCATTTATATTTTTATGAGATTTCTAAGTGAGTTAATGTGTGTGCATGATCATATGAGGATATCTATGTGACAATGAAGGAGAATTTAAGTATGGATAGTATATGTGCCTATGTTTATAGGGTTGTATATCTATATATATGGAAATGCACTTAATTATGTATGTGTTCATGTACGTATGAGTGTGAATGACAATGAGGGTTTATGCTATATGTATGTGTTTGCATATATATACTTAAAAAATATATATGTGTGCACTTCTGTCTATGTGTTTATGAATTTTTGTCTACCTAAGCATGGGTAAATTTATGGAGTTCCAATTAAATCTATGAATTTTTTAGTGTTCCTTAAAAAGCAATCTAAGTACATATGTGTTAATATGTTTTACGTATGCCTATGTGTTTAAGTCTATAAGGTTTAATATATGTGTAATAAAGAATTGTTCTAAGTGATTAGATCAATATAATATGTGCATTTTTATTTATAAGTACATATGTCCTAATCCTAAGTGCCTAAATTGTTTTAAGAACATTTATAATTAATAAGTTTCATATTTTTATGATGGATGACTTTTGATATATATATATATATATATATATATATATATATATATATATATATATATATATATATATATATATATATATATATATATATATATATATATATATATATATATATATATATATATAAGTTATATAAATAAGTAATATATATGTATTTAATTTATAAGTAAAAAGACATAACATTAAGTGTATAAATAGATAAATTATAATATTTAATTGAAATAATCATTCAGTGTAGTTAATATATTTTATTTATTGATATAAATTTCTACGTGTGTGTATGTTAAAGTAGGAGTTACTATGAGTTTATTCCTACGTGCGCCTAAGCTAGTAAATAGAATGCTAGACCCACATGGCAATGTATGCAATTCGGAAGAAGATAATTTTGGCATCATCGAGGGGCACTTCTCGAGACTCCTGGGAACCTCGAACCCCCTTTCCCACCATAGAAGGGACTGTATGGCTGCCATTTCTAGGGTTTCCCCCCGGAGGATTCCACCCAACCTCCACTCCCTGCTTCATGCCCCTATCTCGGAATCAGAAATCATTGAGGTCATTGATGCCCTCCCTCTCGGTAAAAGCCCGGGACCCGACGGACTCACTAACGAGTTCTTCAAATCCTTCAAGCTGGTGGTTGCCACCCCTCTTCGGATGGTTTGGCAAGAAGCGCTAAAGTTTGGTGCTCTTCCTTCTTGTCTAAATAATGGAATTATCAAGTTGATACACAAGAAGGGGGAAAAGAACAGAATCGAGAACTGGCGGCCTATTACGATGCTCCAAACAGGATACAAGATCATCGCCAAAGTCATTGCCAACAGACTCTCGTGCCACCTGAGATCTTGGCTTAGTGAGGACCAAAAAGGTTTCATCAAAGGCAGGTCTATCCTGGAAACCATTATGGATATTTGGGAAGGTATTCAATTTGCAAATGAGTCTAATCAAGATGTGGTTTTCCTCAAGATCGACTTTGACAAAGCCTACGACAGGCTAGAATGGGACTATATTCTGCAGTCGCTCCAAGATCTCGGACTTAGTCAGAAATTCACCAAGATGATCGCGACCCTTCTCGGAAATGCAACGACCCAAATAAACGTTAACGGCAAACTTTCGAAGGTGATCCATCTTAGAAGATCTATTAGACAAGGGTGCCCTCTGGCCCCCCTTCTTTTTGCCATCGCCACTGAGGGGCTGAGCAGACTTGTGGCTCATCATGTGGAGGCTGGCAATATCAAAGGCCTCCGGCTGCCTCACGACCACAGTCAAATCATCATGAGACTTTTTGCTGATGATATGAACGCGTTCGTCCACAATGATAATACCAGCCTGGAGACTTTCTGGAGGTGTCTTGATACCTTTTGTGATGCCTCCGGATCCAAAATCAACCACTCCAAGACCGCCTTTAGGGCTATTGTGGGTCAGCATCCTGGCCTTCTCACTGATCATGGCTGTCAAATCATTCCGCAGGGCCAAATCCTTGGACTTCTTGGAATCCCCTTGGGGTTTGGCGTCTCTATGGAGCAGCGATGGAACTGGGTGTTGGCTAAACTCGAAAACAAACTTAACTATTGGAGAGGTATGCAAATCAATCTCGCTGGGCGTGCGATGGTCATCAACACGTTCCTCCTCTCCTCTACCATCTATTTCCTTTCTTGTTGGAGACCGAATGAGCAAAGCCTGTCCAAGCTGAATAGTATTTGTAGAAACTTTCTCTGGACGGGCGATCATAACAGAAGGGGGGTGCCTAAAATCAAATGGGCCATCTGCAATAGCCCTAGAGATAGCGGGGGGCTTGGTATCCTGGACATTGGGTGTATGGCTAACAAGCTGGCAGCCAAATGGATGATTAAGGCTTGGTGCAATAGGGAGGCCTCGTGGGCCAAGCTGATCTTCAGAAACAAGAATGAGTTGGCCCTCACGGGGTTCCCGAACTGGAAGAATCTTGACATCATGACCCTGCTTTTCTCCCCGATCCCCGTCTTCCCGAAAGGCTCCAGTCTCGTGTGCTCCCTTTGGAAGGGCTGGAATAAAGTCAAAAGCTTCACAAGAATTAGTGAGGACTGGAAGTGGGCGGCCGGAATCAGACAAAACGACTCTATCTGGTTTCCGATACATGGCATCCGGAGTGTGGAGTCGTGGAACATTCAAAATGCCAAGAAGCTATGGAACAAAGGATTCAAAAAATGGAAACACCTCTGGAAACATGACACTAACAACTGGATCAACTTCAAGGATATTGACCCTCGCATAAACATCTCCTACGAAGAATGGAACACTTTGCAAAGCAGATGCCTCGCTTGGGATCGTCACAAGACTCGCCTTCTCATGGGACACGACACACCGAACTCACTTGGTCTCAAATGGCACAATGGAAATAGCCTACTCAAAATCCCGAACATCAAAGAAACGGCTGACCTCCAGATCAGCCTCAACAAGAAGTGGTGCCTATCTTGGACGCGGCTTCGGTGGGACATGAAATTCATGGGTATCTGGCACCCACTTATTGAGATTAAGAAGTCTGTCCTCTTATGGCAAATTCTTCATCGAGGAATTTGGACCAACCATAAGGCTAGCAAACTTTGTGGGATCCCTCCTTGGTGCAAACGCTGCCACCGTGCTATCGAAGATGTCCCTCACATCTTCCTTACTTGCCCCAACTCCTACAGAATCTGGCAGACGGTTAGAATGAAAATCAGACTTCAAAAACAGCTTAGTTGGAAACAAGTCCTTTTGGGAGAAGCGATCGGCTGCTCTGCGACACTCTGGAACGCCATCAGAGGGGAAGTCGTGTGGAAAATCTGGCGGGAGAGGTGTGCTCTCAACTTCGGCGATCCCCCCAGGGAGTGGTCGATTGAGAAATCACTATTCCTCCTGGGCAAAAGGATCGTTAACAGTAAGAAGTCCCCCCCCTTCAGGCACCATCAAGTCCTCCTTTTGATCAACAACAAGCTCAAACCCAAGTGGGCCCCGCATGAGGGCGATGAGAGGGTGATTAACCTTCTCTGTAATGCAACCTAGGATTCAATCAAGCTTCCCCTGCTTTGTGGGATTTGGGGGGTCCCGTGGGCACTAGTCCCCTTCGCTTGTACCTTTGTTTCTTAATTTAATTCAAGTCCGGGAGAGTAGGCTATTGCCGAACTTCCTTTATATTAAAAAAAAAAAATAGAATGCATGAGTTAATAGAAGTTGTGTATTAGTTAAGTAAGGGAATGCATGCACTCGTATAAATCTATATGGATATATATAAATATAAGATATTAATAACAAAAATCCTAATGGTCTACTCCTGCAAGTATGATGAAGCATCAGAGGGAGAGAGAGAGTATTTTCCTTCTCACCTTCCTTCCTTCCATGGTGGTAGTAGCATATAGATGGTGACAAGGAAGAGAAAAAAGCTACTTAGAGAGAGAGAGGGAGAGAGAGAGAGACGGAGAGAGAGAGAGAGAGAGGGAAAGAACCTTTTCTCCCTCCTTCCTCCATCCATGCCAGCGGCATAGACAAAGATGAGAGAGAGAGAGAGAAAGAGACAGAGAGAGAGAGAGATGCTTCTGTCTCCCCCCTTCTCCAACCATGGAAATGCACACATGCAACACATGCGGGTGAGAGAGAGAGAGAGAGAGAGAAAATGGGAAATAGAGACTGATTATCGATGGCTAATAGATGCGTGTATGACAGCAAGAGAGAGGAATGTAGGATTTGGGTGGAGTGATGCTTGTCAAAAATCATTTGAAACATTGAAACAAAAAGTCGTTGAGAATTGTGTTTTGAAAATACTAGAAATGGGAAAGCCTCTTGTGCTTGCATGTGATGCAAGTGGTAGTTAGATAGGATGTGTTCTTTCACAGGATGGTAGGGTGGTTGCATATGAGTCTAGAAAACTAAGAAAACATGAACTTAACCATCCTACTCATGATTTAGAAATTCTTGCCCTTGTGCATGCACTTAAGCATTGGAGACATCTATTGTTAGGGTTTAAGTTTGAATTGAAAATAGATCATCAGAGTCTAAAATACGTCTTCACACAACAAGCAGAAGCGTTGGATTGAATTATTAGTTGAGTATTATTTTGACATTAAGTATCTAGTTGGTAAGGAAAATAAGGTTGTTGATGCATTGAGTCAGAGACCTTTGTGTAATCTTATTTCTGTAATAAATTCTGATTTTCTCAATCAAATTCAAGAAGAGATAAAACAGGATCCTTTTTATGCACCTATTTTGAATTCTTTGAATGCGAACAAGGGATCGATGTATGAGGAAAAATCTCATTTTCAAAATGGAACATTGTATTGTAACAATCGGCTATGCATATCTTCTGAATCTCCATTCAAAGTTAAAATATTGCATGATTGTCATGATGCACCTTTTTCTACACATCCAGGTTATTCAAGGACCTATGTTAAAACAAATTATTCTTACTTTTGACCATGTATGAAGTGGGATATTAGAAAATATGTAAGTGAATGTTTGAAGTGCCAACATGTGAAATCTGAGTTTAAGAGGATGCCTGGAATGCTTCAACCTTTGGATGTTCCAAATTAGAAGTGGAAGTCTATATCTATGGACTTTATCACTAAGCTCCCTATGACCAGAAGTAAGCATGATACCATATTTGTTGTGGTGGATCAGCTTACCAAGATGGCACATTTCTTTCCTATGAACAAGATTGATACTGCATTGAATGTTGCAAGAATCTTTGTAAAAGAAATTTTTCGATAGCATGGAATGCCTAGAACCATAATTTTTGATAGAGATTCTAGATTTATGTTAAACTTTTGGAGAAACATTTGAATCAATTGGAACTCAACTTCGTATGAGTACAGCTTTCCACCCACAAACTGATGGGGAAACTGAGAGGGTTAATAGGGTAGTTGAAAATATGTTGCATATGTATGTGAATGAAAAGCAGGATAATTGGAGTGAATATTTACCCTTGGTTGAGTTTGCATAAAATAGTGCATGGCATGCATCTATAAAAATGACTCCATTTGAAGCTATGTCTAGTTATAGTTGTTTGAATCCACCTTCGTTTTTTGGTTTTCCAAATAAAGTAGAAGTGTCCAAAGAACTGCTTGATAAAATGGATGAAGACCTTTGGAAAATTAAGAAACACATAAAAGAAGCTCAGAAATGACAAAAGTGATTCTATGATTTAAAGAGAAGACCACTTGGATTTCAAGTTGATGATATGGTATTTCTTAAAGTTAATCCTCACCGATCTAATTTGTTGCTAGGTAAGCCTATCATAGAGTTTCTCCTTGATATGCAGGCCCTTTCAACGTTTTGAAAAAGATTGGATCTCTTGCTTATTTGCTGGAATTACCTAAACATTTAAATGTGCATCTTGTATTTCATGTTAGCTTACTTAAAAGATATGTATCTAATGTTTCTCATGTTTTGCACGACAATTATAAGCTGAAGATGATGGCTCTTTTGAGCTTCAACCTCAAATAATATTAGATAGAAAGGAAAGATTTCTTAGAAATAGATCTATAATAGAAATTTTAGTGAAATGGCACTCGTACCCAATAGAATATTCAAGTTGGGTGAACTTGGACGATTTCCTAAAACATTATCCTTCTTTCCAACTCTAAGGACAGAGTTCTTAAAGGGGGAAGAATTGTAATAGGCCTTTTTTCTACTGAAAAAATTCATTTTGAACTTTCTTAATTTCATTGTGGGGATAATGCTTAGAATGAATAATTAGGTCATTTTATGCATGTAGGAAGAATTTTGGGTTGACAAGTTTCATATTCTCTCTCTAGACCTTATTTGCATCATGTTTTCTAGTGGAATTTTGAAGGTGAAGATGAAAGATTTAAGGAAAACCTTGTATGAGAGAAAGGTAGAGCAAGTACAAGAGAATAATAGTGCCTATGTTAAATTTTTGTGAATCATGTTTTAAGTACCTCGTTCAGGGTCCTACATTTAGTCCATTGTAAGAAAATGCCTTGATTTTACTCTCTCTCTAGAATTTTGGAACTTGCAGGGCTCAAAAGTGGAATTTGGAGGTGGATTTGGACCTTGGACATCTCAATCACTATCATGTAGATCGCAAAATTGAATAAATGTGTCTCTCACAACCTTAAGCTAATTCATCACCATTTTTTATTTACAGGGCTTTAAAAAGTGCCGTTTTCCAACACTTAAGAAAAAACCGAGGGCTTATCTGATTCTATTTGAGATCGTCATTCTGATGTGTTGGCAAACAATGTCCCATTGGTCAAGGATTGGTCAAATTTATCCACTGTTTAAAGCATGTGTACAAGTTGTATTCAGTCCCTTGTACAAGCAAAAGCGTGGGTCAACTTGGCTACGTGGTCGTCCTCCCATCCCAGTGGTCCGGGTTCAAATCCCATCTCCAACAGCAGCGCGCTATAGCTTTTATTTGTAATGCTTTTGAGAAAGAAAAGTGGCAAACAATTCTACGACGGACAGCGTTTAGCGTTTCTCGATTACGATGGATTTAGCGATCGCTACGATCATAGGCTTTTGCTTTATTCAAGGTGCTCTTCAAGGCTCAACAATCTACTATATAAGAGACTATTTAGCTCACTTGTAATCATCCTTCACCTAGGATCAACACAAGCTTTCTAGAGCTTGGACCTCAGTAGAGGTGGTGTTTCTTCTAGCACATGGGGCAGCCATGGTGCTAACTTGAAGCATGTTGAGGAGCAGCTATGGAGTTCTTCTTGGTGATTCTTCTTGGAGAAGATGAAGAGTGTGCTCACACTCTACCTCATGGAGAGCAGGGTATCTCTTGTTCATGGCAAGAAGACTTGGTCATTAGCAGCTTGATGGTGAGGATCGCCCATCTACAAGATGTATTTGAAGATTGTCTTCCACAGGAAGATATTAGGTTGAAGATTATTTTCTACAAGAAGATGTCTAGCTACTTCAAAGACATTGGATGGGACCATCTACATGGCGTATTTGAAGATCATCTTCTACAAGAAGATGTTAGGTTGAAGATTGTCTTCTACAAGAAGATATCTGGCTACTTCAAAGACATTAGATGGAGTTTAACATAAGATTCACATCTTATGTTAAGTATTCAGGTACATATTCTCTTTATGCACACAGGTACTATTTGAAGTTTATGGAGGCTGTGGCGTTCATATCAGGAGGAGTCCTATTCGGCATAGGTACAAGAGAAATAGTACGTATATGCTTTGTGCATATTTTATGAGGTGTTTGAGAAGGTGTGTTCACATGAGTTTGAGGATTTCCGTTCACACTGATCCTTCCTCTTTCAGTCACTCATATTCACTCTTCTATAACCTATAAGGTCACACATCTCATGTATATTCAGATTACTGCCCACACATCTGAATATGTTTGTTACATTGTACATTCACTCATTCATCTATTTCTCATCACATAGAATGGTTGAGAGATATGCTCCCACATTGTACATTGAACATTGGTATATATGATACTATGAGTAAGCGCTGGCTTACGTAACACCTTACACATGACGTCTATTCTTTCTCTATCTTTATCTCATCATTTGTATGATTAAGTTGTGGTATGTTCATGTTTTGTCAATATGGAAGATTGCTGGAATTAATGTTGTACATGACTGGACCTATGGAACCATGGACCTGTGACATGAGCCTAAGGGCCTACCTCACTTCCAACATTTGGTATCAGAGCACTAAGGTTTTGGTTTCAAAACTTTAGATCTTTGGCATCAATGCATTAAGGCTCATTCATATTCCAGGTTCCCAGAATTCCAGATTTACAACATATGATTTGAAAGCATCTTCTAATATTTGACATTTGACATACACACTTAATCTAGATGAGTAGAGATTTGAGAATTAGACACTTCAGTTACATTCATCAGTGTGGAGTATGAAGTTGATGATCTGTTAGCAGCCAAATTTTTTTGAAGAGTATGCAAATACTTTACAAAAGTATTGTTTGAAGACCCAGACTTGATAAAGAGAAGACTACTTCAAATTCAAGGAAGAACAATGGTTTAGAGAAGATGAAGAAATCAGATCAACATCAAATCACAGGTATCAGTTTCTACTATCAGATTATCATTTGCAGGTCATATCTTAGAAGAGCAGTTATGAAGAGATTTGAAGAATTTCAAGGAATGCTTTCATTATTTGAAAGTTAAAGGATACATCAAAACAGGTATCTAGAGTTTTTTCTAGAAAGTTTTGAGAGATCTCTTTCATGGCAAGAAAGTGCATCTAAGAAGACAAGTGCAGAGATGAGATGAGTTTTTTCAGCCAATTTTCTGTTGTAAGTTGGTTGGATATCAAGGTACAAATGTATCTAGAGAAGGTAACTCTAGAAGGGCAATTCATCATTCAGACAACGATTGGTGAATTTAGTCATTTCAGACATTTGAAGCAGAATTTTGATTAAGAGATATGAGGAGATGATAAAACATGTTTCTATATTCACTTCCATTTGTATACCATAGTTGTTTTATCTCTTACTCTTAGCACTAGAGGAAGAGAAAAGTTCATTCGAAGAAGTCAAGAGTGTTTGCTACTTCAAGATGAAGAGAACAAAAGGTATGGAAGAGAAGTTTGAAGATGTTGACATCATCAGGTGGAAGAAAGATGCAGAAGAAGAAAGTCCATCATTTCCAAAAGAAAAAGCTACTTGATATATGACAAGTTGCAGAGAAGTATATTTCTTCTTAATCTAACTCTTAAGGTAAAAGAGCTTTTTGTAGCAGATGTTGAAGACTTGGGTTGAGGTTTTATGTTTGGAAAAGGTTACCTCATATTCAGTATTTTCAGAAGACTTCAAAAAAATCAGAATCTTGTTGATGTACAAGTCAATGAAGAATCTACTTTTTATGATTGTCTAGATTTTTGGATACATGCTTTGTATTCAAAAATGTGTTCCATCAGATCCTATCACTTGATTGAAAAGTGGAGTTAGCCAAAAGAAAATCAAGCAGGTACTATCACATTTCACCCGGGTAAAATATGAAAGTTATGAAGTATCAACTTGCAGCTTTTGGAGTTCTCAAGGTGAGAAGTATGTCCACTTATGTTTCAAGTAAGAATTGCAGATTCTTGGAAAGGCTTTGTTTGTAGAAAAAATTTACAACTTTTTGAAAAGCATGGACACTTGGAGACATTCAGGAAGTAAATCAAACATTCAGTCATGAAGGTTTGATAAGAGCAGATTCTACACAGGAGAGATCATTGATCTTGAATGATCATGTATGATCTTGAGTATTTATGATTCAGTTGTCTATCCTTTTGTTTGATTCTTAAACATTGGAAGAAGTAAGTCAAAGATTCAGATTCTATCAGATTTGTGTTGCAGAGAGAAGAAGATACTTGTTATGTTGCAGAAGGTTATGAATCCTAAAATGCTTTCAGCAAGGTTTTGTTATGTTAGGATCAGCTAACCTTATTCTACAATATGAAAAGCTGAAGACTTATAGTGGAAGCTATTGGCAACTGTGCAGTGCTAATAAAAGGGTTCAGAGATTTTATTTCAGATACAGGTATTGATCACTGAACATCAGATTTATTGAAAGATGGAAGACGTTCCAAATTTCATAAAGTCTGATATACTTTGAAGAATTTTGGATACTAGTGTTAAGTCATCCAAGGGGGTGATGAAACATGAAGACTTATTTTCAAGCCATATGTAAAAGAATGCAGAGTCATACCTACAGGTATTCCTATTTCAGGTATTCCTGTATTTCCTTTGTCAGGTTCTCTTTATGTTCCAGCTTTATAAGAAGAAGGAAGAAGAAGAATGTTTGGAGAAAGTTCCTGTTAGGATGTTCCTGTTCAGGAGAAGGTTCCAGAGTTCTATTTGAAGAGAAGACTTGATATTTCAGAAAGGTATATTTCAGATGTGCGCACATATATGTTTATACCAAGTTCTGAAGGAAAGAGGTATGAAGGATTTAAAGGATGAAGACATGATGATATCATAGATTTTTTGACTCATATTTCAGTTGATTTCAATTGAGTTGAGTTGAGTTGACTCGAGTACAGTCAGAGATGAACCAGCAGTGTTCATAATACACTAAGTTGTGAGTTGTCAGTCACAGGTTCCAGGATTCAGTTCCTGATTTTGTTTAGTGTATTTACGTGACACAACAGAAGTACGTTGAGAAATCCTTTTGGAAGGTAAATGCAAATATGTGGATCCTAGTGTATGTTTTCAGGTTTTTGAAAACAGGAGATAGCAGGTTCAGAAACAGTTCATTCTACATTTGTTGTCAAGCAGTGATTGCTTGATGGGTACACTATTGGATATCTAGTTTGCATATTTTCTCAGGTATTATGGTTCATATTCAACAAGTTCATATTTTTTGAAGGAAAGTCAAATTCAGTTTTGAAGAAGACTTTTGAAGAACAAGTTCTGAAGTACAGTACAAGCTTGAAGCTTGTAATAGTTTGCAGCTTATGAAGTTTGCAGATACAAACCAGATTGTACCAATATGACATTGCAGGGGGAATTGTTGGCAAACAATGTCCCATTGGTCAAGGATTGGTCAAATTTATCCACTATTTAAAGCATGTGTACAAGTTGTATTCACTCCCTTGTACAAGCAAAAGCGTGGGGCAACTTGGCTACGTGGTCGTCCTCCCATCCCAGTGGTCCGGGTTCAAATCCCGTCTCCAACAGCAGCGCGCTATAGCTTTTATTTGTAATGCTTTTGAGAAAGAAAAGTGGCAAACAATTCTACGACGGACAGTGTTTAGCGTTTCTCGATTACGATGGATTTAGCGATCGTTACGATCGTAGGCTTTTGCTTTATTCAAGGTGCTCTTCAAGGCTCAACAATCTACTATATAAGAGACTATTTAGCTCACTTGTAATCATCCTTCACCTAGGATCAACACAAGCTTTCTAGAGCTTGGACCTCAGTAGAGGTGGTGTTTCTTCTAGTACATGGGGCAGCCATGGTGCTAACTTGAAGCATGTTGAGGAGCAGCTATGGAGTTCTTCTTGGTGATTCTTCTTGGAGAAGATGAAGAGTGTGCTCACACTCTACCTCATGGAGAGGAGGGTATCTCTTGTTCATGGCAAGAAGACTTGGTCATTAGCAGCTTGATGGTGAGGATCGCCCATCTACAAGATGTATTTGAAGATTGTCTTCCACAGGAAGATATTAGGTTGAAGATTATTTTCTACAAGAAGATATCTGGCTACTTCAAAGACATTAGATGGATTTTAACATAAGATTCACATCTTATGTTAAGTATTCAGGTACATATTCTCTTTATGCACACAGGTACTATTTGAAGTTTATGGAGGCTGTGGCGTTCATATCAGGAGGAGTCCTATTCGGCATAGGTACAAGAGAAACAGTACGTATATGCTTTGTGCATATTTTATGAGGTGTTTGAGAAGGTGTGTTCACATGAGTTTGAGGATTTCGGTTCACACTGATCCTTCCTCTTTCAGTCACTCATATTCACTCTTCTATAACCTATAAGGTCACACATCTCATGTATATTCAGATTACTGCCCACACATCTGAATATGTTTGTTACATTGTACATTCACTCATTCATCTATTTCTCATCACATAGAATGGTTGAGAGATATGCTCCCACATTGTACATTGAACATTGGTATATATGATACTATGAGTAAGCGCTGGCTTACGTAACACCTTACACATGACGTCTATTCTTTCTCTATCTTTATCTCATCATTTGTATGATTAAGTTGTGGTATGTTCATGTTTTGTCAATATGGAAGATTGCTGGAATTAATGTTGTACATGACTGGACCTATGGAACCATGGACCTATTTGAAATCGTCATTCTGATGCTCACATGTCACGATGTCTAATTATGGATATTTTCAGATATGTTTTACACTACAATCACATGACTTTCTGTGAAAGTGTTGGAGAAACTTGAATTTTTCTAAATTTGGTGGATCGCACACTTCTTTGGGAGGGCAGCGATTAAACTCTAATATAGGGAGACCTGCGCATCAACATAGGAGAGGCACAAAAATATGAGAATTACCTTGTGATTGAGAATGAGAGTGAGAATGTGATTGAGTGTGCGAGTGTGAATGCGATTGTGATAGCTCTGAAGTGGTCGGAAGGTAGAGGCTTCGTCAAGTAGCTATTGTAACCATCGATTCACATCTATAATATCAGAATTCTTCCTTCTCTGAGTCATATTTGTTTCTACTCTTCTACATCATATTTTCTCTTACCTTGTGCAATCTCTGCATTCTTCTCTCCTTTGTTATTTTTGAGTGATCAAAAGATTTTGATTGGGGATAGATTGTGATTGAGGAAACGCTACAAGTGGTACTAGAGCAGAATCAATCCTCCGGAACGATGGAAGGTCTAACACAAAAGATTCGTGAACAAGAGGAGCTCATTCAAAAGCTTCTTGGAGAATTGCGCAAAGATCCAGGTGGAAAGCAACCAGAAGGAGCAACAAATTTGTTTGTGGAGTTGAACAATGAAGTAGATGAAGGTGCGAGAACATCTAGTGTACCTCACAGAAAACAAAAACGCAATTATGAAGATATGGAACCAGGTGAGTTTGCCCTTGACCAAGTCTTCAAGAAGGCAAAATTGAATGATTTTGATGGTGAGAAGAAGAGTGGCGAAGATCTTGAGGCATGGATTGAAGAACTCAAGGATTTCTTTGATCTTCGATAATTTAGTGAAGACTCCAAGGCAAAATTTGGGATCCTACACCTGTGTGGGATCACGAAGCTATGGTGGAGGTTGTATATGCAGAATCGAATGTGTTCTGGTCTAGTTCTATGGAAGGAATTTAGAAAACAAGCTGAAAAATGCTATTGTTCTCCACATTACCATATGGAGAAGAAGCTGGAGTTCTACAATTTCTCACAACACAAAAGTGATAAGCATAGCTTATCTATTGATGAGTACAAAGAGAAGTCCGTACGTCTTCATAAATATGCATTAGAGATTAGTGGTAATGCTCTAAAAAGTAAACTGCATGGGATCGTGAAGCTATGGTGGAAGTTGTATATACAGACTCGAACGCATTCTGGTCCAGTTCAATGGAAGGAATTTAGAGAACAAGCTCAAAAACGCTATTGTTCTCCACACTACCATATGGAGAAGAAGATTGAGTTCTACAATTTTCGACAACACAAAAGTGATCAGCATAGCTTATCTCTTGATGAGTACAAAGAGAAGTTCCTAGGTCTTCATAAATATGCATTGGAGGTTAGTAGTAACTCTCTAAAGAGTGAATTTATTGAAGGGCTTCATGAGGAACTTCACTATCAAGTCAAGGGATCTCGATGCATTGATTTTCTTGATGTTGTTGCAATGGCCGAGAACTTTGAGAAGATGGAGAAGTTCAATTTGCACAAGGCAAATAGAAGTAGATTAATTGCAACGGGACATATGCCACAAAGACCTGTTGCAATGAACAAGAACAATTCAAAGAAGACTCCATCTTCTAACAACCAAGGCAAGAATCCTACTCAGGTGGAAAATCAAAGGAGGCATCAACCAATCGAGTGGCAACAAGACCCTAATTTTATTGAGAGGGCAAAAAGACTTGTTCTGTGTTTTTGTTGCGGGGAGCAAGGGCATCAAACTTATGAGTGCCCAAATAAGGCAGTCTTTCGACCCACACAATCAAAAGTGATAAACATCATCCAGGAGGGTACAATTATTGAGGAAGCAAATGATGGAGGTAAGTGCCCTGACTCTGCTTTACGTTGCATGGTGGTTATTTCTTTCCCTAAGGCTTCTATAATCATGATTCTGGGTATGATTTCTACGGATAAAGTTAGATTTTTGATTGATTCAGGTAGTACCCATTGTTTTCTATCTTTCAAATTGGTACAGAATCTAGGGATAGCCCTAAATATGCAGATAAGAGAACTCGTAGAGATGGCCAATGGACGATTACACTACACGAAAGGATATATTGAAAACCTTGAATTTACTCTTTTTGATAGGTGCTTTTCTGGAAGTTTCCATGTAATTGAGATGAAACAGAGTGATGCAATCATAGGCATGGATTGGTTAGTAAAAGTTTTGTGATGATTAATTATGAACAAAGAACGATCACTTTAAAGCTAGATGATGAATCTATTCATATTCTAGGTGATGCCTATAGCCCTAAACCTATTCTTATTTCTATTATGTAGATAATTAAAGGTATGCATGATGGTTGTATGTAAACAACGTGCATGAAGAAGATAATCAGGAAAATCTTTTGAAAGAATATGCAGATGTATTTCTAGAAGAGTTGCCTGGTATACCTCCACCTAGGTAGATTGACCATGCCATTGACCTATATCCAGGAAGTGAACCATATTCTAGATCACCCTATAGATTTAACATCGATGAATTAAAGGAGCTTAAGATTCAAATAAAGGAACTTTATGTAATCTTGTTTCTGTAATAAATTCTGATTTTCTCAATCAAATTCAAGAAGAGATAAAACAAGATCCTTTTTATGCACCTATTTTGAATTCTTTGAATATGAATAGGGGATCGATGTATGAAGGAAAAATTTCATTTGTAGAATGGAACATTGTATTGTAACAATCAGCTATGCATATCTTTTGAATCTCCATTAAAAGTTCAAATCTTGCATGATTGTCATGATGCACCTTTTTCTGCACATCTAGGATATTCAAGGACCTATGTTAAAACAAAGTATTCTTACTTTTGGCCATGTATGAAGCAGGATATTATAAAATATGTAAGTGAATGTTTGAACTGCCAACATGTGAAATCTGAGTCTAAGAGGATGCCTGGAATGCTTCAACCTTTGGATGTTCCAAATCAGAAGTGGGAGTCTATTTCCATGAACTTTATCACTAAGCTCCCTATGATGGATTAGCTTACTAAGATGGCATATTTCTTTCCTATGAAAAAGACTGATACTCCATTGAATGTTGCAAGAATCTTTGTAAAAGAAATTTTTCGATTGCATGGAATGCCTAAAAGCATAATTTTTAATAGAGATTCTAGATTTACGTCAAACTTTTGGAGAGCAACATTTGAATGGATTGGAACTCAACTTCGTATGAGTACACCTTTCCACCCACAAAGTGATGGGGAAAGTGAGAGGGTTAAAAGGGTAGTTGAAGATATGTTGTGTATGTATGTGAATAAAAAGAAGCATAATTGGAGTGAATATTTACCCTTGGTTGAGTTTGCATACAATAGTGCATGGCATGCATATATAAAAATGACTCTGTTTGAAGCTATGTACGGTTATAGCTGTTTGACTCCACCTTCATTTTTTGTTTTCCAAATAAAGTAGAAGTGTCCAAAGAAATTCTTGATAAAATGGATAAAGAACTTGGGAAAATTAAGAAACACATAAAAGAAGCTCAGAAACGACAAAAGAAATTCTATGATTTAAAGAGAAGACCACTTGAATTTCAAGTTGATGATATGGTATTTCTTAAAGTTAATCCTCACGAATCTAACTTGTTGCTAGGGAAGGATCATAAACTTTCTCGTTGATATGCAATCCCTTTTAAAGTTTTAAAAAAGATTGGATCTTTTGCTTATTTGCTAGAATCACCTAAACATTTAAATGTGCATCCTGTATTTCATGTTAGCTTATGTAAAAGATATGTATCTAATGTTTCTCATGTTTTGCAGGACAATTATAAGTTGAAAGGTGATGGCTCTTTAGAGCTTCAACCTGAAATAATATTAGATAGAAAGGAAAGATTTCTTAGAAATAGATCTATAGTAGAAATTTTAGTGAAATAGCACTCATACCCAATAGAAGATTCAAGTTGGATGAACTTGGACGATTTTCTAAAACATTATCCTTCTTTCCAACTCTGAGGACAGAGTTCTTAGAGGAGGGAAGAATTGTAATAGGCCTCTTTTCTAGTGAAATATTTCATTTCGAACTTTCTAACTTTCATTGTGGAAATATTGCTTAGAATGAATAATTAGGTCATTTTATGCATGTACGAAAAAGTTTGGGTTGAAAAGTTTCATATTCTCTCTCTAGACCTTATTCGCATCATGTTTTCGAGTGGAATTTTGAAGGTGAAGATGAAAGAATTAAGGAAAACTTTGTATGAGAGAAAGGTAGAGCAAGTACACGAGAATAAAAGTGCTTGTGTGAATTTTTTGTGAATCATGTTTTAAGTACCTCGTTGAGGGTCCTACATTTAGTTCATTGTAAGAAAATGCCTTGATTTTACTCTCTCTCTCTCTCTCTCTAGAATTTTGAAACTTGTAGGCCTCAAAAGTGGCATTTGGAGGTGGATTTCAACCTCGGACATCTCTAAACACTATCGTGCAGATCCCAAAATTGAATGAACATGTCTCACACAAGCTTAATCTAATTCATCACCATTTTTGAGTTACATGGCTTTCAAAACGCTACATATATGTACATGTACATGTATATGTACATGTAGATGTATATGTATATGTATATGTATATGCATATGTAAATGTATATGTATATGTATACGTATATGTATATGCATAGGTATATGTATATGTATATGTATATGTATATGTATATGTATATGTATATGTATATGTATATGTATATGTATATGTATATGTATATGTATATGTATATGTATATGTATATGTATATGTATATGTATATGTATATGTATATGTATATGTATATGTATATGCATATGTATATGTATATGCATATGTATATGTATTTGTATATGTATATGTATATGTATATGTATATGTATATGCATATGTATATGTATATGTATATGTATATGTATATGTATATGTATATGTATATGTACATGTATATGTATAATTATATGTATATGTATATGTATATGTATAACTATATGTATATGTAGATGTATATATATATATATATATATGTATATGTGTATGTATATGTATATGTATATGTATATGTATATGTATATGTATATGTATATGTATATGTATATGTATACGTATATGTATATGTATGTATATGTATATGTATATGTACATGTCTTTGTATATGTATATGCATATGTATATGTACATGTATATGAAGTATTTCGACGGCGATGCACCACAGTGTGCTGTCCTTCTCGAGAGCTCCATGACGATCTGCTCGGAGTAGAAAACCGAGCTCCTGAGGCCGCACGCAGTTCTCCGCACAGAGGCTGTAGAATTCGCAGAAAAACACAGTACACAGGGAGCACGAAGACAGACTTCTTAGGTCTTACAAATGCGGTCGAACTTACAGTCTGTGACTGACCAGGCCACTATATGTTTTATTAAAGAACATATACAAAGAAGTGTGTGGTGGCCATTTGGCCTTTCACATGGACACTAACAGTAACAATCTCCCACTAAAGGCCAATATGGCTAGAGTAAGTATGGGAAAAAAATAAAGAATGATAAAGAATACCTGAGTGTAAGTATACAAACTATACCTCCCACCTGATGGGCATGTTACACAGTATACAAGTGACTGCCTAAGATCAAGAATCAAGTAACCCCCATCAAGTGACAAGAATGTCGAAAGCTATCCTGTGGTAGAGCTTTAGTCAAAGCATCTGCAGCATTATGTCGAGTGTGAACCTTCTCAAGAATAATGCTCTTAGTGGCTAAGCAATCTCTAATGAAGTGATACCTCACCTCAATGTGCTTGGTCTTTGCATGATAGACCGGATTCTTAGCCAAGCAATAGGACTCTGACTATCATTGAGCAAGTGAGGTACATGCTGAGGTAAACCCATATCACAAGCAAGACGAGAAAGCCACAATGCTTCCTTACATGCCTCACTTGCTGCAACATACTCTACTTCTGTGGTGGAAATAGCTGTACATTCTTGAAGACAAGATCTCCAAGAGATAGCACCTCCACCAAAATAAAAAATGTACCCTGATGTAGACTTACGATTGTCTACACAACCAGCATAGTCAGAATCTGTGTAACCAATAATGGATGCTTTCCCTCTACCTAGGCATAGACACTTGTCCTTAGTGCCACTCAGATATCTCAAAATCATCTTGACCGCATCTGAATGTTTCTTGCCAGGATTAGACATATATCTGCTCACAACTCCCACTGCAAATGCAATGTCTGGTCTCGTAGCTACCATAGCATACATGAGTTACCAACAGTAGACTGATAGGGAATTTTGGTCATGAATTCCTTTTCCTCATCTGATTTGAGGCAGTCATCCTTGCTCAATTTCACATATGTGGGTAAAGGTATTGTCAGGATCTTGCTCACGCGCATACAGAGATTACAAACACAGAAAACACACAGAGAATAGACGCAACAAGAGACGAGACACAACGCAGTATTGGGTGCAATCTGCCCCCATGCACTCTGTTTCAACAGTCCATAGAGTGCATGTATTTATAGGAATTTTGATTACGTTGAAAAAGAGTGGTTACAAGAGGGCGGCTTCAAAAAGCAGCCGTGAAACTAAAAGTTGATAACTTTTACAGAAAGCCATTGCTTTCAATAACAGAAAATGTGGTCTACAACGACCCTTATTCTAACCATTACTTTTCTAACAATAGAACCTTCTACGTAGGTTTATTTACAAAATAAATAATAATTATTCGGATTATTGATGTCCGCCCTTTCACGCCTTGCACACTCCTCACGAACCTTCAGCTGCTATATCAAAAACATCAAAAACATATTAATACATTAATAATTTAACATTTTAACAATGCCTTGTTCAATAATATACAACATGCCCCTCAGTTGACAAGCAACTGTCCTCAGTTGATAAAATAATTCAACACTCTAACAATTATAATGCAGTGTTCAACATATTCCATATTACTGTTACAATCCAACAATGCATTGGCCAACATATTTCATGTTACAATCCAACAATGCATTGGCTATTCGATATTTCAATCCAACAATGCATTGGCCAACATATTTCATGTTACAATCCAACAATGCATTGGCTATTCGATATTTCAATTCAACAATGCATTGGCCAACATATTCCATATTACAATCCAACAATGCATTGGCTTTTTCATATTTCAATCCAACAATGCATTGGCTAACATATTCCATGTTACAATCCAATAATGCATTGTTCAACATATTCCATAAGATATAACATGCCCCTCAGTTGAACAAGCAACTGACCTGAGGTGATAAAAGAATAAACATGGATGGCCAATCACATGTTTCATCACTGAATAAAACTAGGCATGTGCCATGTAAAAATACATGCATGGAAATGTTCATGGAGCTGTTACATTAATGTGTTTGTGGTATGATATACAGGATTTAAGTCAAAAATGTAATCCAAAAGTGATGACAAAAATGAATATCTGGATATGATAAAATAATAATTGACTTTCGAATCATGAATTTATACTTGAATGCATGTGCATATGAATTTTGTAAAAATTTCGGCAGCATAACGGCGTGATTTTGGAAACCGGAAAATTTCCGACAAACAATTTCCATGATACATATAGAGACCAAAAGGGGATTACACACCCTGACATATGTATTTTTTTTTCTCCTCGCTAACCTGCAATAAAATACATACCTGTCCCTGCAATAAGAATTCATGTACCATACAAGACAAACCATGTTTAAACATGCATGTCCAAAATGTAAGTGGATGCAAAAAGAAGACAACTATGCATATAAATTGACAAGAAACGTATCTGGATGGTTACAAAGTAATTTGCCGATGTGTGTAGGTGCTGAAGATGATCCACCCCTTTATCATAGTAGCATGACAATATGCCTTCAGGAATCGAGGCTTCGAAAAGATGATTAAAAAAAAAAAAGAAAAAAAAAGTTTGTTTGATGATGAATGGGTAAAGTCCAAATTCTTTTGATCTTGGAAGAGAAGCTCAGAAGATATGTTATAGCCACTCTATAAAGAGATCGGAGATATCTTTCCATAGCAGTAAAACAAAATCTCAAAACTTAAAGGTAATATGCTCCTATTGACTAAATTCAATATGTAAATACATCACAATTATCAAACATGTAAGGTAAATTGTAAAGGTAAGAATGAATCTTTAAACTCTTCTTGAAAAGCCTTCCAGGTGCGTGGACAATCTGCACGACGAGAAAGATCATTCCACCATAACTGCGCTCCTCCTACCAAATAATTGGTGGCAAACTCAATTTTCTGATTTTCTGAATATAACCCATCACAAAAGAAATTGTTGAATAGGGATAGCCATGATAAGACAAAGCGGCCATCTTTTCGTCCGTCGAATTGAAGCATAGCATAACGTCCGTGTATGGTTTGTTGAAGTGCGTGAAGTTCTTGGTTCATAATCTCTAACTCTTGCTCGAATGAAACTCCAGGTAAAGGTGAATTACTGTGATTCTCCATGGTGCTCTTGGACCCTTGCTCTCAACCTTGGTGTATTGAACCTTCTTGTTTGCAACCTTGGTGTCTCGATCCCGTGTTCTCAACCTTGCTTGGTATCTTGAACACTCAATCAAGTGCCACCCAAAGATTACCAAGGATTTCACACTTGCAAGTTAGCTCATTGGAAAGTTCGTTCCAAGAGCTTTCCAACGGTATATTACACGCCTCAATCCGACCTACAGATTGAGAGATACACCCCAATCATTGTAAGGTCCATCCTTGAAACCGCCGCGAGCGCCTTGCACAAATACCAAAGAAAGAGAGAGAGAGACTTGAGTACAACTCCAAGAGATGGTGGAGTGGTTAAAGTACTTCCCTTGAAAGTAGGAGGTTGTGGGTTCAAATCCTCCTACCTTAGGGACTCTAAACCTCTCTATTACCACTCAAAAATTAAAATTGCCTCGCGCGTAGCCAACGGCTGCCAATGGTCGCCAAGGGAGCCTTGGGTGCCAATGTATTGCCTAAGTTATTGCCTAAGCTCTTTGCCTTAGTCGACGCCTTGGAGTAAGCCGAAGGAGAAGACGTAGGTGAAGACGTAGGTTCTGGATCAGAAACCGAAACTGAAACCGAAACCGAAACAGGAACAGGAGCAGGAAACGGAAATGAAATCAGAATCGCGAACAGAGAACAGAGAACAGAACCCTCTGTATTAACGCGTGGAGAGCTCTGATACCACTGTTGTCAGGATCTTGCTCACGCGCATACAGAGATTACAAACACAGAAAACACATAGAGAATAGACGCAACAAGAGACGAGACACAACGCAGTATTGGGTGCAATCTCCCCCCATGCACTCTGTTTCGACAGTCCACAGAGTGCATGTATTTATAGGAATTTTGATTACGTCAAAAAAGAGTGGTTACAAGAGGGCGGCTTCAAAAAGCAGGCGTGAAACTAAAAGTTGATAACTTTTACAGAAAGCCATTGCTTTCAATAACAAAAAATGTGGTCTACAACGACCCTTATTCTAACCATTACTTTTCTAACAATAGAACCTTCTACGTAGGTTTATTTACAAAATAAATAATAATTATTCGGATTATTGATGTCCACCCTTTCACGCCTTGCACACTCCTCACGAACCTTCAGTTGCTATATCAAAAACATCAAAAACATATTAATACATTAATAATTTAACATTTTAACAATGCCTTGTTCAATAATATACAACAAAAGGTGTACTCAATGCCTTTCCACCGTGCATATTGAATCGGTGAAGTACTTTGGATATGTACTCACTTTGAGACAAGTATATGCATATTTTACTCCTATCACGAGTAATGCGCATGCCAAGAATATGTTTGGCATCCCCCAAATCCTTCATATCAAATGTCTGACTCAACTTCTTTTTGAGAATTGACAAATCATAAGAGGACTTCCCAGCAATCAACATATCATCGACGTAAAGTATAAAGCATATCAAGCTGCCATCAGAGCATCTCTTTGTGTAGAGACAATGATCCTCATTGCTCCAAGAATAGCCTTGGGACTTCATAAAAGCATCAAACTTTTGGTACCATTGTCTAGGAGATTGTTTAAGTCCATACAAGCTCTTCTTGAGCTTACAAACTAGACTTTCCTTGCCAGGAACTACATAACCCTCTGGTTGTTTCATATAGATCTCATCTGTAAGATCTCCATGCAAGAAAGCTGTTTTCACATCCAGTTGGACTAGCTCTAAGTCCTCCATTGCAACGAATCCAAGCAACATGCACAAAGTAGTCATCTTAACCACTGGACAGAAGATTTCCTCAAAATCAACACCATGTGGTTGCTTAAAACCCTTTGCAACAAGTCATGCTTTATATTTTGGAGAAGCACTATCTGATGTGAATTTCAGCTTATATACCCATTTACGTGGTAAAGCTTTCCTGCCCTCTGGCAAAGGTACTAAGTCCCAAGTACCATTCTTGTGAATAGAATCCAACTCACTCTTCATTACACGTTCCCACTTGACATGATCCTCTGTCTGCATAGCCTCTTTGTAGCAAGAAGGCTCACCGGCATCTGTTAGCATAACAAAATCTAGACCTGGAATATATCTATCAAGTGGATATGAGACACGTGCAGAACGTCTCAATGGTTGCTGAACGGGAACATGTGCAGACTGATCTGAATGGACATTCTCATGAACATCCCTATGTGCAGCATTTTTATGCATGCTAACCGTAGGACTAGTATCCTCAAACACCACTCTTCTCACTTCAACCTCCTTAATGGGCTGTTTATGCATCTTAGACTCATTAAAAATGACATCGCTACTTCTGATCACTCACCGTGTTTCAGGATCCCATAAGCGATATCCAAATTTTCCTTCTCGACCATATCCAAGAAAAATGCATTTCTTTGACTTATGGTCAAACTTTTGTCTAAGATTCTTGGGTATATGAACATATGCTTCACACCCAAAAACTCGAAGATGATCATAATATGGTGGTTTCCCTGTCCATAACTCTTGTGCCACTTTCAGACCTTTGGCAGTACTAGGTGAAAGGTTAATCACATGAACTGCAATCAATACTACTTCTGCCCAAAAACCGTTGTGTGAGGTTTGCATGATGCAACATACAGACTACTCTATCTTGAATAGTTCTATTCATCCTCTCAGCTATGCCATTCTGTACTAGGGTATAAGGAGCTGTAAACTCTCTACAAATCCCTCTAGACTGAGAGAAAAGGCTGAATTCATATGAGGTATACTCACCCCCATTATCTGAACGTAAAGCCTTAAGCTTAGTTCATTTTTCAGTCTCAACTGAAGCAAGCCATTTTCTGAAAGTAGGGAATACATCATGCTTTGATTTGATAGGATATACCCAGACTTTTCTAGTAGCATCATCTATGAAAGTGACAAAGTAAAGAGAACCACCTACGGACCTAGTGGGCATAGGAACACACACATCTGTATGAACAAGATCTAAAGGCTGAATTGAAGAGTCAATGTGCGTTCTATGCACATTTCTGGTTTGCTTTCCATATTAACAATGCTCACAAAATGAAAAATGAGAGAAAGATTTTCCATTCCACTACGAGATATATGGTCCAAACAACCATGCCAAATACAAGCCATAGGCTGTTCAATAATAGCTAACAAGTGTTCTTTCTGTGATACAAATAAAGGATAAAGTGAGCCAACTTTGCTTCCTTTTGCAATAACCATATTGCCCTTTGATATACGAAAGGACTGAGCATAGAATACCACCTTGTAACCAAGGTCATCAAGTTGACCAACTGACATCAAACTGCGTGATAACTGAGGTACATGGCATACATTATGCATAGTAAATTTTGAACCATCAATGAACTACACAATCACATCTCCAATCCCCACAACATCACACTGGTAAGAGTCACCAAGTCTCACGGTACCAAGAGATTTTGCTACATAATTAGAGAACCATTCTCTATGTGGTGTCACATGGAAAGAAGCACCAGAATCTAGCAGCCAGGTGTGGGAAAGAGAATCAGCCATAAGTGCCTCAAATGGCATAGTACTATCAAGTGTCAACACATCAGCATCATCAGAAATAGCATTAATTTCTTCAATCTTCATTGTCGAAGTAGATGGTGCAAGTAATTGTTTAACATGCCCATCAACATTCTGTCCTTTACCTTTAGCATTCTTTAATGCATAACAGTCTTTCTTCATGTTTCCTTTCTTATGACAATAATGGCATTCGATATTCCTCTTCCTTGATTTACTTCTACTCTTATTCCGTTGACAATTCTTTTCCTTGTTCTTGCTCCTGCCACGTTGCTGATTCTTTCCTTGGTAAGAATCACGAACATTATATGCATCTCCACTCTGAGTGCCAACCATAGATTTTCTACGAATCTCCTCACTCAAGAGTGCTCCACATATATCATCATAGACGAGTTTACCACCAGGTGCACTGTTGCTAATAGCTGTGCAAAACGTATCCCATGATGATGGCAGGGTGCATAACAACAATACTGCTTTCATTTCATTATCCATATCCATTTTCTGAGCCTGTAACTGGGAGAATATAACATCAAACTCATTTAGATGAGCAGCAACACTATGTGTGCCCTTCATACAAAGGTCATATAATTTTCTCATCAGATACACTTTATCTGATGCCGTCTCTTTTTCATATGTATTGCATAACTTTTTCCAAAGCTCCTCTGCACTTTCACAGTCTAATATTGTAAAGTAAACATTATCTGCCAGGTGCAAGCGAATGGTAGACCTGGCCATTTCATCTAACTCATCCCAATCATCTTCATCCATGTCAGTAGGCTTCTTTGAAATCCCATTTACTGGCTTCCATTGCCTCCTTTGAATCAACACATCTTTAATCTGATTCTTCCATAGAGCAAAGTTTGTGCCATCAAATTTTTGAATCTCAAAATAGTCTTTGCCCTGCAAGTTATAGCTCCTCCTCGGAACACTAGCACTAGACCTTGATCCACCGCATGTGCCTGAGACCTCTGATGCCATGATGGTAGAGAACTGAATAGAATGATAATGGAGCTAGAAGACTCCAAACACCAACAAATAAGTGTATCAAGGAGTAAATCGACCACTGTATAGTTGACTAAACCAGAAATCTGGAAAAATTTTGCTAGAGTATCCTCTGCAAAATTAGCATATGACCAGTGTCAAAGTATCATAAAACTGCAAGTACTGACATGTCTACCTCCATAATGAATCACTGACTCCATTGCATATAATCAGTTACCCAATAAAAGCTAACTAGGCTTATCGAGCACCTATGAACAACTATCATACATCTCCTATGGCGAGGCTGGGTAAGTCTTCCACCTGCATAGCCCGACATCTGGGTGTCTCCCAATTAAGAAAACCTCACCACGACCCTCTTTATCAAACGTAAAAGGCTTTATGCAAAGAACACAACCGCTATGTCAATGACCACATGGACGTACATAAGCGGTATCCACAAAAGCGTACATGGTGTGTATGTGCTCAGTATATGTAGTAAAATGCCACTAAAAGGCCTACTGCACCGCCCAAAAAACTAGCCAATAACACCTGCAAGTGTCTGTCAACTCTGATGTTTTAGGCTTAAAAATGTGCATAAATTTGCAGTGAGTGCTCCCACCAAAACTGAGAACCTCTCGAGAGACCTGTAGTTTTACAAGTGTGACTGAAAATACAGCCCCAAAGGTTGATATTTATTGTTTGAGAAGTACAAAGAACACTCTTCTTGATGTTCTTGGACCTGTGTGAAGAGAACTATGTGCAAAAGTACTCCAAAATGGCTCCAAAAACACCCCAAATTTGCTTCAGAAATAGGCTTTGAAAGCAAAAAATGAACCTTTGA
>CM035413.1:86725118-86735118 GCA_020310875.1 Ceratopteris richardii | reverse complement strand
ACTGAGTCCTCAAGTGTTTACAGAACTATTTATTTGAGTGATCATGGGTTTTGTGAGTATGCACGTGAGGCCATCTATGCTTCAAGGTTGCATAGGGAAGTTTAAATCTTCTCCCATGTATGGTATTAGAGATTTTTGACATACAAAAGCACTGAAGGAGGTCTAGGAGAATCCAATGAAGGACTTTGAATGAAGGAGAGTTGTTTAATCAAGGTCAAGAGTACACAACAAGCAAAGGGGAGTCTACTAGTGAAGAAGGAGAGCATCAAACTCATGTGTGGGGTACTTGTGAAGCACAAAGGTAAAAGATACTACTATTTCACACTTCTCTTGCATCAAAGAGATCTATGAGAGTGCATTAGAGTGAGCCATTATAGAGTATAGCACCCAAATTGAGAAGGTTTACAAGAAGAAATATCAACTCTAGAGATTTCCAATACCTAGTTATCTCCTCGAGAAAGGATTATGTTGTCTAAGTACAACTGCCAGACATAGATTACAAGAGAATCACACGTATGATATATTGAGGAATTTTAGATAGTGGAATGAGAGAGATAAGAGATTCATTTTCATATTATCTCAACACATTAGCAATGTCATGATAGTACATATATTACAAGATTTAGACACCTCCATGAAGGTATGGGAATCCCTAAAAAGACTTTACTCTACTTTAACCAAATCTAGGAAGATCCAATTGAACAATGAACTCAGCAAGTTTAGGAAAACACCTAGTAGAAATACTAAAATTTGAAAATTAAGGAGGTGAGTGATGCATTGGGTTCTAGAGGTTGTCACACTGATGATGATGTCCTACTTTCATATACCGTGAACAAGCTTAGGGATGATGAGAGGTGGAAGGACTTTACAACATCTGTGTATGTGAGAGATAGTCTTACCAACATTGAGCAATTTGTGGCCAAGACGATCACTACAAGTAAAGGCTGAGGTAGAGGAAGAAACCAAGGCAGAGGAATAGGAAAGCAAGGGAGAGGATCAAATGGTCATCCTCATCAAGACCAAGGAATCCAATACTCTTCATCAAAAGGAAGAGGCAAGTTCAGAGGTAGAGGAGGAAGATTCAACAAGAATAGAGATAGAAGCTTAGAAGGATGCTTCATTTGTAGAAATTATGGTCAATATGCAAGGGATTTCTATGAAAGGAAGAAGAAAAATTCAACCTACAAAGGACAAGTTAATTAGACCTTCTCAAACATGCAGGTGACATCAAGCAAAGGGCATGTGGGAACAGGTGATGATAGTCCTCGGGTTATGGCACAATCAGGTTATGTTATGGTGGATGGATCTCACAAATCTAAGTGCTTGGACAATGTTCTTCATGTTCTCACAATCATAAACAATCTTATTTCTCTGGTACAAATGGTTGATATAGGATTGTAGGTCAAGTTCAATCACAAGGGATGCTTTGTGGAAGACCTTATAGATGGGTAAAAACTGATAGCCAAAGGCAAGAAGGAGGGAGGCTAATACACTTTGTATGTGAAGCCTAATTTCAACCACACAACCTAGTTTACATATGGAAGTAGGAAGGTAGCAAAATTTAACCTATGGCACAAAACATCTGGACATATCAATATGCAAAGATTAAAGGATATGGAGAGGAAGAGGTTAGTGTTAGGTTTACCAAACCTTTATAATCAAAGAATTTGTGTGAACCTTGTCAATTGGGTAAGAAAACTAGATTTCCCTTCAGGAAGATCAATTATGTAAGCTATCATCCACTTGATCTCATCCGCAGAGATGTTTGGGGAACGAACAAAGGAGAATTCAATTGGAGGTAATATATATTTTGTAACTTTCACTAATGATTGTATAAGGATGACTTGGCTCTATTGTATGAATCATAAAGAAGATGTTTTCTACTACTTACAAGGTTTCAAAGCTATTGTTGAGAAGGAATGTGTTAGGTATATCTAATGCCTAAGGTCAGATGGAGGGGGTGAATACTTCTCCCATGAGTTCTCAGATTTCTTGGAGACTAATGGCGTCAAGAGATAAGTCACATGAAGGTACACAACATAGAAAAATGGTGCCTCATAGAGGAAGAATAGGTATATTTTAGATTATGCTAGAGCCATGATGAAGGAGATGGGTTTGGTATATTGCTATTGGCGGAACGCAGCAATCACAGTTATATACATCATGAACAGAGATCCAACATTAGGTTTACATGCTACCATACCCTATGAATCTTAGTATAATAGGAAACCAGATGTATCACACTTGAGAGTCTTTGGTTGCACATGTTACATGTTGATCCCATGTGAATTAAAGAGCAATCCGAATGATAAATTATAAAGATGTGTCTTTATAGGGTATCCAAATGTTATAAGCCCACAAAAAAAGAGTTAAAGGTATTAAGGGATGCGGGATTTGATGAGCATTTACCTTGGTATGCTACATATGTGTCTATGTGGGGTAATGAAGATGACTAAAGGAAGGTTTCAAGGGATGAACTAGAAATCATGGTTCTTATTGGACCAAACGACTTGGTTATTCAACCATCATCGGATAAAGGAAGTAATACAACAAGCCAAATAAGTGATGCAAGGAGTAAGGTGAAGGCCAAAATCATAGAGATAGAAGAAGATGAAGAATTATGGATTTAACTAAATGAAGAACATCATGGAAAGAAGGGGGACAACACAAAGGTCAACAAAAAGTATCCAAATTAATGGCATGGTGAGATAAGAAGTTCTCATACAGTAAGGTATCCAATTGAAAGATTTACCTATGAATCATTTTTTACTAGGCATTATGCCTACATGAGCAAGGTTTTTGAAGAACCCACATGCATAGAAGAAGCAAACACATGCAAAAAATGAGAACTCACACTTGGAATCTATTGCGAAGGAGCAAGGATATGAAGGTAACTGGAAACAAGTGGGTTCACAAGGTAAAAAGGCATTTAGATGGTGGTATAACTAAATATAAAGCTAGGCTTGTAGCTAAAGGATTTGTTCACGCATATGGAGTAGACTATGAATAGACGTTTAGCCCTGTGGCTAAGATGACCACCATTAGAACCACCATTTCCATTATAGCAAGCAAGCAATGGAGGATGTATTAACTTGATGTGAATAATGCATTTATGAATGGAGATCTAGAGGAGGTTGTGTACATGGACTACCCATTAGGATTTGAGGACAAATTCAAGAATGATTATGTTTGAAGGTAAAAGAAAACTATATATGGTCTCAAGCAAGTCCCAAGGGCATGGACTCAAGGTCTTGTGGACAATTTGATCAATCCTAAATACAGAAGGGCTTATGGACAATCAAATCAAAGCAAATCCATCATTGTTCTAGAAGATAGAAGATGAAGAGTCTTTCTATTTATGTGTATATGTAGATGGCTTAATTATTATAGTTGATCATGAAGAAGGCATCAAGGAAATCATTGAGAAGCTTGGGAAGGAGTTCAAGATCTCAGATTGTGAATATCTAAGGTATTTTTTAGGTATTCAAGCCATACACAAGGACACTCATAATTGGCTTATGAAAAGGAATTACATCTTGTGTGTACTGAAGAAGTATGGACTCAAAAGTTGAAAATCATTGAGCAACCCTATGGAGGTTAACATAAAATTAACTTCAATGGAGGGTAATGAAGTTCAAGATCTACTTTTATAGAGGTTTGTAGTTGGATCATTGAATTATTCCATGATAACAAGGCCCACCCTAGCATATATAAATGGTGTGTTATCCCAATTTAGGCACACACCTAGGGTTCCACATCTACTTGTAGCCAAAAGGGTACTTAGATATCTCAAAGGTACATTAAATAAAGGTATATTATATCCTTTTTTAAGTACATTAAATAAAGCTATATTATATCCTTTTTAAGATTAAATGCGGGTAAAAGCATATACATATGTTCATTGGGCTAGGTCAAAAGAAGATAGGAGGCATACAAGTGGATATGTAGTGATGTTTGCTAGGAAGGTCATCTCTTGAATGGAAAAGAAACAACCCACAATTGCTCTATCTTCCACATAATCTTAATACAAGGCCTTATTGCAAGTTACATGTGAGCCTATGTGGCTTTAGAAACTAATGGTTTAACTAAATTTGAGAAAGTTATTGTTAATCAATTTCTAATCATGTGTGATAACATGAGTAGTGTGTACCTATCTACCAATCCTATGTTCCATGCTAGGAGCCAACACATATAGGTACACTAACACTATATCCAAGAGAAGATGTTGGACTAAAAAGGCTCAAGTGCAGCACATAAGTACCAAGGACAAAAGTGCTCACATGTTCACCAAAGCTTTGGATTCAATCAATCTTACAAAGTTCAAGAAAAGCATTGGTTTGTTGGAGCTAGGATCAAGAATTGGAGCTTGAAGTCTAAGGGGAAGTGTTGAAATCAAAGCTTCAACCTTAGTACAATATTGGACCATTGGATCAGTGCCACTTTGAGTAACATTGAGAAAGACATCAAGCACAAGAAATCTATTTCAAATTTGAATTTTAAAGTACCCCTCACAACAAGGATAATTCATCTATCACACTTACGTGTGATAAAGGCTATAATCTAGGAGAAGCAATTCCTAACACATAGGCGATCTTGTCAAATATATGTGAGCACATTTTATACTTCAATTTTATGATCCCACATGTGTGTAAGATCTTTGAGATTTTTAATATGCTAATAGAACCCTTTCTTAGCAAGCCCCCTTCTTGCTTGACATTAGGGGAAAATTTGAGCCTTGCATGGGGCTTGTAAGGATCCCTAGTTTTTAGGGATTAAAATTAAGATTGTAGAGGATTTAGGGGGCACAAAATACCACTAGTGGTTTTCTCTATTAGAATATAGGAGAAAAAAAGTTCAAGTGAAGTGTGGGTTGAATTTGATTTAGACCATTGGATATGCTCTTTTGAATGATCAAGATAAAAAAATATGATAGACCATAATGATTGTGTGTGTAGTCAAATAGCATAGTAAAGAGAGAATGTCAAATGTGCTATCGATCCGAACCCTTCATTGCTCAAGATCTAATGGTCTAGCATATTTAGCAGTGATATGAAACACTCAAATCCTTCGTAGCCATCGGATGTCTTCAAGATCCAATGAGCATCCACATTTCTAGCTAATCCACATTCCTAGTCATCCGATTTCTTTAAGATCAAACGATTTTCATCAATTCCAGTTGATCTACTTTTGGCTATATTTCACATCCGTCCAATGAAAGCTAGATCAAAGGGTTCATGAGAGAGCTCGAATTAGGCGATGGGAGGTGATCTGTAGCCCTTAGATATTGGGCTAATCTAATGGCTCACATCTTTTGGCACCTTTCTGCCTATGATCTAAATCAAAGCCACACAATGACTGAATGATCGAACGGTCTACCATCCACCATGGCTATAATTAAATTATCTGAAGTCGCAAACCACTCTTCTCATCAAAACCATGAATTGATATTGGTTTTAGAGGCTTTGACTAGCACAAACCAAGGGAAGCCTTCCTAGTCTAGTAGATTTGGAGACTAGATTGTGGCTACCACCCTCCTATCATTTGTCCATCCTTAATCACTACTTAATCTAAAAAGCCCATGCAGGGTTGATTTTCTCCCCTAATGAGTGATTTCACTCAACTTCATGCAGTCATATCTAGCTCACATATTTCTTTGTCTACGAGCTAGATAGCTCTGAGTGTTAAGCATGGTTCCATAATAAATTTAATCATCTCTTATAATATTTGAATTTTGAGAAATTTATTCTTGTTTGTTAAATATTCCTCAAAGCTCATGTTCAATATTTACATATTCTAAGAGAAACAATACAAAAAGTGAGAAGTGGTGTGTGTGTGTGTGTGTATGCCTAGTGAACCATTTACTTGTCTATCTTGGAGGCTTTGACTCTCATAGCATGAGTGAGAATTTTTAGTGAAATAACTTGCATTACAAATTTCATTAAGTGTAAATTATGTTTGCAAAAGCTCTTGGGTTCATTTCTCAAGAGTTTAGAGAACTATTAATATGAGTGAGTAGTGGTTTTGTGAGTGTTCATGTGAGGCTACCTATGCTTCAAGGATATATAGGGAAGGTTTGATCTTCTCCCATAATATGCATATGTATATGTATATCTATATCTATATGTATATGTATATGTATATGTATATGTATATGTATATGTATATGTATATGTATATATATATGTATATGTATATGTAAATGTATATGTATATGTATATGTATATGTATATGTATATGTATATGTATGTGTATCTGTATGTGTATGTGTATGTGTATCTGTATGTGTATGTGTATGTGTATCTGTATGTGTATGTGTGTGTATATGTATGTGTATGTGTATGTGTATGTGTATGTGTATCTGTATGTGTATGTGTATGTGTATCTGTATGTGTATGTGTATGTGTATCTATATGTGTATGTGTATGTGTATGTGTATGTGTATGTGTATGTGTATGTGTATGTGTATGTGTATGTGTATGTGTATGTGTATGTGTATGTGTATGTGTATGTGTATGTGTATGTGTATGTGTATGTGTATGTGTATGTGTATGTGTATGTGTATGTGTATGTGTATGTGTATGTGTATATGTATGTGTATGTGTATGTGTATGTGTATGTGTATGTGTATGTGTATGTGTATGTGTATGTGTATGTGTATGTGTATGTGTATGTGTATGTGTATGTGTATATGTATGTGTATGTGTATGTGTATGTGTATGTGTATGTGTATGTGTATATGTATGTGTATGTGTATGTGTATGTGTATGTGTATGTTTATGTGTATGTGTATGTGTATGTGTATGCATATGTGTATGTTTATGCGTATGTGTATGTGTATGTGTATGTGTATGTGTATGTGTATGTGTATGTGTATGTGTATGTGTATGTGTATATGTATGTGTATGTGTATGTGTATGTGTATGTGTATGTGTATGTGTATGTGTATGCATATGTGTATGTGTATGTGTATGTGTATGTGTATGTGTATGTGTATGTGTATGTGTATGTGTATATGTATGTGTATGTGTATGTGTATGTGTATGTGTATGTGTATGTGTATGTGTATGTGTATGCATATGCGTATGCGTATGCGTATGCGTATGCGTATGCGTATGCGTATGTGTATGTGTATGTGTATGTGTATGTGTATGTGTATGTGTATGTGTATGTGTATGTGTATGTGTATGTGTATGTGTATGTGTATGTGTATGTGTATGTGTATGCGTATGTGTATGTGTATGTGTACGTGTATGTGTATGTGTATGTGTATGTGTATGTGTATGTGTATGTGTATGTGTATGTGTATGTGTATGTGTATGTGTATGTGTATGTAAGCTCATGTATGTAAGCTCAAGAGAGCTTTGTATGGTTTGAAGTAGGCCGCAAGGGCATGGAATTATAGACTTGTGAAGTTCTTGAAGGAACTTGGTTTTCAAGTATCTAAAGCAGATATTAGCTTGCTTGTCAAAGCAAGTGATGATGGGTTCATTTACATGTGCATATATGTTGAGCATATAACTCTTACAGGTACAGATGAGAAAGGCATTCAAAGTCTAAAGAAGCAAATGGAGAAAGAGTTCAGGATTAGTGACTTGGGAGATTTGTCATATTTCTTGGGCATGGAGATCTCATACACTCAACATGGAGTATAAGTAACTCAAGAAAGGTATTTGAAAAACTTGTTGATCAAGTTTAAAATGGATGATTGCAGGGTAGCACCTACTCCAATGGAGGTGAATCACAAGTTGAGCAAATATGGAGGAGAAGAATTCAAGGACATGAAGCTATATCAAAGTTTGGTTGGTAGTCTGATCTATGCTACATTAACTAGGCTTGACTTGTCATATGCAGGTGGAGTATTATCTCAATTCATGCATTGTCCTAGGAAAGATCATTGGGTTGCAGGACAAAGAGTGTTGAGGTACATTAAGGGTACACTCAAAGAAGGTTTGTTTTGTGGTTTTACATTAGATACAAACATTAAGATATATAGTGATACAAATTGGGCAGGTAATCCTGATGATAGGAGATCAACTTATGGATACTTGTGTTATGTGGGAGATAAGTTAATTTCTTAGTGTTCAAAGAAGCAACACACAGTTGCTTTATCATCCACAGAGGCTGACTACAAAGGTATGGTGGAAGCTGCAAAGGAAGTGATATGGCTTAAGACTCTTATGAAGAGTTTTGACATCATTCAGAGTACACCCACTATTGATGGAGATAACATGAGTTCATTGTTTTTAGCTGCTAATCCTATTTTTCATGCCAAGACTAAACACATTGAGATTCAATATCATTTTCTAAGAGAGAAGGTGATGGATAAGGAGATTGAAATTATATATACTTCAACAAAAGATCAAATAGCTGATATGCTAACCAAAAGCTTGGATGGACCAAAGCTACAAAGATTCAAAGACATGGCAGGTATAAAGAAGATAGAGAAAACCTCAATTGATGATTGAGGGGGAGCTATTGGTGCAAGGCAATCAACAATTGAAGTTTTGATGAAGTTTCTAAGTCAAGGATTGAAGAAAAGATCAAGATATGAAGTATGAAGAAAGTACATGTTCAGAGAATGAAGATGTGTATACATATGTGCATTAATTTAGAGTTAGCTCACTTATACTTTTGTATGGTGATGAACTTGTACATATTTGCCTATATATAGAAGGAAAAATGTCGGGGAAAATATGAGAGAGTGTGTGATAATGAGAATCGATGAGAACTAGAAGTTATTGGACACTTGTGAAGTGAGTAAGATAGCTCTCTCATCTAGATGTAAAGCTTTTCAGTAATGAAGAAAAGTTGCACCCGATTTTTCTATGTGTTCTCCTTTTGTGCTTGATCATTTCAAGAATCCTTTTGTAGGTGTCTAATTCCATAGTTAATGAGTCTTATGGTTAAAGTTTGAGATCCTAAATGTAAACAGACTATGAGAATTATGAGTAGGAACATTCATATGTAAGGAAGTGTTGAGTCTCTTCTAAAACAGGTGCAATCCCGATGGTAAAAGAAATGGTCAGTTCTTAATGCAGAGTGTAAAGTTTTGCACACATGAGGTGTAGCGTTTCCTCAATCACAATCTATCCCCAATCACAATCTTTTGATTACTCAGAAATAAGAGTGGAGAGAAGAACGCAGAGATTGCACAAGGTAAAAGAAAATCTGATGCGGAAGAGTAGAACAAATATGACGCAGAGAAGGAAGAATTCTGATATTATAGATGTGAATCAATGGTTACAATAGCTTTGGACAATAGCTTCTTGACGAAGCCTCTACCTCTCGACCACCCCCGAGCTATCACAATCGCATTCTCACTCGCACTCTCAATCACACTCTCACTCTCACTCTCACTCTCAATCACACTCTCAATCACAAGGCAATTCTTAGATTTCTGTGTGTCCTCCATGTTGATGCACAGGCCTTCTTATCTTTTTCCGTTTGATCGCAGCCATGCCCCCCAAAGAAGTGTGCGATCCACCAAATTTAGAAAAAGTCGAGTTTCTGCAAAACTTTCGCAAAAAGCCATGGGATCGTAGTGTACTTCCTTTTTTTTAGCATACTTGTCAAAAATAGCAGAAAAAAACCAAGAAGACATATCCGAAAACATACATAATTAGACATGGTGACACGTGAGCATGAGAATCACGGATTCGAATAGAATTAGACAAGCCCTCGTTTTTTTCTTTTTTTTTTAAAGTGTTGGAAAAAACGGCACTTTTCAAAGCCTTGTAACTCAAAAACAATGAGGAATTAGGTTAAGCTTGTGAGAGACACTTTTATTCAATTTTTCGATCTGCACAATATTGATAGAGACGTCCGAGGTCCAAATCCACCTCCAAATGCCACTTTTGAGCCCTGCAAGGTTTAAAATTCTAGAGAGAGTAAAATCAAGGCATTTTCTTACAATGAACTAAACGTAGGACCCTGAACGAGGTACTTAGAACATGATTCACAAAAATCTCATAGAGGCACTTTTATTCTCTTATACTTGCT
>CM035413.1:86717618-86720118 GCA_020310875.1 Ceratopteris richardii | reverse complement strand
AAATCGCACACATCGACAAAAATAGGTCTAATTTTGATAGTGGGTGATGATGAACTTTCTCCAAAAAGTAGAGCTAGTGCAAGAGACGATAATGCTCAAGAAGGCCAGCTTGAGTACTATGGAGTGATCCAAGATATCTTGAATTTTTCATTCAGTAGGTTTGACTACTTTTTGTTTGATGTGAAATGGTTCAAAGTAGTCAATGCTAGAAGAAACACATCATTGATACGGGATAAGAGTTGTTTGCTTTAAAAGGCTTCACAATGTTATGGATAGATGAAAGAGACACATTTGTACCTTCCAAACACTATGAGCAAGTTTTCTTAATGCCAGATTCAAAAGAACTACAATGGCTATTTATTTTACAAGCCTGTCCACACAATCGGTAAATTTGTGAGAACATAGATGTAGAAGAAATTCCATCTATATTGGATTCTGAGATGCATTCAATAGTCCAAGAGCAAGAAATCATTGTCTAAGAAGAAGAGGTCTTTGAAGAAGACCAAGTACACGAGGAGATAATGGATGATATGTTGTACAAGGATGATAATCAAGAAGGGGTGGCCATACAAAGAGATCTAGAAATTGCCAATGTAGAGATAGATATCCTCTAGGCATCAGATCTCCAAAAGGATGCTAGAATAAAGGATTTATGAAGCAAACACTTGTGCATACTTATTTGTGTTTATTTATTTGCTACTTTCTTTCATAGACTACTATTTCTCTATATTACCATTATTAATATATGCTAATTATTTGAGTTTTCTTTTGTAGAGCATGATGGAAGACAGTCCACTATCCACTCAACATTGCATGACAAAGAAGCATGTTTTAGAGTTTATATCTCATGTACCTCCAGCTTATATGGCTGCCATATCACACTACTGGATCACTCGCGAGAGCACTCCCACCGATGTCACTCCCACCAGCCGCACTCCCATCAACAATTCTCCTTTTGATGGGACTACTCCCGCTAGTGGTACTCCCTTTGGCATGAATACTTTCGGTTTCGGGACTACTCTCGGTGAAGGCACTCCTTGCTTTATGACTCCATCATGACCATCTTCTAAGCCATCATCTAGTGGCTCCAACAATTGATGTATGCGTTCAACACCACAACATGATATAGGTGCTTGCCCATCTCATCTGTCCCATTGGAGGAGAAAGTTTGAGAGGAAGATATATGGGTGGCTCTGAAAGAGGTGGATGTTGTGGAGGTAGTATGAGGGATGTTTTGTCACCCAGTACTACTCCTAGAGTGAGTATCTCTGATGCAGGTAGGCCACATAGTACACCACTCACACCTTGGGGTGTTCATGAACATGAGGACTCCAAGGTGTATTGTGTACATGATGGAGCTCCAATGATGGATGTGGCCCAAAATACCATGAATTTGTGCATATGATAGTTGTGCTCCATACAATTTGGACAATGTGTCCTAGTCAAATGGAGTGAAGAGGACAAGGATCACAAAGATTACATCCTATAGGTGATCCATCAAGTGTACTGGCCAACACCTAGGTAGCCTGTTGTCAACTTAGAGTGGATTTAGTACACGACACATGAAGTGATGTCCCATACATGATCAGAGGCTTGTGACACTTTGAGAGGAGGCTTATCAAGGCCTATATGGCTAGACCATGAGGATTGGGAGATGATTGGTGATGCGTAGTAGCAGACTCATGACAAATATCATCAATAGCAATATGCGATAGGGAGATGTCTAGAAATGATTGGAGCATCACATTTGGGTAGCAGCAGGTATGACACTATGCATCACAGGTTGGTAAGTATCATTTTGATGATTGAATCTGCTTGTGTTATGCACATCATGTTTGTTAATCTCATGTTTTGCATAGTTGTTGTAGGAATTGGTAGTGGGTCATCTTACAACATGAGCAGAGGAGGCTTAGGTATCATCATGGATTGGTTGTGCTATTCGAGGGCCTCAAGGCATGTGGTGGAATCATTTCATGAGATCATCTACAATGAGGTGAGCTTCTAAATTTGGTTTTGTATGTTTTGGTTGTTATTTATAAATATCGTGTCATTTTCTCATTTCATGAATGTGCCTTGTTGGAGGACTGCAAATATAGATGTTTTGATCCCTTTAGACATGTGTATGGTAGTGGTGTGTCACAATTTTGTATTTGGCTCATATATGATAGTGGTGCAGCAAAATGTTGTATTTGCTTCATCTATGGCTATGGTTTGCCAAATTTTGTATTTGACTCATATATGGCCGTGGTTTGCCACACTTTTGTACATGGTTCATTTATGGAATATATATCTCTTTTGTACATGGTTCATTTATGGAATATCTCTTTTGTACATGTTCATGGTTCATTCCCCTCCTACATATCTATTATACATTCAACAATGTGTTTTGATTTATCAAATCATGCTTTGGTTGTCGATAATCTAAACCCTAAATCAGAAAACACTAGAGTACATGTCACATGTAATTGGTTTTCTTTGGTAGAGTGTATTGTCATTTGTT
>CM035413.1:86692618-86710118 GCA_020310875.1 Ceratopteris richardii | reverse complement strand
ACCCTATACTTAGTCTCAACACTAGAAATGGCCACAGTAGGTTGTGAATCACTCAACCAGGATGTACATGAGCTACCAAGCATGAAGCAGAAGCCACTAGTGGACACATGAGTATCATAGAAACTAGCCGAATCACTGTCAGAAAAAGCATGCAAATCTAGCGGTAGTGATCCCCTCTTGGGTTAAAATAATCCAAGTAGCTGAGTACCACTCAAGCATCAAAAGATGTAGTTAGTTGCTTGCCAATGCTTGACACATGGGCAATGCATAAACCTATTCATCTGTGAGACAACAAACTCAATATCTGGCCAAGTAATACATAAATAAATCAAGCATCCAAGAGCCTACTAATAGAGAAGAATATCAAATGCATATCGAGCATCATGAAGAGTCAACCCTTAACCTGTCTCCATAGGAGTGGCTATTTTTTGCAGCCTTCAAGGCCAAAATGTTGCAATAATGTTTCAATATATTTCATTTTACACAAAGCTATTCCTCCATCAACTTGCATAAACTAAATGCCCAAACAATGATGCAAATGCCTCAAATCAGACATCTCAAATGAGGCATGCAGATCAGCCTTAAAATCAGCAATATGCCTCTCTTGAGGACTAGTGAGCATCATGTCATCCACATACACAACAATGATTAGAAGCACATCATTAGCATGCTTAACATATAATATGCTCTTAGTTGGACTGCTCTCAAAACCATGTGTCTTTTCATACCAAGCATGTGGTGCTTGTTTCAAACCATATAAAGCCTTTCTTAACCTACACACCTAGTTTTCATGCCCTTTCTATACAAAGCCATGCGGCTGAAAAACATACAATTCTTCATGCAAGCCACCATTTAGAAATGCACTTTTAATGTCCAAGTGATGTACTTTCCAACCATGATGAGCTACAAGTGCACAGTTGCTAGCAACAGTACTTATTCGGAAAATAGGAGCAAAGGTCTGATCAAAATCAATGCCTCTTTCATATGCATAACCCTTTGGAAAAAGCCTAGCCTTATACCTTTCAATTGTTCCATCAAGCTTACGCTTCAGCTTGTATACCCACTTAGTTCCAATGGCCTTCTTACCAGGAGGCAATCCACATAAAGACCAAGTACCATTCTTCATTATAACATGATATTCAGATTGCATATCAATCATCCAATTTTCTGAATTTTGTGCATCATCAAATGAAACAGGCTCATTCTCATCACAAAGAATAGATACAACCATGGCATAGCAATCTGATGCAAAAGAGGTGCTATGAGAGACTAAACGAGTATGATACGATAGAGGTGCATCTAATTTGTTGTCATGCAATGTCTACACCAGTCATTTTGGCATAGTTTTTGCCTCCCCAATAACAACTCTCTCATGAACAAGTGCATCATGTAAATCTACATCAGAAATGGAATGAGCTGCATCATCACATGAAACCTATAAAGGTTGAGAAGTTGCCTCATTAGGACCAACACTAGACTATTGTGTACCTAAGTGATGACTTAGGGACTTGTGATGAAAGAGACTATCCCTCTATCGCCAGCAAGTACATATAATGGGGATGATCACACATTTCAATTATCAATCCGAGAAGTATCTTGAACCTAATCGATTGTATGAGGACGTGCACTTACACAATTATCAATGAAGTGGAATAGCTACCATTGCATGCAGATGAGTGCCATCACTCACGTTCATCACTTACACAGGTGGAAATGGTGTCATGATACATGAAACAACAGTAAGCACAAAAACCAACTTTTCTCTTAGCTCCAAACTTGCAATGTGGTCAATATGGGTTGTTTTCAAAGCTCTTTCAAGCGTTGTGGTCGTGATTCAAACCCAAGCTTAGAATCAAGAAGGACACATCAAATAAAGACGGCATTCATCTGACATCAAATCAAACAATGAAAGAAGATCTTGGTGATTTTATCCTAGAAGCAGAAGTGTTTAGATAAAAAAATCACATAAATGATTTTGAATCCATTCTTATTCGGCTGGAAGAGGTTCACTTGACATTATCTACAGAGAAATCACTATTGTGAGTGCAAGAGGTATTGATTGTAGGAAGTCTATGCAGTCCTAAAGGTAGAAAGCCATGTTCGAAGGAAGTAGATGCCATTCAACACTTGAAACATGTCTGCTCCTCAATCACTAAAGTGAGGAGATTTCTTGGGGCATGAGTTTTCTACATTGTGTGGATTTCTCATTTTTCCATGTTGCAGATCCACTCTATCAACTGCTTAGAAAAGGGAAAAGATTTCAATGGAAAGACATCCACACACAAGCTGTGAAGAAATTAAAGAAAGCACTTGCAGAAGCTCTGTTACTTAGAAAGGCCGATTACAGTGGCAATAGATAAATCTACATTACCATAGATACGAGTCCGATGGGTATAGGTTAGGCGATTGGCCAAGAGGATGATGAGGGAAAAATGTATGCGATTAAATTTGGAGCTAAAGTACTAAATGTTTGTTAGAGAGGCTACCCTCATATTAAGCGAGAGCTCTAAGGAACAGTGATTGCATTAAAGAATGATAAAGAATATTCAATTGAGGTGAACGTAGTGGTGGAAACAAATTGCTTACCATTATTAGGAATGATCATGAAATGTTCCACTACAAACATTACCATGTTAAGATGAACAGCGTACATCAAGTCGCTAAACCCCAAATTTGTTCATATAATTGGGAGGAATAATGATAGGCGATATGCTATCACGAGCTATATACAAAAATGAAGAGTCGATGATTTCTAATGATGAAGAGATAGGTTTAGACTTTTATGCTCGCATGTAGATACTTCGAGCTTAGACGAAGTATCCACAGGGCTGAATAGAAAAGATCCTACTCATCGGATTGAAAAGCTTGAGGCTAGTATAGAGTCTTCAAGACAAGGAATTCAAAAGAGCTTAGGAAGCAGGAAAGGAAATAGGGGAAAAGAAGAAAAACCTTACAAAGTTCAAGCAAGAATAACAGAAAGATTCAATGAAGATGAATATGAAAATGAGTGGAAGGAAATCAGAAGATACTTAAGCATAAAGTCTCGTGATCCTAGTTGGAGCAAAAAAAAGTTTCGTACCATTCGAAGAAACTCAAGCAATTATTTTCTAAAGGATGGATTACTTTGGAAATAAAAGATGGGAATACGCAAGATATCACAACGAGTTGTAGGTTGCAATGAAATGAGAGACAAGATTATGTGTGAAATGCATAGCTCACTATGGGTCGGACATAAGGGCTTTCAAGGGACTTATGAAAAGATAAAGGAAAGATATCGGTGGCCCCGAATGAATGTGGATGTCCAAAGATATGTGGCCACTTGTACACCTTGCCAGGTGTACTCAAATGTTAGACACAGAGATGAGTTGCATCTGACATATCCTCTTAATATCCACTATAACATGGTGGTCGATCTAGTTACAATTCCATTAGGGGTGCAATAGATGAGATATATTATGCTGGCAAGAGAGGACCTAACAAATCATGTTGAAGGAAGAGCTCTGAGGATGAAAACTACGAGCAATGTATGTAGGTTTCTGCTAGAAGACATGTTTAGTAGATTTGGCTATGTTGAGAAAATAGTCAATGAAAGAGGTGATCTTGATGCTGAGGAAGCCAAACACTTCTTTGAAAAATATGGAATTCGGCTATCGCTCACCACTGCTTACAATCGTGAAGCCAATAGGAAAATTGAGTGTGGATATCCCCCAATTATTAAAGCTTTGGCTAAGGCTTGTGAGGGAAAGATAAAGAACTCACCAAAATACCTTCCTTTTGTCCTATGGGCAGATAGGATGACATGCACTAGGACTACTGGATACATGCAAGCAGAACTATGTATTGACAAAAACCTATTTTTCCGACAGACTCACATGCTCTAGCATGGACTTCTTTGCCTAGGGAGGATGAGATGTCGAGAGAAGATCTTCTAGCAGTGCAGATTCTTCAATAAGAGAAAGGAAGAAACCTAGTAGAAGAAGTTGCAGTTCAGCTCAGAGCATCTAGAGAGAGAAATAAGGTTGCATTTGACAAGTCCTATAGGTTAAGACCTAAAAAGTTGAATGAAGGAGACTGTGTACTTGTCTATGATAGCTCATTGGATACACAATATGAAGGCCGAAGAAGATTGGTTAAGATATGGTTTGGTCCCTATGTGATATGTAAAGTGTTCAACAATGGTACATACTCACTCAGGGAACTGGATGGAACCAAGTTAAAGGAATTAATTAATGGGAAAAGAGTTAAGCTATTTAAAAGAAGAGAGAATCAGGATTACCAAATAGTGATAGAAGAAGAGAAGGAAGAAGATGAAAAAGATGAGGAGCTTGCAGAAGAGATTCAAGACGGAGAAGGGAGATAAATAAAAATGGAAACCAAAGAATATAAATATATGCTGCATATGTAAATAGCACGTGTAAATAATAAGAAGAATAATTGAATATGTAATAATGTGTGTGTCCAAAGGCATGATTGTATATTGAATAATCAAGGTTTGTTAACATGAATGCATGTTAGTGTACATAAATAAAGATTACATGTATGATCATTTGTAATGTGTCCTTCCTTGCAGGTGCAGTTGTAGTTACAAACAAAGAATTATGATTCAACCATGGAAAGGAACTTTACTAGTGAGGTGGAAAAATCATCTCGGAGGAATTCAGTTCAAGATAGGAATGCAAATTTAAATTTAGTTAGAAATAGAGCTTCGACTCAAATTAGAGATACATCTTTAGTACAATCTTTGGACGATGCCTTTATTTTTTTGTACTTACTCCCCGCACCTAGAAATCCCTTAGCACACAAAACATTGATTGAGGAAGGACCATCAGCTAGATTAGCTTCAAACCGAATCAGGGATACATGTCCAACTTGGCCTAGGGCTAGACTTGTAGATTAGGCCAAAAATAGAGATTTGGCTCGAGCCAAGTGTGTATCTTTTGACCCATCCACGTACTACGTTTTCTTGTCCACTTATCATTTCCCTATGCCTGCACATATTCGAGAAGAAGACGATAGATTTCTAGCAAGAATATATCATGAAATGGTTTGAGAACAAAGTGAAGATGATCCATTAAGCGAAGAAGAGATTGATGCCTATATTTGTGATTACTTATTTTTCGAATCAATGGACCAAACAAGAGCCTTGATATATAGGCATCCATAAGAGTTAAATTGAATAAGACCAAAGGATTATGAGTTAGGAGTCAAATTTTGCTACTATACATAAATAAAGGTGAATGATGTCTTCTAAACTTGAGAGCTGAGGTGTGTACATATGTGTGTTTCATGATTATGTTTTGTTTCAGCATTCAGCTCCAAAAACAGGTTTTAAAAGGAATTGAGAAAGGTATGTAAGTTGTAAATAATATGATGGAATGTCTAATAGTTTTTATCAAGTTTTTTTTTTAAGAGAACAGGAATTGGGTTAGCAAGCGAGGAGTGATGACTCGGAATGGAGATGTTCTTCAGAAAAACTTCATTAATAAAGGGTTTTATCATTTCTTGAGTTAATTTGTATATATGTATATAATGCTATTTTGGTTTGAATGTTCTTATTACTTGCCTAGTTTTATGAGTGCAGGGAAAGATCCAATCAAAGACAATGGAAACGGCAATCAAAGCATAAAATTCAAATTTTCTTTCCATTATTTTTCTTCTATAATTTTGTTCTTTTGCACCATTTTAGAGTTGCCTTGCACATAAAGTATTCATATTTTGAGTTGAGAAGAGCACATGTGTTAATTCCCATAGGTGCGGCCACGTTCATTTGCACATGAGATATATTTGTAAATACTATAAATAAAAGTATATTGAGTTCTAAGTGAAAATGAGAGTAGTTGTGAGAGGACAAAAGTGATTGCGTTTGAGAGTGGAAGTCATGAGTGGAGAGGTTCCTTAAGTAGAAACCATGAGAGGCATTTCCATGCTTGCACCATGATTGTGAATGCTTGAATCTTGAGTATGCATGTTTGAAAATGTAAGTGCACATGTGCTTTCAAACTCATAGGTGCACATCCACTTGCACACTAAATAAGTTGTAAGTGTATGAAGAAAATCTGAGTTTTAGAATAAAATCTCAGTTTTAGAATAAATGGAAAGTCTTGTCATCGAATGCCAATTACCTCTCTTATTGCACCATTCTATTTTTTAATGCACTTAAAAAGTATGCATATGATAGGGCCCGCTAGCCATGCATAGACACAATGACTTTGTATGCCCATGCACTTGATTCTTCTCATCTTCATTGAATTTTCAAAAGTCTTGCAGATGCAGATATGAAGATTAGTATTGGTGTGTCCGAAGGCCTCATAGGTTTAGAGGGGGTGGATGTGTTCATGATTCAAACCCAAGCTTAGAAGCAAGAAGGATACATCAAATACAGATGGCATTCATCCGACATCGAATCAAACAATGAAAGAAGATCTTGGTGATTTTATCCTGGAAGTGGAAGTGTTTGGATCGAGGTTCAGGCTATGGCAAAAGAGTTCCCCTTCTGGATGGTGATGCTGCTTCCTGCACTCATTCCTCTCAGGATCATTCACACTTTCCTTTTGTCAATGAACGGATAAATCTGCGAGAGGAGAAAGTTGTGGATTTAGGTCCTTTTCCTTATCCCTCATGTGAACAAACTCAACTCATTAGATGGTCTTGGTTGCCATACTCTGAAGCTCATTGATCATCGACCAAGCAAGGGTCAATTCCCAAAATTTGAAGTATATTTCTCTAGTCTTTGTAAAAAGGATTTGTCAGGTTTGACCACAGTGGTAGTGAAAGACGGATGATTTTCCATCTCTCTATTTTTAGATGATATACGAGTGTTGCAATAGTCCTCTATAGGTCATTCTAAAAGAACCATCAAAGCTAAGCATCTATAGGATGTTTTAGTGAAACATTCTCTTTTGGGTGACTGTGTGCCACCTAGTAATACGATTTTCCCAGATAGGAGATGTGCCTCCTTGTCAAGTAGGGAACATATTTTTTTAGCAACATATGGTGTTGATACAGGAAGTCATAGTCAAGAGGCAACAAATTTTCTATCTAATGAGAATGCAGAAAACCAAAAATCCCTTTTGTGGTATGATGATGAAATGAGCAATACTGGTGATTCCGGAAGTGAATTGTTACTACGTGACGCTGAATCTTTGGATGTGATAAATAGAAGTTGGGTGGAATCACACATACCCTTAATTATGAGGTTAAGCGGCAAAATTCTCACAAAAACCATGGGCATTTGAGAATAACTCGTATAAAATCTTAAATGATTGCAGCATTTTATGTTCATAATCGAATAAGGGAAAGTCTAATATAAGGATCTTGGATGTCACCTCACATTCTTTCGGGAAGAAAGGGCAACTTCCTTTTTACAGAGATTTAGGGAAGCATCGAGGGGGCGAAGAAGGGCTTTGCCAACCTACCGGGGGGATTTCTTCTAGAGATCAGAACTATCAAGGCCAAAAATAGGAGTTTCCTAAAGAAGGGAGATATATAGAGTAGTGTTGGGAGGTTTTCCTCTCTAGGGTCGATACTCGCAGATTCAAGGAATGTATTCACACAAGGTGACTGCCCAGAGCTCATCCATTGTAATGGCAAGTTATGGAGAATGTGTGTCCATCATATGTAAAATAAGCACGCAGCTGTGGTGAACGAAAAGAGGTCTATCGTATGCACTGGAGTCAGATTTTCGAAGTCTGCATATCATTTTTGTAAGATTTTGAAAGAGAGAATCTTTGTAGTCAATGCGCCAACAAGGATTAATTGTAATGCATGAGGAAGAACACAAAAGGTGGACAGGTTCTTTATTTAATTCAAGTCCGGGAGAGTAGGCTATTGCCGAACTTCCTTTACATTAAAAAAAAAAAGGTGGACAGGTTTGGGGAAAAAAAGAGGAGACCTCATGGCATCAGAGGACTAACTAAACATATGGCCCTTCTTGGCTATGTCTCAGTGGGAAAGTGTAGCATCACTCACAGGGGCTATATACGAGAAAGCATCGGCTGAGAGCGGGAAAGGAAGGACGGTGCCTTGCTTAAAAAGACAAAGATAAGTGGAAAGATTGAAGCTATTGACTTTGTAATGACAGGTGCTGACATCTATTGACTTTGTTCTTACAGGTGCTGACATCTATAGATTCCGGGGTCTCGGTTTAAGGGCCGGTAGACATCCGTATGTATGGATAGAGGGGGATTTTCTTTATAAAAAGGAAGTGCAAGGGGTTGATGTGCAGACTAATACGGAAGTCCATAATTTGATGAAGAGGAGGTGAAGGCAAAAGATCAGAGGAGTGTTGAAGAGAGCCAATTTCGTTTATCAAATGGGAATTACTGATCGAGATCAACATTGCAGAACTCAAAAAATCACATAGAAGGACGAGTATGATGTCTGAAGAAGTAACTCGTATGCTCTGAACTCTCTGTACATATTTTTGTACTTTCTTGGAATCACATTACATATGCATTACTTATAAACGGATAACTTTATCAGTTTTCGTGCGTCCACTGTGACTATGAATCTTCCACCTTATGCATCTTGTATGTGCGTGCATCATATATATATGTTCCATTGTACGCATCCTGATATACAGTTTAACTCACAAACTTGTCATGTCGAATCAGAAAGAATGCCACATGAATAGAGATATAAATTTTCTGATTTTCCATGAAGTATATAAAGTGGAAGAGACGGACAAAGTTGAACTATTTTTTAATGGAGGTTCTGCCTAGGCTTACTCCCTGAGCTTTAACTTTGAAATTGTAACTGTACAAGAAGGGCATAGTATCCATGGGACCCCCTTATCCCGCAAGAACAGGGGTTTACATAGCTGGGTTAAACGGCAATCATAACTACCGTAGGGCGGAATAAGTGGTGACACATTAGCCACATGATACATCATTTTAAGTTAAGATGTCCCTCACAAATGCTGCCAACGGGGAAAGCAGGAATTCCACTTGAAGGGTGGAAAACGGCGAAGCTGTGAGACCATTGCGCAGCGATGGACGACATAGACATGGAGCCGCATGAAGCATGTTTACACGACGGACTAATCACCGGCTGCTGCCACGGCTGACAGAGATTTCACGACGGACAGGAGAGCTATCGGTCGCGATTGGCTGGTGGCGACTGACTAGAGAGTTATCGGTCGCGATTGACAAAAAGTTTCACGCGATTGACAAAAAGTTTCACGACTGATTGCTGAGCGTCAGTCGCGATGGACAAGAAGTTTCACGTCTGTTAGGTGGGCGGTCAGTCGCGATCGACGCCCAACCGGGAGGAGTAAATTTCCTGTCCGTCGTAGTCTCCTAACCCTCGCGATCGTCCTCCAACCGCGCTTCCAGTGTAACTAAGTTCCTTCTGTTCTGCGGCGTTCCAGGTCTTCTCCTCGGGCGCTTCGCTTCCCCGCCTCCCTTCATTGAATTCTTCGCTCGTGCCACTTTTTTGGCATTTGTCATCTGACTTTGGCTCTCCAGCGGCGGTCGACCCGACTTCGACGTCCTTTGTTTTGTTTGCTTTAATTTTGAAAAAGGCATAATGATCAAAACATCGTAACTGCTGCGCGTGGCAATCTTTTGCCTCCCATCTGAAAGATTCTAAAAAGTTAAAAAGAAAAATTGCGGTGACCTTCTTCAAAGTCTTATAGTCTTTCCCATTAAAAAAAGGAGTGTTAGGCTTCGATGTGATCGGAAGGGGGACCTAAGTCTTCCTTGTTTGTGGTCAGTTTTCTCTCCTTGTTGGAGGGTTTTGCTTTTGGGTATTGAAAAGTAAAAGTGGTGCAAGTTCCTTTTGGCCATGGATGTGGCTTCATCCTCTCTCGTGAAAAGTAATCGGGCCCCTCCCCCTGGGGAGACCGATATCCTAGCCGCTCTGCTGGAGGGGGGGTCGTATGCCGCCCCTGGGGCATCCGAAAGAGTTGAATCCCCCATTGTATCCCTCAGTAGACCCGCAGTTCTGTCAGCTCAGGAGGAGCTCAGGAAAGTTTGCCTCGTCGGCCAAGTGTTTGGCCCTAGGCCCCCGCTCGAAACTGTGCGACAATGGCTTCGAAAAGAGTGGTTCCCTCGAGGACTAATTGTTAGCAAATGTCAGTTCTTACCAGCGAGCCACATGCTGCTAGTCTTTGAAAATGAAGAGATGGCGTTCCAAGCCCTAAGCGTTGGCACCTGGCAGTTCGGTCGGGCGACCCTGTGCCTATTCAGATGGTCCCCGGACTTTACTCCCGACAAATCGAAATCGCTTCGGTACCCTCTTTGGGTTGAGCTCCCTAACCTTCCTTACTTCTTGTACAACTTCGTGTGGGACATTGTCTCTCCTATCGGCAAGCCGCTGGCTTCACGCGAAGACATTGGTGGTCTCATCTATGAAGGTGCAAGACACTCGTTCAATGCTAGGTGGCACCCCCAAATCTGTGTCGAGGCCGACCTCAGTTCGCCGCTTCCATCAATGATCAAAGTGGACATGGGCGAAGGAGATGTTTGGGAGCAGGACATCAGCTACAAAAACCTTCCCAACGCGTGCTTTCGTTGTGGCCAACAAGGTCATAGGATTAAAGATTGCCCTTTCAGGCAAAAAAGCAAGCGATTTCAAGAAGCCTCCAAAACTGCTCAAGAAAACATTGGCGATTTGACCCACTCGACCAAGGAAGGGGAAGGCAAGGGCCTCCTTAATCCACAAGCTGATGCTGATGGCTTTATTGAAGTTAGAAGAAGAAGGAAAAGAAGCCCTAGGGCCAACGGTGAGAGAAACAACCTGCCACTTACCCCCTATAGCAATTTGTATTGCAATCTAGGAAAGGAGATCAATGAGCTTGACTACCCAGGTGGGAAGCTACTTGAGGTAGACACCTACGACAAAGCCCTAGAGATCCCTGACAATAAAGAAACCCCCCAGGAGGGCTACACTACAAGCAAAGAAGATGGTTTCACCACTAGTAACGAAGACAACATGGATAGTGAAAGTTCCATCATTGGATCGACGATCCCGGAAATGGTGCCGAACACGGGGCCCAAGTCTCCCCAGCAAGGGGCATCCCGCAAAGGAAAACAGCCTATGGAGTTACCCTGGAAAAGCCCCCACAAGAACCGATTTCTAAGTCGGGATCAGATCCCAGCGAAAAAGAAAGATGAAGCCAAGAGAAGAAAGGACAAGGCTCCCTCCCGCAAAGAGGGATCAATACAAAAATGATTGTCATCTCGCTAAATGCTAGAGGGCTAACCGAACCCTCAAGAGCGACCATCATTGGTCAATGGCTTCGCGACATTAGCTTAAACCCAGACTTTATATGTATTCAAGAGATTAAAATTGACGGAGAAGACCTCCAGAAACGGCTCAGATAGGTCTCCTCGGCCCATGTGTGGATCCCAACGAAGCACCAGCAGGGGTCTGGAGGAACGGTTATCGGTGTTAAACAACTCTGGTTTGAAAAGCTTGAGAACTCCATTGAAGATGTAAGTCACCGTTGGATTGCTGTTTCTTTTGGTGCTCCTCTTTGTGTTACTATGGTTTCTTTGTACGCCCCTAACGGGGATTTGGAGAGACTGAACACTTGGGCCTCCTTAGACTCGCTTCCCCACAACGTGCTTATATGTGGAGACTTCAACATGGTGGAGGACCCTATGGACAGATGGATGGGCAAGGGCAGGGTCATCGACAGTCGGGAGAAAGAAACGTGGGACATGACCAAACTTCACTTGGATTTGGTTGAATTCAAAGACTCGAATGGCTTTTCTTGGTCGAATCTCCAAGCGGGCGAGGACCTGAGGAAAGCTAGACTCGACAGATGCTACATCTCTCAGAGTTTTACTCATCAGTGGGGCCACCCTGCCATCACGCAACGCACTAACCTCACTATCTCTGATCACTACCCGATCGTTATCACTTTTCAACCTTCCAACAAGATCCGCAAGGCTCCGTGGTTCCATGCCAACGCAACCACCTTCTCTCTCCCCTCCGTCCATCAAGAAATTGCTGATGTGTGGAAGGTGGCGTTCGCCTCTGGCTTGGCCCCAACCAAGTGCTGGAGAAGTGCGGTCGACAAGTCTCGTAAGATCATGATCAGAACTAAGAAGATGCTCGAGACTGTGCGGCAGGCTCGTAGGGAAGCTCTTTACCACAGACTCTGGCGGCTCGAGGAGGAAGTGAACAAAGGAAAACACCAAGCCCAGAAAGGTCTCCGAAAAATCAGAGCGGTGTTGAGATACGAGGAAGAAATACAAAGGAAAAACTTGCAAATTTTCTTCAAGGAGTGGTGGGCTGGCAAAGCCGACAAACCCACCAAAGAGATGTGCCGTATCCTTAAAAGGAAACACAACAAAGAATCGATCCCCCTACTGCTAGATCCACATGGCAATGTATGCAATTCGGAAGAAGATAATTTTGGCATCATCGAAGGGCACTTCACGAGACTCCTGGGAACCTCGAACCCCCTCTCCCACCATAGAAGGGACTGTATGGCTGCCATTTCTAGGGTTTCCCCCCGGAGGATACCACCCAACCTCCACTCCCTGCTTCATGCCCCTATCTCTGAATCAGAAATCATTGAGGTCATTGATGCCCTCCCTCTCGGTAAAAGCCCGGGACCCGACGGACTCACTAACGAGTTCTTTAAATCCTTCAAGCTGGTGGTTGCCACCCCTCTTCGGATGGTTTGGCAAGAAGCGCTAAAGTTTGGTGCTCTTCCTTCTTGTCTAAATAATGGAATTATCAAGTTGATACACAAGAAGGGGGAAAAGAACAGAATCGAGAACTGGCGGCCTATTACGATGCTCCAAACAAGATACAAGATCATCGCCAAAGTCATTGCCAACAGAATCTCGTGCCACCTGAGATCTTGGCTTAGTGAGGACCAAAAAGGTTTCATCAAAGGCAGGTCTATCCTGGAAACCATTATGGATATTTGGGAAGGTATTCAATTTGCAAATGAGTCTAATCAAGATGTGGTTTTCCTCAAGATCGACTTTGACAAAGCCTACGACAGGCTAGAATGGGACTATATTCTGCAGTCGCTCCAAGATCTCGGATGTAGTCAGAAATTCACCAAGATGATCGCGACCCTTCTCGGAAACGCAACGACCCAAATTAACGTTAACGGCAAACTTTCGAAGGCGATCCAACTTAGAAGATCTATTAGACAAGGGTGCCCTCTGGCCCCCCTTCTTTTTGCCATCGCCACTGAGGGGCTGAGCAGACTTGTGGCACATCATGTGGAGGCTGGCAATATCAAAGGCCTCCGGCTGCCTCACGACCACAGTCAAATCATCATGAGACTATTTGCCGATGATATGAACGCGTTCGTTCACAATGATAATACCAGCCTGGAGACTTTCTGGAGGTGTCTTGCTACCTTTTGTGAAGCCTCTGGATCCAAAATCAACCACTCTAAGACCGCCTTTAGGGCTATTGTGGGACATCATCCTGGCCTTCTCATTGATCATGGCTGTCAAATCATTCCGCAGGGCCAAATCTTTCGACTTCTCGGAATCCCCTTGGGGTTTGGCGTCTCTATGGAGCAGCGATGGAAGTGGGTGTTGGCCAAACTCGAAAACAATCTTAACTATTGGAGAGGTATGCAAATCAATCTCGCTGGGCGTGCGATGGTTATCAACATGTTCCTCCTCTCTTCTACCATCTATTTCCTTTCTTGTTGGAGACCGAATGAGCAAGGCCTGTCCAAACTGAATAGTATTTGTAGAAACTTTCTTTGGACGGGCGATCATAACAGAAGGGGGGTGCCTAAAATCAAATGGGCCATCTGCACTAGCCCTAGAGATAGCGGGGGGCTTGGTATCCTGGACATTGGGTGTATGGCTAACAAACTGGCGGCCAAATGGATGATTAAGGCTTGGTGCAATAGGGAGGCCTCGTGGGCCAAGCTGATCTTCAGAAACAAGAATGAGTTGGCTCTCATGGGGTTCCCAAACTGGAAGAATCTTGACATCATGACCCTGCTATTCTCCCCGATCCCTGTCTTCCCGAAAGGCTCCAATCTCGTGTGCTCCCTTTGGAAGGGCTGGAATAAAGTCAAAAGCTTCACAAGAATTAGTGAGGACTGGAAGTGGGCGGCCGAAATCAGACAAAACGACTCTATCTGGTTTCTGATACATGGCATCCGGAGTGTGGAGTCGTGGAACATTCAAAATGCTAAGAAGTTATGGAACAAAGGATTCAAAAAATGGAAACACCTCTGGAAACATGACACCAACAGCTGGATCAACTTCGAGGATATTGACCCTTGCATAAACATCTCCTACGAAGAATGGAACACTTTGCAAAGCAGATGCCTCGCATGGGATCGTCACAAGACTCGCCTTCTCATGGGACACGACACACCGAACTCACTTGGTCTCAAATGGCACAATGGGAATAGCCTACTCAAAATCCCGAACATCAAAGAAACGGCTGACCACGAGATCAACCTCAACACGAAGTGGTGCCTGTCTTGGACGCGGCTTCGGTGGGACATGAAATTCATGGGTATCTAGCACCCCCTTATAGAGATTAAGAAGTCTGTCCTCTTATGGCAAATTCTTCATCGAGGAATTTGGACCAACCATAAGGCTAGCAAACTTTGTGGGATCCCTCCTTGGTGCAAACGCTGCCACCGGGCTATCGAAGATGTCCCACACATCTTCCTTACTTGCCCCAACTCCTACAGAATCTGGCAGACGGTTGGAATGAAAATCAGACTTCAAAAACAGCTTAGTTGGAAACAAGTCCTTTTGGGAGAAGCGATCGGCTGCTCTGCGACACTCTGGAACGCCATCAGAGGGGAAGTCCTGTGGAAAATATGGCGGGAGAGGTGTGCTCTCAACTTCGGCGATCCCCCCAGGGAGTGGTCGATTGAGAAATCACTATTCCTCCTTGGCAAAAGGATTGTTAACAGTAAGAAATCCCCCCCCTTCAGGCACCATCAAGTCCTCCTTTTGATCAACAACAAGCTCAAACCCAAGTGGGCCCCGCATGAGGGCGATGAGAGGGTGATTAACTTTCTCTGTAATGCAACCTAGGATTTATTCAAGCTTCCCCTGCTTTGTGGGATTTGGGGGGTCCCGTGGGCACTAGTCCCCTTCTATTGTACCTTTGTTTCTTAATTTAATTCAAGTCCGAGAGAGTAGGCTATTGCCGAACTTCCTTTATATTAAAAAAAAAAACTATTTTTTTTTCATCGTAGTCATTCAGGGTTATATATGCAAGACGATTTATGTTCAGAATTTGAATTCTACCGAGTGATGTTCTATGAATGAAAGTTTGTTATGTATCTATGCGCGTTGAGTAATGGAATAAAAATTCGCAATGAAAACATGAAAAATTTGTTTGATAACGTTATCATGATGATCAAGAATCTATCTGTGAATATTGCGGCAGTAGAGTTGCGTGAATGAAACCGATATTCCTCCTTTGTATATAATATGTTAAGTGAATGCTCTGTTTTGATGATCAAGACTGACGTACATCGGAATCCTTTTGTTTTATGATATACTACGCTAAATATGACGTCTCGACGACTATTGACAACATTAAGGACAAAGCATAGAAGCACATCAAAGAAGTGGACACACATCAAATTTTCAAAAGAAATCTCTATAAAAATAGTGATTTTTACCACTAAAAACCATTGTAAATACCATTTTTCATTTTTTCAACTCCGTTTTTTTCAAGCCAAGGATTCCTCAATCTTGAGGAGTATTAGAACTATCATCCTACCAATTTTCGTAATTTTTAGACTCCGTTTGAGCCCCCAAATAAGCCATGGAACCTAATTTATAACTAGTCCGAACTAAGTCTAGATAGCTATAAAAGGGTTGGAGAGCTCATTTTTGGGGTTAGCTTATTAGAGATTGGAGCTCTTGTAATACATTTCTTTTGTAATCAAAGTCCTTCCATTGTTCCACTCTTTGCTCTTACCTTGTGCGCATGTGTGTATGTGTGTGCATGCTTTTGTGCTTTCACTCACACACGTGCACCTCACTTGCTCATGGTCTTCATACCAGTCCTCACGTCTCCGCAGATTGACATTTATGAGGCTGATTTCCTCATATTTGTACTTACCATTGTGCTAGAGTGATACCAAATTTGTCACCATTGCTAGGGAGAGAGCTTGGAGGACGAGCGTGTGACGGTAAGAGGTAGAGTAGCGACTTTGGAAGGTTAAAAAATCACCATTTTCGGTTCAGTTTCAGAGTTTTTCTTCTCCTTCATCATCATCTTCACCACCATCTTCACCTTCTCTTATTTTTTCATTTTTCGACAGTACATTCACTCATTTTTCACTTCGGGCTGTGAGAAAGAAGCGTAGAGGAAGTTGAGAGCTAAAAATGCTGAAGAAACACACTTGAAAAACTCTCAAACACCAGAAACTTGATTTAGAATCACGCGACGTGAGAGGACATGCATTGAGTATCGCGAATGTAGTATCGTGGATTTGGACACTGACCTTGCATCTACAAGCACACAGGAGTGACAAGGAGAACATAAGGTACACATATTTGCAAAACATTTTGAATTTGGACCTCAAAATCTCCAAGTATCATGTCCGGTTGAGTGTTGGTATCATGATACCAGAACTCCCATGTATCGCGATACTTGTGGAGTATCGTATTGCCTCCTTAAGGTATCGTGATACCATCAAGCTATTGTATCTTCAAGTGTTGGTATTGCCATCGTGGTCACCTGGTGGTATCATATCCTGTCGGTCATGATATTGTATCGTTGACGGAGCAGAATCATATCATGTGCATGATTGGTATCGTATCACCAACTTAGTATCATATCGTCTCTTATTTTGGTATCGTATTGTGCACCTTGTGGTATCATATTGTCCAACAAGAGGTAGCATAACGTGTCGGTTCAGTAGTATCATATCGTGAGCCCAACGATATCCTATCATCCACCTAGTGGTATCGTATCGTGAGGTCAAGTGCTATTGTATCATTTGGAAGGTATCATATCGTTTATAGACTAGTATCTTATTGTCCCAAGAATTCACTAGTATCGTATTGTGCCAATCAGAGGTATCGTATCGTGACCACTTCCAGTACCGTATCGTCTAGATAGCAGTATCGTATCATGGAAGTTGGTATCGTATCATCTAAGGTGGTATCATCTGTAGTGGTATCATGTATCGTGGAACAAGAGGTATTGTATCGCCTATTCTGAGGTACTCCCAGAGAGATCCTATTTCCCTATTTTAACCCCCCAAAACCTTGAATTGGCATAACTTTCTCATACGAAATCCGTATGTTGTGATTTTGGGTTCGTTGGAAATCTCGTGGGTTATGGTAAAATTAATACGTGAATTATTAGATATAGTATTTTGAACTTGACCTTTAGATGGGACAAGGAAACCAAGGAGTTCCAAAGGAATTTGAGCAATACAAGAGACCTTTGGGGCTAGAAGACAAAGCTTATGAACCTAAGATCTGGAGACACTTAGGCAAGGATAGACAAAGCATTAGACCATCTCAGGGTAGTGTAAACCATACAGCTAAGTCTTGGGCACAACAACTAAGTGGTT